>CM073603.1:25738094-25740594 GCA_037074985.1 Solanum bulbocastanum | reverse complement strand
ATGGCCTCTTTTTCTTTTTCTTTTTTATTTGCTAGGCTTTTACCTTCGTCTGTAGAAGACTCAGGTGTCGGCATATCCTTGCTTACCGTCGAGATGTTTTTGGCACTAGGTGCTAGTGGGACATCTCCTGCCACTTTGTTGGGATTAATATTCCCTAAGGGTCTTGAATTCCTCTTAGGACATGTGTCTAAATGTTCACATAATAATAAAAATTCTTGCATATTTTCAGCTTGATCATCACTAAGCTGATTAAGTTCAAATTACAATTTTCTTGCTTGTTCTGATAATTTTGTCAAATCATCTCTGATGCAGAACAATTGGTGGCTTTTGTCATCTATGGACTCTTCCACCTTTACCATTTTTTCATAAATCCTGTTAATCAGGAGTTGAGTTTTATTGTCCATATTGGACATTCCTAAAGAGAAAATCTGCAAAAGCATTGTCAGCTCCTTTAATATACTCAATTTTAAAAGTATAAAAAGATAATAAAATCTGCCATCTATGTAACCTTCTATATTGAGGTTCTGATGGAAGTTTATTGAATATTAGACCTGAAACTTGTGTATTATCAGTTCTAATAATGAAAGGTTTAGGCAAGAGGAATGCTGAAAATTTTCTAATTCCCCTAACTATAGCCAACAATTCTTTTTCATTAGTTGAATATCTCGTTTCTGCTTCATTAAAGGTACCACTTGTATACCTGCAGATTTCATTTAGGTCAGTTTGTAATAATGCACCCCAATGATAATCGGATGCATCTGTTTGAAGTACCAAATTATCTTTTTCTTCTGGTAATCTTAATTTAGGAAGTTTAGAACATTCTTCCTTTAATTGTTTTACACATTGAGTGTGTTCTTCTGTCCAACCTAATCTATTGGATTTTCTTATTAATTTTTGTAACAGATTTCTTTTCTTTGCTAAATCAGGAATAAATTCTCCTGCATAATTTAAACAACCAAGAAATTTCTGTATTTCTTCTTTTGTGTTTAATTTATCGGGAAATTCGATAATCTTTTTTGAAATATGTGATTGTAATTTAATTCCATTTTTTGAGATAATCATTCCCAAAAATTCTATTTCATTTTTATTTATTTCAGCCTTTTTCTGGCTAAGGATGATTCCATTTTGTAAACAAATTTCTGAAAATTCTTTTAGGTGTTTTAAATGTTCTTGGTAAGTGTTAGAACATATTAATATATCATCAATATAGACTATTAAAAATTCTTTTTCAGAAAATATCTTATCCATTTTCCTTTGGAATATTTGTGGTGCATTTTTTAGTCCAAATGGCATTACCATCCACTCATAATGACCATTAGGTGTGCTAAAAGTTGTTAAAGGAATTGATTCTTCTTTTAACTTTATTTGCCAAAATCCACTTTTACAATCGAATTTTGAGAAATAATTTTTTCCTTTAGCAAGATTTATTAAATTGTTTTTATTTGGTATAAAATACCTATCAAAAACACAATGTTTGTTTAATTTCTTATAATTTATAACCATTCTGGCTTTTCCTCGTTTGACTTCGGCATGATTTCTAACCATAAATGCCGGGCTACTGTGAGGACTTTTACTTAACCTTATAAGTTTTAGGTTAATTAATTCTTTGAGTTGTGATTTAAACTCATTTTTATCTTCTTCATTATAAAGCATGGGTCTTACTCTAATAATGACACTAGGATCTTTTAGAGTTAAAACTGTTTTTTCTTGATTCTTTTCCCATTTTTCTAATGGATTTTCACCATAGGATTTTTGTAAATTCTCTTTTATCCATTCTAAGTTAAGACATTTACAAGAAATTTGTCTTAAGCTTTCTAAATATTTTTCTTTATAATTTCCATTTTCTTTTATAAGACAATATGGACTTTGTTTCCTAGGGACTTTTATAAAGTGTCCACATGGAGTTTTAAGACTTATCATATAAAGTGTTTGATGATAATCCTGAAATTGTTGTAAAAAATCATTTCCTAATAATAAATCAGTTTCTAATTTATCATAGGCAAACAATTTGTTTATTTTCACAATTTTTGATCCTAGGATTATTTCAACCTTTTCTTTTGATCTATTTAATTTTTCTTTTACTCCTGTAATTCCTATCATAGAAATATTATATTGGTTAATATCCCAATTATCTATTAAGAATGATTTAGCTAAACTAGCTTCTGATCCATTGTCAATTTGACAACATGTTGTTAATTTTGTATCATATAGAGTTATCTCTATAAAAACTGATACTCTAAAAGAGATTTCTTTTGGCATTTTTATTTCTTTGGAATAAAACAAGTTTCATTTTTGTAACTTATCTCTATCCCATTTTTTCCTATACTATAGTCATTAAAACTATTTAGGAACATATTTCCTAACAATATATTATTATCATTTTCATGATTGGTGATATAACAGGGAACTGTTATTCTTATATTGTCTAATTGTATTGGTAAATCTACCATATTTATACAGCTATAATTGTTACCTTCAAAGGTTTTGTAAATGTAAGGGG
>CM073603.1:25328094-25730594 GCA_037074985.1 Solanum bulbocastanum | reverse complement strand
GCAAAAAAATATAATTATTATATCATCATAATTATTTTCCTCAAGTACTCAAGGTTAAAAAATATAATCTCTCAGGATAGAACAATTTACATCATCAGAATTATTTTCCTCAAGTACTCGAGGTTAAAGAATATAATCTCTTAGGATAGAACAATTTACTTCATCAGAATTGTGGTACCTCATATTCCGCCAAACTTTGAACTCACTCAATGACAATAAATCACATGAAATTTTTTAAAATGCAAGAAGAAGAAGAGTAGAAGATTAAAAAAAAATTGTGGTTGAAAAATGAGAGGATCCCTTTATTTATAGTCAACAAAGGGTAGTATGAACAAGTATTTTTTGCGTCTTATCTGAAAAGTCATGACCTTTCTAAGAAGTCACAACCCTTTGAAAAAGTCACAACTTATTGAAAAGTCACAACTCTTCAGAAAAGTCACAATTCATCAAAAAATATAACTCTTTAAAAAAAGGCACAACTTATCAGAAAAGTCACAACTCATCGAAAAGTCACAACCTAAGTTAGGAATATTATAGTAATTTAACACTCAAGTTAGGAGTTCATGCTTTTCGGGTAATATAGATCGATAATATAGATAAATATGATATGATTATTAATGCATGAAAATTTAATGCATGTATTAGCATGATTAAAGACTCAATTACTCCTCAAAACCCATTTTACATCTTTTGCACCATATTTGTGAAGACCTTTGAAAACAAATAATTTTATGTAATACATTGCTATTTTTAATACACCAAATCAAACGACCATAACTCCTAGATCAGGATGAGTTAGGTGTGCTACAAGATACCATAGGAAAGATCTTTGAATTATCTTTCCAAAGCCACCGAGTTTGGCCATTTTTAAGTTCCTATGAGGGAGATATCCCCATTTGAAGTTGGGCTATCTAGATAAGGAAAGTCAAAATCGGATTTTGGAAGGGTATTGTGGTCTTTTAACTACCCAATTAATTAAATTCATTTTTGGTAATTAAGTTGGGGTATCAAGTGATGGGATTCAATTTACGCTATTGAAATTAAGTTAAGGTTTTGAGAGAAGAGAAAAGAAGAGGAGAAAAGAGAAGAAGAAGAAGCAAGGAATCGCCAAGTTCTTGAAGAATCGCTTGTGGATTTCGTCAAGGGGTGATACCTACGAGGTATGTGAGATCACATAGCATTGGGTTAGTTCACCTACATGCATATCATTATTCAATTTAGCGTAATTGTGTTCTTGAAAGAAAAGATTACGAGTTCTTGATGAAATTGATTTAAGTTCTTGTGGGTTCTTGTTGTTGAAATTGTTGAGAAGTTTCTTGAGTTTGATTAATGAAATTAGGTGTTGTTTTGAGTATATTCTTACATATTTTGGTTATGTAGTTGAATCTAAGTGGTTGGGAAAAGAATCAATTGAATCTAGATGGGTTAGAGTTGAAAAACGAGCAAGAAAATTCATCAAAAACCCGGAGAGGGGGCTGGGACACCGCGCCACTCAAAGCTCCCCAAAGGAGTCTCTGAAGTTTTGGCTCTGGGGCGCCGCGCTTGCCAGTGCGCCCCAACCCAACTTATGAAGTTTTCCTTCTGGCGCCCCGCGCCACTTAGAGCGCTAGGGACGCAAGGTCTTCTACTCTTTCCCACTTCTTTCCGTTTAAGTTCCCTAGCAATGTACCTAAGTTTTCTAGTTGATTTCTACACTCTAAAGTACGTCTAAACATCATTAAATCATCCATAAATACGAGATCATGAGCCTTGAATCCATAATTCAATTCAAGGAAAGTTAAGAGTCAAGTCAAGAGAAGTTCATAGAGTCTTCCAAAAGTCTTTTACAAATGTTTTAACTTTGTTTTAAAGCTTGAGTTTTGAGTTGAGTAAAGAGTAAGAGTAAAGTTCATTTCTTCAAAATATTATATGGGAACTAAGTATTCCTAAGAGTTAAAATGTTTTCACATTTAAACAATAAAGGAATCACCGATTTACAAGAGAGCTTTTCACACTACACCATTTTAGGTCTACAACAACACTAATTCTAGACTACGTTTGTAAAGTGTTGCCTAAAGTAGTTTTAGGAACGCTTTAAAAGCGTAGCCAAAGTTTTTAACTTTTAGCTACGATAATATTGGCAACACTTCAAAAGTGTACTCTTTAATGGTATAAGCTACACTTTGTAAGTGTTGTTACAATATGATTTAATTGGCAACACCTATTTACATATATGACCACACTTTTAAAGTGTCTTTTTTTTATAATTGAAAAAACAACACATTATAAGTGTGGCCTTAAAATTTTCATTAAAATATTATAGTCCCTCCAATAATTTTTATTCTCCCTCCCATTTTTATTGGCAAAAAAAAAAAACAATAATAAATCATAAAAGATTAACTTTCCTCTTTCACTCTTCACTTTCCTCTTTCACGATTTCCGCCTCTTTCACTGAAGAACTGACCCAAAGAGCTAGCTGAAGAGAGCTGAAGAACCAAAGAGCTGGATGAACTGATTCTCTTCTCCGATTCTCTTCTCCGACACTGATTTGTGAGAAAAGCACGCTGAAAAATTGAAGTTGTCGAAGAACTGAGCTGAAGAGTTGAACAGTTGAAGTCATCGAAGAACTGATTGTTGAAGTCATCTTCTCCGGTAATGATTTCTTCAAGTGTAAGTAGGATTCTCTTTTTCGATACCTATTTCGTCAAGCGTAAGTACTAAAACAGTCTTCTTGCTAGTTAAAGTGGTTGATTTTTTGTTTTGTGTTTAGAAGAGGAGAATAAGAAGGAATTGATTACTTTGGGGTTGTTGGCAAGATGAACTGAAGCTAATTAGTCTCTCCGTCACGCTGTTCTCTCAAATTTCTCACTGAAGAACACGATTTCAGACAGATTTTGTTGGAATAGGGTTTATCAGGTAATAAATTCTATCTTTCAGAACATCACAGTCATCTTTATCTTTTTTATTAGATTTCACTTGATGTTTTAGATCTCCAGCATGTTCATGTTCTACTGATCTCTGTTGCCTTCTTTTAATAACATCTATTTTTTTCTTGTTGTACATGTCTTGAGATTTGTTGTTGGGTTGTTTGGGACTATTGTCAAGTTTACATATGCAGATGTGGACAAGTATAAATGGGTTGATTCTGATACTTAATCACTTGAAGGAAATGACAAACTCCTGCTTAAAACTTATATAATAACATGATAATGGTTGTAACAAACACTACACTCACAGAACATTAACCACAAAAGGGAAGGATAAAAAAAAACCTTTCTCCATGTATCACTGATACAACAATTCTGAAATTCTTTATGTATTAGTGATACAAGAGTTTCTGCAGTTCATTATGTATCACTGATATAACAATTCTCTTTGTTTCTCTTTGTATCTGTTGTTATATCAATGATATAGAGAAAATTTTAAAAATCGTTGTGTTACTAATACAATGTGAAATTTGGAAACTGTTGTATTACTAAGACAACAAATATTAAAAATTATTGTATTACTGTACTTTGTTTTTTTTACTCATTGTCTCCTTTCAGCTTCTATATCTAATTTTTTTTTATATTATTAGTTGTATTAGTGTTGTATTGTGTTGAAGGAGGACTCTAGTGAATAAGTTGTTGGTTCTGTAGCAGTAAAGAAATCAGATAAGTCAACTTGATATTTAGGTGTTACTTTGCCATATGACAAGTAATTAGAAATAGGATACACAATGTCCTGATGATATTGAGTTAATGATGTGAAATCCTTTAGCCATATAGGTGGTTGCTTGTCTCTATTTGATCTTCTTGAAGGAACACTAGGCTGGACTGCAGGTTGTGAATGATCATTACTACCTATACTTTCATCACTATGATCAACTTCAAGATGAGAATTAACACTATCAAGACATATATCAGAATTAATGCACACAGGATTATCAAGAGAATCAAAATTAACCAAGCTTTGAGATACAAGATCCAACTGTTGAAATAGTGGTGGATCTACTGTTTTAATCATAAAAGGAAATTTATTTTCTTTAAATACCACATCCCTGTTAACAAAGAAAGATTTACTGTGTAAGTCATACAATATATAGCCTTTTTGGACTTCTGAATAACCCATAAACACTGCAGTTGTAGTTCTGGACTTTAACTTATTAGTTTGATTTATTTTTGCATAACACTAACATCCTAACACTCTCATATGTAACAGTGAAGGCTTGTGGTTATATAACCTTTCATAGGGGGACATTCCTATCACATAAGATGGTAGTCTATTAATAAGATACACAGCAGTAAGAACACAGTGCCCCCAAAATCTTATTAGTATGTTTGCTTGTAATCTAAGAGCTCTTGTGACCTCCAAAATATTTCACTGCTTCCTTTTAGCTACACCATTTTTTTGAGGGGAATATGGACATGTTCTTTGATGAATTATCCCAAGATTTTTAAACATGGTAATGCATGTTTCATTTATAAATTTAGTGTCAGTATCAGTTCTACAAATCTGCACAGTTTTTTTAAATTGAGTTTTCACATATAGAAGAAACTGATGTATTGTTATGCAAGCATCAGATTTCAACTTAAGTAGATAGATCCAAGTCATTCTTGAGTATTCATCAACAATAGTCAAAAAATATTTGTTTCCATCAATAGTGGGAATTTTATAAGGACCCCAAATATCCATATGAATCATATCAAAACTAGTTACAGATTTTATACTACTAGCTGGAAAAGGAAATCTAGATTGTTTTGCACTAAGACATACAGAACACTTATGTAGTACTCTAGCTATAGTTTCTGACTTGCTAGACAGTAGTTTATTGAGCACAGAAGTAGACATATGCCCAAGACAGGTATTAATATGATGATATTGTTTAGAAGTATAAAATTTCTAAGTATCTCCATCATGCTTTTGGCAAGATGAACTGAAGCTAAGTCTCTCTGTCACACTTTTCTCTCAGATTTCTCGCTGAAGAACATGATTTCGGACAGATTTCTCGCTGAATAACACGATTTTGTTGGAATAGGGTTTATCATGTAAGAAATTCTATCTTTGAAAGTCTGAATTTTATCTTTACGATTTTGATATTCTTGTGTATCATTGAAAGTTTAAATTTTAACTTAGGATTTTGATATTTTTATGTTGTTGATACGATTTTAATAGTCTGCACAACCAACTAAGAAGAAGATATACCTCTACAATGGCAACATGAAATACTTCCAACTTGCTTGAGATTGTTAAAACTTCTATTTGACTAAGTATCATCAACATTCAAAAACATTTGTAGAGGATTCAAGGTTTGATTTGGCATAGCACAACTACTATGACTAGGTAATAAACTTTTATCATCTCATAACACATGATTCTGATAACTTACCGTGACTTTTAAAACTTATTTGTGAAGTATTTAATGATTTAATGATTGTTACTGAATGATTAAATATTGATATCTTCTTCTAGGAATTCAAATATCCCATCCAAGGATTGGATGAATTTAGCAAGGTATAGCAAAGAGTATATTGATGGTGTTGAATCATTTCTAGATTTTGCTTACTCTTATGGAGATCCTCAAGGAGAGGAAATTCAGTGTCCATGTGCAAAATGTTGTAATATTTGTTGGACTCAAAGGAATATAGTGTATGATCATCTAATATGCTATGGATTTGTTAAAGGCTATACTAGATGGATCAATCACGGGGAATGGGATATCAAGTTGAATGTTGACGATGATATGGATTACTCACGTGATGATATTAATGGGTTGTTAAATGATCAATTTAGAGATGTTGCACAGGATGAAGAAGTTTATGATGGTCCAAATGAAGATGCCAAGAAATTCTATAACTTAGTTGAAGAGGCAAGCCAAGAATTATATCCTGGTTGTACAGGATTCTCTAAATTATCATTCACACTTCGTTTATATTTGTTGAAGTGTCTACATGGATGGAGCAATGAATCATTCACTTCTCTTTTAGAGTTATTAAAAGAGGCGATGCCCGAGTTGAACATTCCTCCGTCTTACAATAAAACCAAGTCTATGGTTAAGAATCTTGATCTTGATTATGAGAAAATTGATGCATGTCCCAATGATTGCATGTTGTTCAGGAATGATCATAAGGATGATGAATTTTGTCATACTTGTGGAGCTTCACGATATATTAAATCTCCTGAAGTTGATAGTGAGCTTGAGCCTTCAAAAAAACAACATCGAGTTTCAGCAAAGACTTTGAGATACTTTCCATTAATTCCTAGACTCAAAAGGCTATTTATGTGCTCAAAGACGGCAAATTCTTTGAGGTGGCATGACGAGGAGCGTTCTAAAGATGGAAAGTTAAGGCATCCCGCTGATGGTCTAGCATGGAAAGATTTTGATAGGTTGCATCCATATTTCGCACTAGATTGTCGCAATGTGAGACTTGGCTTGTCAAGTGATGGATTCAATCCATTTCGAACCATGAGTATATCACATAGCACATGGCCAGTTATGTTGATGGTGTATAATCTGCCGCCTTGGATGTGTATGAAATCTGAATATTCTATACTTCCTTTACTTATACCTGGGCCGCGATCACCTGCAATATTGTACAGTGCTGGAAATTCTGGAAATTTTGGAAACTCAGCTGCTGCAATATTATACAGTGCTGGAAATTCTGGAAATTCTAGAAACTCAGCTGCTGCAATATTGTACAGTGCTGGAAATTCTGGAAATTTTGGAAACTCAGTTGCTGCAATATTATACAGTGCTAGAAATTTTGGAAATTCTAGAAACTCAGCTGCTGCAATATTGTACAGTGCTGGAAATGCTGGAAATTCTAGAAACTCGGCTGCTGTAATATTGTACAGTGCTGGAAATTCTAGAAACTCAGTTGCTGCAATATTATATAGTGCTGGAAATTTTGGAAACTCAGCTGCTGCTTCTTTCACTTAAAGAACCTTATTATTTTGGAGGTTTACTTACTACAGGGAAAGAAATCAAAGAGATTAAAACAAAGCGAGAAGAATGAATCAATCAGCAATACTAAAGAAAAAGGGTTCGAATCCAAACAAAGCTCAAAGTCCATTGAAGAATCTGGATTTTGATATGCAATGCCGATCAAGTGTTGAATTGGCCAACAAATTCAAGATTAAGAGAGAACAACTTGCAAATGAACGAAATGATAGAGCTAAGAAAGAGCAGGCACCAATACCACATAAAAGAAAGAATTCTGAGGATTTCATTCCACAACAAGGAAAGAGTAAATTGCTTGGGCACAAATCAGTAATTCAATCATCTTCAAGGGAAGAGCTTAGAACCTCATATATGATTGTAGGGAAAGGACAAACTAAACAGAGGTTATTTCAATCTGGAGAGTCCATTCAAGAGAAAGGAATTAAACTTCCTATGAATAACTCTAGGTTCCAAACGTCATTCAAGGAAGGTGTTACTACTTCAGTACATGTGACTGGAACAACACTAGGTAATAGAGAGGTACAACATGATATTGAGGATCTACTGAACTTCAAACAAGTGAAGAGGAAGTCGGTCATATCAGCCACCAGTATTGATCAGTTTCTGGATAAGCAACAAATACACAATGAACATGATATTCATGATCTACCAAATTGCAAGCAGGTAAAGAGGAAGCCTATCATACCAGCTAATAATCTTGATCAGTTTCAGAATAATCAAGGGATACACATAGATGATGAAACAAAATGTGATAGCCACACAATAGCTGATGTCGAATTTATGCATGCTCCTATTATTAATGAACACAACAAAGGATTGGATGATCTTGTGGATCAAGAAGAACTCGGTGGAGATGAATGTGATGTAGAAGAGGAAATTGACATTGATTGTGGTACAAAAGGTATGTCTTAAACCTTGTAAGATTTATTACTCGTTATAAAAGAAATATCTTATTTCCTTTATGTTACATCAATCTAGAAATATCGAAGCCAAAAAAAGTTAGAGGACAAACAACATGTAAGGATATTCATGCAAGAAATTTGGAAGAAAGAAAGGAGGTGACATTTGATAAAGGACAAACAATAGGACCAACTAATAAGATAGTGTCAGAATTAAGCAACTTTATAGGAACAATTGCAAGGAATCCTAGATTCATCAGCTTGATGTACACTAGTTGGCATGCGGTGCCAAATGATACTAAAAAGCGCATGTGGGAATATATCAATGTAAGAACAATCACTTTTGAGATTGCATATTTTATTATTTGTTTTTACTTACTGAAGCTAAATATATTTTATTTTGCATAGTCCAAATTTCTAATTCCAGTAGAAGGAAAGAAGTGGGTGATGACTGGTCTTCGTGATGCTTGGAGGCGCCACAAGCAAAAAATTAAAGAGAAATATTTTGATAAAAACAGTACCCTTGAGGATATGCTAGAAAAACGTCCTGATGGCATTCCAGATAATCAATTCCGTCAGCTGATCGAGTATTGGAAACACCCAACTATTCAAGTAAGGCTAAAATAGTGCATTTCTACTCATCGACATATTTTGCATCATATCTATTCTTTTTTCTTTCTTTTTTTTTTTTATTTATCAATTCAATTATCTCTTTTTATTTAATAATAGGCCATATGCGAGATGAATTCTCAAAACAGGAAAAAACAAAAGTGGAGGCATCGAATGGGACCTATTAATTTTGCAAGAGTACGCGTGGCATTGGTAATACTTAGTTGACATTTCTTCAAAAATCTGAATTTCATTTTTTTGTACTTTATTAGAAAATATTGATGTTTTTTTAATTTCTTTTGATATAATCTGTAGCGTGCAGCCAAAGACAACAACAAAGAACCATCAAAGCCTGAAATGTTTATTGCAACTCGTACCAAGACGGGAAAGGAAATCCAGGCTGATACCCAAGTTGCAATAGTAAGTTTTTAAAAAAGGATTAGTAGTGAATTTGATTCAGACTTAAAATTTATATATTGTGGGGAGTTTGACTCCATTGTTTGCTAGGAAAAGTTGTTAAATTTTTTTAGTTCTTGATTGATATCATAGGACTAGAAATGAAATAGTACTTACAGTTCACTATGGATGCCAATTTTATTCTACAGGCTGAACTTTAGAATCGCCAAAATTCTGGGGAAACAGCTGATGATGCATTTAGGGCAGTGTTTGGAAAGGAGCAACCTGGTCGACTTAGGTGCGATGGTAGATCAGTGACAACAAGTTCTTTGAAGAAAGATGAGGAAATTAACAATCTAAAACAAAAGCATGCCAATGAAATCACTTCTCTAAAGGAAGAATTGAGAGAAGAAATGCAACAGTTATTCACTCAATTGCTGCAAAACAACCCTGGATTGAATTTTCAAGATATACCAGGGTGTGTTGGATCTAACCTTGCTTCACCTATTGATGCAAGTAGCGCACAAGCTGTAAGAGGCACAAATCTTCCACATTCTTCAGGGTCAGCTCATGATTCGATTCTTCAAAAGGTATTTTGTATTTCACATTCCCTGTTAATAGTCTACATATTGTTTTTCTTCTAGTTGAGCTAGTGTTCTTGATAAAGAAATTCTGAACTTATTTTACTATCTTGAATCTTTGAAAGTTCATTTTGTACTTTGTTTTTGTCACTTATTGTCTCCTTTCAGCTTCTATACCTAAATTTTTTTATATTTTTAGTTGTATGAGTGTTGTATTGTGTTGAAGGAGGACTCTAGTGATTTTGGGTTGTAGTTCTGTACTTTTTTCCCTTGTAGTTTTACTGCTTTGAACTGTGATGGTTGTTGTGAGAGATGGTTTGAGTTGTCATCCTGTTGCTGCTGGTTCTTGCTTCTAGCAATCTGTCTTTTCTGTATTTTGGTACCCTGTATCTCAGCCTCTTTTTGTTGTCTTCTTTTAATTGCTTCTCTCTTTTTCTTGCTTGGTTTGCCTTTTGATTTGTTGTTGGACGGAGTCTGATCATTATCTTTCCCATTCTGCTGACTGTTATCAGCTGTAGGGCCTGGATGATCATTCTTCTTTGTTTCACTGGTAAGAGTATATAATATATAAGATCTTGCCTCCCTAAAATATTATCATTATTGTCCTGAATTTTCTGCACTTGACCCTGACTTATAGCATTAACTTGAGACGTGTCTAGAACTTTCTGTTTATTCTGAATGTGATGCTGAGGGGTAGACTATGTTCTCATGTCCTGAATTAGTTATGTTCTCACTAGGTGGGGCGGATGGTAGAGTGTTTGCAGACCTTACTACTACTTCAAGGATAACTGTTCTTTACACCAAAAATGAAAAAAGAAAACTGCAAGAACTCTAAATCTTCTGGATGGAACTGCCATCATTACTACTACTACTACCTTAAAATTACTAGTAAAGCCTTAATTTTCAATCCTCAGAAGCTTTCAGATAAAGATTTTCACCACTCATGCCAAGTTGGCTACTATGCAAGCCTTGTTGAAATTCTGATAACTGAGACTGCTGCTGTTGCTGTTGTCCATAGAGCATTGAGGAGGATCTTGCAGCCTTCAAAACATCTTTTCCATAAATAGCTTGATTGAAAATTATGCAACAACATCTCATTAATAGCTTTTGGTAGGATCTGCTATTTGTTAAAGTATATATACTTCATGTTTTCTCTACATTCGTTTTCCCTTCTGTTTCTAGACAACCTGGAGAAGATTTAGAAATAGCCAACAGTAACATAAATAATTACAATATATATAAATCCTACTAGTATGCAATAAATTGTGTAAAAATAATCATCCCAAACAAATTTTAGATCAACCATAGTATTACTCTAAGTTGGTCTCTACCTTGCACTAATGTTTTATGATGAGCTTTTGATATGTTGTTGAGCCCCAGTAACTATTAGATTGTAAAGAATTATACATCATTCATCAAATGTCAGTCAAGCACTAGCTTTTCATGAAGAGCTTTTGGTTAGCTAATGTTAAAAATTATAGACCAATTGCCTTGCAACCTAAGAGTTGCCCAAATTCTTGCATCTGTATGTTCCTTGTTCTCTCTAGACCCATTTGGACCAAAACTCAATCATTCACACGTATTTTGTTTCTCTTCTTGTTGCCTGCCAGGTTCTATGTCCTTTCTCCTTCTTGTTTGAAAATGAAAACTTATTTGACATATTCCTTAGGTAGGCATCTCCATGGTGAAGATATTTTCTATTTGGACCTTGCTAATAGAGTGACTTTTGATACCCTTTTTGAAAAGTATTTTTCAGGACCTTCTGATCTTATTGATCTTCCGCAGGCTTATCTCACTAGATCATTATTCATTTACTTAAGATTGTAGTACCATTCTGGTTATTTTTCAAGCTGATCGAGCTGCTTGTTTATATGCGTGACACCTTCTCTCCAATTATTCACTTGCACATCTTTATTGTTATGAATTGGTCTGGCTTACTGTGAATTTAAGCATATTAAATACATGATTTATTTCACTAACTTATAATTGCATTTTGAATGTGCAGGAAAATGACGGTAATTGAATTTGAATTGTGGCCAGAAGTAAACTCGATCTATTGTAGTGAACGATGAAGAGTTTTTGTACTATTGTCATATATATATGTTTGAATGCATTTGGTTTTGTGGAATTTATTGATAGTAGAGATCTTTAAGCAATCATCACTTTCTAAGTATTGGTTATTGTATACAAGACATGTTTATAAGTTTATAATTTGAAATATATAGCTTCGATTTAATTATTAGTTAATTTTGTGCTTTAGGTCAGTTGTATATTTAATTATGTGATTATTTAATATATGCAAATAAAAATTATTATTTTTAAAAATAAAAAATTGTGGCTACAAAATTCTACACAACATTGCCACACTTCAAAAGTGTTGCTGTAGGACGTCCAATGTTATCTTGTACATAAGAAATGTTACACTTTATAAGTGTTGCTCTAGATGAGATATAAAAGCCAACACTTTTTAAGTGTGACCAATAACAAAGCAAAGGCAACGCTTTTAAGTGTAGTGTAATAAAAGAAAGGTGTCGCTAATGCATCACTACAAAGCGTGCCCTTATACCTATTTGGCTACGCTTTATAAGTGTAGCTGTGATGGCGACATTTAAAAAGTGTTGCCTAATGTCAAAGGTTACGCTTCTTTAGGCCACCCCCTAAAAAGCGTTGCTTAAAGTCCAAAAGTGTAGCCTTTTATCAAAGGCCACACTTTTTGCTAGTTTAGGCTACACTTTACTGGGGTGGCCGTAGGCCTAAAATGGTGTAGTGTCAGCTAGTTTTGAGTAATTACCTAAAACCACAAAAACAATTTTGATTTTAAAACATATGAACTAAGTATATTTTGGGAGTAGTATTGAGCATCGATATGGGGACGAGTTCATAATAACTAAAATATCCATAAACCATGTAACCATCATGGGTAGAATGGGTCATACTTCTATATCTCGGCAAGTTATAGGCTAGTTTTGGAAGCTTGGCCAAGACGCTGTATCATCACATTAGCTCATAGTGATGGTTGTCGGTTAGAGAAACTCTACAATATTATATTACTTTATTATTTGAGTAATTTGAGTTGTTATTTCGTTTTAAATGCTTTATATCAATTGCACCTTTATTGTTGTTCTATTTTGCATTTGAGTTGAGTGTCCATGAGTTGAGTAAAGCTAAGGTAAATGTTCTTTTCAGATTCCTTTCAAGCTTATGTCATGTTTAGTTTTCCCCTCGCATGCTCGTACATTTAATGTACTGATGCCATTTGGCCTGGACCATTTTATGATGCAGATTCAGGTAATCAGGATCAACATACAGTGCCTCATTGATCCAGTTGAGCATCTCAGAGTCAGTTGGTGAGCCTCCTTGCTTCTGGAGGATTCCCTTTTTATTACTTTGCTAGTTAGTTGTTAGGATGATTGGGGGTCTTGTCCCGACATCCCTCTTAGTATTTAGAGACTTCATAGACAGTTAGATATGAGTTCTTTAGTCTTGTATTTTAGATGTTTTGCTAAAAAACTTGAGTTGCCACTTTGGCTAATTTGAATGTTTATCTTTAAACGTTCTTAGTTTATTTGAGACAATTGTATTAAAGTGAATTTGAATGGTTGTATTAATGCTTTAAGTCTTCCGCTATGAGTTAAGCCAGACCAAGAGTTTTCTTGGGGCCAACAATGGTTCTCGAGTGCCAGTCCCGCCCAGGGTGTAGGCACAGGGTGTGACATAAGGTTAATTTTGATTACATCAAAATCATTATATTTTACTAATTTATGTATCATATTTATTTAATTTAAATAAAAAATAAATTTATTATATTTTAAGTACTGTGAATACATTAAAATCATTGGATCTTACTAAATTATGTATCATATTTATTGAATATGTATAAATAATAAATTCATAAAGCACAATGTATATGTATGATTCATTGCAAAAATATAAATTCACGAATTCAATAATTCATTGTAAAAATAAATTTATTATACGTAGTGTTCATTGTTTCTTAATAATCAAATATTATTCATTGTATCTTTACTAGAAATATTCGATGTACGATAGTGAGAGAATAACCTATAGAAGCAATATAAAAAAAAATTGAAACTATATCCATAAATGACTTCTCATTTAAAAGGTGTCACAAAATTACAATTGATATCAAATACGTAAAGTATTATGTGAATACAAAATAGATCATTTCACATGCACTCAAAAAGATTTGTAGTTGTGGCAACACCGAAATTTTGAATGCAATAAAAGAACTAAGAGATGATTTTCAACTAGATTTGAATTTTATCAAAAAATAATAGAATCATATTTTACTAAATTGTCTTACATATATTTGTCTTTCAAAGAATTCTAAATTTATAATATTAATGGGACCATATATTTATATAGGGGTCTTATGAAAATATATTACCGTATTATCTTATTGAAATGAGTGATTATTTCCATTGGCGCAAGTCAGGACCGGAGAAAAATATTATCTTAGAGAGATTATTAATTTACTGAATATTAATTTAGTGGGGTTTTACATTACTCAATGTAATCCTACAAGTGGAGTCTCGAGAAGGTAGGATGTGCGCAAACCTTATGAAGTAAGGATGTAAACAATGAAAGTTTTAAATGAAAAATGTAATATAATATAAAGTTTTGGAATAATAAACGTGGCTTAGAATATTTAAAATTTTATATAATAACATTGAAATAGTCGCGTTGATATAATGATATTAAAATAGTATTGATTTGTTGCAGTACTTGAAATTTAAAAAATATACAAAAAAAAAAACAAATTTGATTTTTTTATTAACACACAACAATAGATTTTGCAAAATGCAAAAGTTTTGACCATTTAGTAGACTTTAATATAACGAGAGAATAAAAATAGAAAGAGGAATAAAAAAGGTAAATGTAATAATAGTAACCCAGTTCATGATAATTATCATGATATAAATAAGTCAGCAAATTAATAGGTAGTCAAATAAAAAATGTTACAATTAAATAAACAACATTCCATTTGGGACCCTAAAGGATTGCTGTAGTGGTCTAATGTTTGAGACGACCCTGCCTACCAAGCGGCTAGATTCTTAATTTGTCGAAGCTTGAATTTTTGAATTTGTCTTCATGGACGCAATATAGCTCCGAGAAAATGTTAGATGGAGGAATCTATATTCAGTAAGACCTCACAAAATCAATAAAGTTGGGACCATGAATTATTATTATTTTATAGAGATATTATTTAATCAATAAATTTATATTTTTTAATTTAAAAAGTGTTTCGATCCCACAAAATTCGTTTGGGGATGAAATCTCATAGAATTTAAATTAATCCACTTGTGAAAACGTCATTCATGAACTTGAGATCATTATTAATGATCTCGGTTAACACAATAAAATGGACGTTGATAGCTTGTTGGACGGGTGAAAAAGATACATGTTCATAGGTCCAGAGCTTAGAAGAAATTGTGGTACCATTGAAAAAAAATAATGTTGATGATAAAGTAGAAGATGATGCAATACCTTTAGAACAAGTTATGGTCAGGAAACACTTGTTACATTTATAACTCTTCACAATTTTATGGTGCATTTCAAAAAGACAACACCAAACCTTTTGGATGCAATAAGATAAGTTAGAGATGAGCTTCAACATGATTTAAATTTTAACAAAAAAAATAGAACACAATAGAATCATGTTTCACTAAAATTTCTTGGATATATTTGTGTTTTTAACGAATTATTAATTTATAATATTAATGGGACCACATATTTATGTAGGGGTCTTCAGAAAATATATTATCTTATTATCTTATCGCATGAGTGATTTTTTTTCCATTGATGCAAGTTGGGACTGGAGGAGAATATTATCTTAAAGAGGTTATTGATTAATTGAGTATAAATTTAATGAGATTTTATTGTATTTGTTGAAGATCTTATGTCACTCCACATACTGACTGCTGGTTTACTAGTTTTCAACCCGTGAATTCGAACATTCAGGTTCTCAATTCTATCTGAAGTCTATATTTTACTAAATCTATAAAGTGCTTGCTGCAGTAAAACTCTCTATTTTAGTTCAAGACTAGGATACAACATCTTTACAAATCATATGAAGCGTTTATGCTACTAAACTCACTGGTCAATCTTTTGCTCATAATTAATTCACTGAGTAGATTTGCTTATAAACTAATCATGATTCTATATATTTGGAAAATTATTCTTAATCCTCCTTCAGTAAGATAAGCATTACATCTAATTTTTTATTGGCCTCATGATAACGACTAAACCACATCGTCTTATGATGTACTAATTGAATTTGATTTTTTGCAAAGTAACATGCCTCTAAGACAATGCTATGAAGTAATATCAACTTTAACAATAACAATTGTCCAATGAATAAAAGAAAAATAATATGATTAAGAGATTAACGTATAGTATCATGGATAATAAGAGATCTCAAAAGTAGAAACCAAGTCTAAGCATGCAACTTTTTTTCACTAACTAAAAACTTTAGAAGTTGCATTTTCATCCATATCCAAGTATTAGATTCCCAAGCATATACATATGGTAGGCATGTGAAATAAAAATCAGTCCATATATCAATTAGTCTATCAATTAATCTCAATCATAACTAGACGTATGGTTCACCAAGCTATGATCCTATTATTGTAAATCATATCAACTAAAGAAAGCTTATGAGTTGAGGTATAAGAATATTACCTTTTATTAGATTGCTAGGGAAATACATGACACCTTCTTTCTAGTAAGCATGAAAGTTAGCCTAGAATTTAGATAAAACATAAATATAAAAGAGAAAAAATGGAAATTTGATTGATTTATTTAGCACACTGAACTTTACTAAATTTTCCTCATCGGAATGGTACTTATTCATTCCAATTTACATGTCTTACTTTTTTTTTGATCTATCTCAAACAGAGTGTATATTTTTGAAAATAAATGATGATTCTATGTAATACTGGATTTCCTTAATAGTACAAAATATGGTATCAAGAATTACGAAAAACTAGACCTAACCGTCACTAAATAATTAGACACACCAGAAGCAAGGAGCAAGAGACAAAAAAGGATTGAAATTACAGCTCTGGAGTGTTGATACCCTAAACCCATGGCCTAAGAGTCTATAAATTTTGCAATAAGGAGGAATGGTGTTGGCTGCCCGTGTTTATCACATATGGATTGAAAGGAAGAATAAAAGTTCCCATGGAAGGCAAGGGACCCTACTTTACTAATTAGTTACATCACTCCGGAAAGTGTACTTCAAGGGGCATATTAAGCCTGGACTAGTACAAAGATTGGACCACCTCAATTACTATCTATAGTTCCTGCGTCCTAATAGTTTTGTAAATGTTGTGTTATGATCATGATTTAGTTTGTGTTTGAGATAAGTACTTTAGATATTTGATCATGCTCTATTGATTTGGTGATGCCTGGTTCAATATTTTTTATTCTATATAGAAACATTTACTTGGTATATAAAATTTCTTTTATAATAAAAAAATCTGATGATCACATCTGCTAAGATACCGATTAGCTTAAAACTCAAGCGCCCTTAGAGAAACATAGATTATGTTAGCCCTATATGACTCTAGTAACTCTTTCTTAGTCGACTAATTGAAGAAAAAAGTCGACTTTTCTTCAGGTTAGTATAACAGATGATATGTAATGATACATTATGAAATTAAATAAGACAAGTAATTTTATACTAGTTTAGATTACCAATGTGGTGCCTAGTCAAGTCCTCTTGGGTTACAAGGATTTCCTTTACGAGCTTCTTGTAAACTTGTGGGTACAATAGTTTTGATTCTGGAATTCTAGTAGCCTTTACTTTCTAGACACAACCTCTACATGTATAACTCACACTATCTCTTTTTTCCTTAAGATTGTAGACTGAGAGTAGAATGCTTTATGAAATACAAAAGAAATATAGTACATCAGTTCAATTGAAGTGCGCAAACTTCTCCTAGTACTAGGGCAAGCTTTTGTGGACTCTTTCTTTGCTCTAAAAGGAAAATACAAAGGTACTTCATTAAATCAAGAATTTGTAATGATTCCTTGATGGAGGATTGAGAAATTAGAAGAAGAAAAGAAGAAAAAGAAGAGATAGTGAGAATTGAATTAATTGATCATGCCCTCAAGTTGATGAGATAATGTAAATAAGGAAAGAAAATAATAAAATATTATACAATCTTCTATCTGCCTAATTAAAGAAGGTTAGGGAATATTCTCATATATAGATTATTTAATCATACCATATTTAAATATTCTCATATCTACACTATCCAAATATTCCATAATTAATACTCCCCCTCAAGCTGGAGTGTATAAGTCATATGCTTCTAGTTTGCCACAAATATTGTCAATTCTAGATCCTCGGAGTGATTTTGTGAAAATATCCGCCAGTTGATCTTTTGATTTGACAAAACTTATGGTGATGTATCCAGACTCATTCTTCTCCCGAATGAAGTGACAATCTATTTCAATGTGCTTCGTTCTTTCATAAAACACTGCATTAGAAGCAATATGTAGTGCAGCTTGGTTATCATAAATCAATGTCATCGATTCAACTCCTTCCATCTTCATTTCTCGGAGAAGTTGGCTCAACCATATAAGCTCACATGCAGCTAGTGCCATAGCTCGATACTCTGCCTCTATGCTTGATCTAGCTACGACAATTTGCTTTTTACTTTCCCAAGATATTAGATTACCTCCAATTAAAACATAATAACCTGAAGTGGATTATTTGTCAGAAGGAGATCCTGCCCAATTTTGCATTAGGATATCCGACAATGTTGGTATGTCCGTTATCTTCGTACAATAAACCTTGTCCTGGAGAGCTTTTGATATATCACATGATGCAACTCACTGAATTCTAGTGACTGTCACAAGGTGATTGCAAAAATTGGCTAACTACGCTAACAACAAAGAGATGTTTGGTTGTGTTATCGTAAGATGGTTGAGGTCGCCAACGAGACTCCAATATCTACTAGGATCTTTTAGAGGCTCCCCCTGTCCTGGAATAAGCTTAGTATTTGGATCCATTGGACTGTCCAGATGTTTGCAATCCAAGATACAAACATCTTCCAAAATATCTAGGACATATTTCCTCTGAGTAATAGCAATACCATGGCTAGATTGTGCCACTTCAAAATTCCCAAAAAGTATTCCAACTTGCCCAAATCCTTTGTATGAAAGTGACTTGAGAGGTGTTGCTTGACTTGAGCAATATCTTCATAATCATCTCTTGTGATAACAATTTCATCAACATAAACAATTAAAAAGATATGTTTGCCATGAGATGAATGCCTATAGAATACATAGTGATCAATTCGGAACATTCCAAATTGTTGGACAATAGCTCAAAAATGACCTAACCATGCTCTAGGAAACTGCTTGACACCATAGAGGGATCAACGAAGTTTACAAACTAGTATAGACTCCTCCTTAGCAACAAACCGTGATGTTTGCTCTCTATATATACCTATTTAGTAAGTTCTACATACATTTTTGATGTCCCATTGAAAAAGGGGCCAATGATTCATTTCTACCATAGAGATGAAAAGATGGACAGAAGCCATCTTGGCAACTAGTGAGAAAGTATCTCTATAATCGATGCCATAAATCTGAGTGTATCCCTTAGAACCCAATCTTGCTTTTAGATAATCAATAGCTCCATCCAAACCTACCTTAACTGTGAATACCCAATGACAACCAATAGTGGTTTTGCCTTCAGGTAAAGGAACAAGCTTCCAAGTACCATTATCATGCAAAGCAATCATCTCCTCAATCATAGCTTGACGCCAGCCTAGATGAACCGACACTTTTTCCTCAGTCTTAGGAACTTTGACTGATAATAAGCTAGTAAGGAAGACATGATATGAAGATGACAAACTATGATAACATAAATAAGAATAAACATGAGTTTGATTGGCAGTAGTTCTAGTACCTTTGCGAAGAGCAATGTGAAGATCATCGGAAAAGTTCTCGACCAAAGCAGAAGACATTGTTGGAGTAGGTAATGAGTCATCAAGATTTCTTTGTGCACCTGTATCATTGTTAGAAATACCAACTAGATTAGAAAGTTCAGTAGGAGGTTGAGGTCGTCAGGAATAGACCTTAAGAGTTGGAGGTAAAGCTGGGGTTGCTATAGTTGGAATGGGAAGGAGTGCTATGGCCTTTTGATTTTCCGTATTAGGAGAAAAATATGGAGAAGTCTCGAACAAAGTAACATCTGCAGAGATCAAGTGCTTATTGGTAAAGGGATCAAATCATTTGTAACCTTTTTGTAGACGAGAATACCCAATAAAGACATATTTAAAATCATTGTGTTAAAGTTTATCTTTTCCGGGGGTAAGGTTATGAACAAAACAGGTGCAACCAAACACACGTGGAGGAAGAGGAAACAAATTTTGGTTCAGACAAAGGGCCGAGTAAGGACAATGGTACTACATAATAGATGAGGGCATGTGATTGATCAAATAGCAAGCAGTAATAACAACATCATCCGAAAACATAAAGGGACATGATTGTGAATGAGCAATGTTTGAGCTGTTTCAATTAGATGTCTATTATTTCTCTCAGCAATACATTTTTTTGAATAGTATGTGCACAAGAAAGCAAGTGCAATATGCCCTAGGGTGACATAAAAGAAGAGAGAGAAGTAGAGAAGTATTCTCGGGCATTATCAGTGATTTACCAAATTGATTGTGGATTTCAACATGAAATTTCTAAAAGATAGTGAATAGTTTAGATCTATTTTTCATTAAAAATAACCATGTGCACCGAAAATAGTCATCAATAAAAGTAACAAAATAATGAAAGCCCAAGGAAGAACTGACACGACTTAGACCCCATATATCCGAATGAATGATTTCAAACATAGAGGTGGCCCTATTATTGTCATGTTTTGGGAAAGAGGAACGAGTGTGCTTACCAAGCTGACACGACTCACATTATAACAAAGATAAACTAGATAAACTAGGGACCATCTTTTGCAATTTCAGGAGACTAGGATGAACCAATTAACTATGGAGCAATTCAGAAGAAACAACAGAAGTGAAAGTAACATGTTGTTTTGGGATAGACAATAGGTACAATCCTTGTGACTCATATCCTTTTCTAATCACCTGCCCCGTATTCCGATCCTGCACAACAACAAAATCATCAAAGAAGGTTATAACGTATTTCATATCTTTTGTTAATTTGCTAATGGAAATAAGATTATATGGACATTCATCTTCAAAAAAGACTGATTTTAAAGGTATATGAGTTATACCTATCCCTTCTACAATTCTCTTTGATTCTTTCACCAAAGTAACAATAGAGAATGTAGAAGGGGTATTATGAGTAGAGAAAGTGTTTATGTTACCACAAATATGGTAAAAAGCACTAGAATCAAGAATCCATTGTTCCTGAGACAAAGACTGTGACATAAGCAAATGAGTTATCAAGCTGTATTGTGCAAGCAATTAATGATTATTGCCTTGATTTTTGATACTGAAGGTAGTCGTTATAGTTTGCTCTAGTTAAAGTGATAGATTGAGATGATCCATCCATTATGAACCTTTTATTTTGTCACAAAAAGAAGTATTGGAGAAAGAGCGAGATGAAACTTGACAATTTTCTGATATGGTTGATTTAACAACTAGTTGATTAATCCCTTTATTTTTTTTCCAGTTTCTGTTACTGAAATAGAAGAACATTTAGCGAGAGGGCTAAGAATCCAATAGCTTTGATACCATGAAAAATTAGAAGAAGAAAAGGAAAAAGAAAAAGATAGTGGGAATTGAATTAATTGATCATTCCCTCAAGTCGACGGGATTAAATAGAAATTAGAGATAATGTAAATAAGGAAAGAAGATAATAAAATATTACACAATCTCCTAACTACCTAATTAAAGAAATTAGGGAATATTCTCATATCTAGATTATTTAATCATGTCATATTTAAATATTCTCATATCTGTACTCTCCAAATATACTATAATTAACAGGGATGATTCCATGTCAATGTAAGATGTGTTCATGCGTGTAATAATCTCTCCCCATTCTTGATAATTAGATTTGATCTCTTTGCATATCTTTTTCTCCTTTTATAGCTGGAAATTTACTTTTCATACGTGTTGATTTAATGGTCTTCTCCTCTAATCTTTGCTTGCATATTTCCTGGTGAAATCAAAAATATTTCTTTATAGACTGCTTCTTGCTTACTTTGTGATTTGATGAGTTGTCCTTTTGCAGATTTGATTGGTCCCTGGTTTACTCTCCTGAGTTGATTTCCATTAGCTTGGTTTGCTGTAATGTATATCGTTTGTAATCTTCCTGACATGCCATCATCTATGTATTTTGTTTACTTATTTTCTAGTAGGAATATCTTAGGTTAATTTCCATTTATAAAATTAGAGTCATATAGAGCTAACAAAGCCTCCCCCTTGACGCTGACAATTGATACACAAATGAAAAGGATCAAATTTAAAGTAGACATCCCTGTTTGAATGTGAAGCTCCCCCTTTTTGCGTGTTTCCCCGTCTAAGATAATTGTGGGATTTCTCCCCTTTTGGATGATAAAAAAGAAGCATAGAAACCCATAATTGAATTATAGATACACACTGTTGAAAAAATACACATAGATAGTCAAAAGCAAACAACATAATAGTTTTAAGAGAGCATATTACCCTCAAAATACACAACCACAAACAAATTTGGGGGCAAACCCCAATGAAAATATTATCTTAAATGAGCACCAAAAATAGAGAACGAGGAGGATTAGTGATCACCGAGAAAGTATTTAAGAGTGTTGAGAATATTTCCAAAGAAGGTATTATAGGAACGTTCCACATTATTGGAGAAGTGGTGTAAGATTTCGGAATAGAGAAAGCAATTCTCAGTATTGAAGGAGCTAACTCTAGCCTTGAGAGGGTTGAATTTCTTGAGTAGCTTATTCAAAATAGAGATCCCTTCCCGTTTTAACATATCCATGGGAATATAAAGCATGCCTTCATATGTACTTGTGAAGACAAAGAATCTTCTCTATAGTTTCCTGTAGCATATCTAAACACTTTTCCACAACAAGCAACTGGGTATTGATATCATCTGCATTCTTAAGAAATTGAGCATGAGAGTCAATGGAGATCCTTGTTACCTTGATGATTCCTACCTTGGATTTCACAAAGTCCTTCTTGTGTAATTTCTCACCAACTAGAACATAACCCATGCTTGAAAAGGTGCAATGTCATAAGTTGCAGAAACTTCAACTTGTTTAAACTTAGAGAGTTCAACCAAACAGTCCACCAAAATCCTAGAGATAAAATCCCATAGGGTTGGCTAGTAGTAGAATTTGAGTCCTCTGCACTTTCAACCATGAATTCCATAAACCACATAGCCATATTAATGCTATATTTCTTAAGCAGGTGATAGAGAACAAACACATCACGGGTTGAAAAGCTTATCAGAGACCTATTTTGGGAACCAAACTGTTAGTGATGTGGGTCATAATGTGATTCTCGATACATAGAGATAGAGGGACGAATCCAAAAGATCAGAGCCTGGTTCAACCATAACTGATTTGTATACGTCTAGAGAAACTTCAAAATATCTAGGCTAGATGTCATTCATATAGGGAACAATGCCAAAAAATTTAGTATCAAACACGTATTCGAATAATGATTTATTCACAATAATACGAATTTATGTAACCAGAGTTTCCATCATACCACTATCATTAGAGACTCAGATATTAGCATTAAAAAAATAAACAACTTCTTCATAACTCAAAACCATAGATACTAAAGAGCAAAAATAACTTCGAGCCTTGAGAAAAGTATCTACTGGACAATGAGAATCCTTTAACCGACTTAGATTAACAATTCAACTAGGGTTTATGGGTTGATATTTTAAACTTTGATACATGTTCTTATGCTCAACACCTGACAACCTTTGCATGTCCTTTGGATAGAGAGAGATCTAGACACATTAGGACGTAATTTCTTGGTATCCTTTTTCTTCATGAAGGATGGTCTCTTCTTTGACGAAAGAGAGGGACAGTTAGACGTGTCTTATGAAGAATCCGAAGTAAGTGAAAGAATTTCATGATTAAGGGTTTCAGAAGAGCCTTCAAGTCTTCAGAAACCTTTGATCATGACATTCATTCACTTTTTTCTAATTCTACAGAAGACACCTCTAACTCTCCATCTCTTTCCTCTAAGAAGATATCATCCTCCATGAAGAAGAAGGATACCAAGAAATTGCGTCATGATGTGTTTAGATCTCCCCCTCCAAAGGAAATGCAAAGGTATTGAGGTTTTGAGCATATGAACAGGTATGAAGCTTTCAAAAATTAACTTGTAGTTCATGGCTGAGTTGTTAATTTAGTTAGTTGAAGGATTCTCATTAATCGGTAAGTTCTTTTCTCAATGCTTGGAAGTTAGC
Organism: Solanum bulbocastanum; assembly: GCA_037074985.1. Lineage (NCBI taxonomy): Eukaryota > Viridiplantae > Streptophyta > Magnoliopsida > Solanales > Solanaceae > Solanum > Solanum bulbocastanum. The sequence continues at coordinate 25,706,763 of CM073603.1, read as the reverse complement.
TTTGTTCTTTACTCCCTATGGTTTTGAGTTTTATGAAGAAGTTGTTTGTCTCTTTATGCTAATCTCAAGTCTTTATAGATAGTGCTGAGTTGGAAATTCTTGTTATGAAAGTCGTGTTTCTTATGACTGAATTGCTATTCGAAGATGTGTTTGGTATGATATTTTTCGATATTCCCCCCTATATGAATGACATCTAGAATGACAATTTTAAAGTGTCTCTAGAAGTGGCCAAAACCGCATGTGGTAGAACCAAGTTTCAATTTTTTTATTTGAGCATCTATCTCTTTGCTTCGAGAATCACATCTTGGACCACATAATTACTACCACTTTGGTTCACCGAAAGGGGTACATGACCAGCATCTAAACCTGTGATGTGCTTGTTCTTTACTATTTGCTTAAGAAATATATGATTAATTGCGCTATGTGGTTTAAGAATACATGGTAGAAAAAGCAAAGAACTCAAATGCTACTGTTAGCCTACATTATGGTCTTCTTATCTCTAGGATTCTGTGACTTTTGGCTGATCTCTCTAAAGTTTAAAACACTTGAAGTTGAAGTTTCTACAACCTATGACACTCGCTGATTTTCAAGCATGGGTTAGGTGCTAGTTAGTGAGAAATGACACAAGAAGGAATCCATGAAATTCAAGGTAGAAACCATCAAAGTAACAAGGATCTTCAGACACTCTACTACTCCATTGCTTTAGTATGCAGATGACATCAAGACCAGATTGTTTGATATGGAAAATAGTTTAGATATTTTCCAGGAAACTATAGAGAAGATACGTCGCCTTCACAAGGAAACCAGTACCAATGTAGGCAAGCTCCATATTTCCATGGATGAGTTGAAGCAAGAAGGGAGCTCTACTGTGAATAAGTTGCTCAAGCTAGTCAATTCTTTCAAGGATGGAGCTAGCACCTTCAATACATAGATCACTGTCTTTTTCCAGTCATCTTTCTCTAAATTCTACAAGAATGTGGAATGTTCCTATAATATCTTTCGTAAAAACATTCTGAACTCTCTGAATTACTTTCTCGGTAATCATTAGTCCTCCTAGTTCTCGATTTTTGGTTCTTGTTAAAGAGAACATTTTCATACTGTTTGCTTTTTCTTATCTATGCATATTTTCTACTATGTTCATTTGTAATTTTATTATGTGTGTCTATGCTTCTTTTTTATCATACCAAAAGAGCATAAATCCCACAAATATCTTAGACAGTGGAAGCACATAAAGAGGGGGAGCTTCACACTCAAATAGGGAAGTCTCCTTAGAACCTAATCCTTTTCATTTGTGCATTAATTGTCATTATCAAAAAGGGGGAGATTTTCAGCCCTATATAACTCTGATTTTGATAAACGACAATTGACTAAAGATATTCTAATAGGAAAAGAAGTAAATAAAATACAATGATGGAATGCTAGGAACATCACAAAAGAAAGGAAATAGTTCACAGTAAACCAAGCTAACAAAAATCCAACCTAGGGAGTAAATCAGGGATCACTCAAATCAGCTAAAGGGCAACTCATCCAATCACAAAGGAAACCAAGAAGCAGTTAGCGAAAAAATCTTTCTGCTTTCACCAAGGAGAAGACTATTAAATCAAGACATATTAAAAGGAAATATCATGCCAGAATATGAGAAGAAGATATGTGAAGAGATCAAATCAGAATATTAAGAGAGGAAAAAAATTTGTGTAGACATTAACACATTTGATATTGACATGCAATTTACAATCATCTTCAATCAATGAATCATTTATATTACTTTATCGAATGAAATACCCTTGGGTGTTAATTTTTGAATAAAGAGCGAGTCATTAAAAACTAGTCCTAGTATTAGGAGAAGCCTGCGCATGCACTTCATTTGAACTTATGTGCTATATTGCTTTTTTGTTTCATAAACCATTGTACTCTCATTCAACAATTGTAAGAAAAAATGAGAAAGAAGATACAATTTGAGTTATATAGTTAGATGTTGTGTCTAGAAAGTAAAGTCTGTTAAAAATCAGGAATCATAACTACTGTGCCCCACAAGTTTACAAGAAGCTTGCAATTCAAAAGATTTGTTCTACATCACCAAAAGTAATTGCAATTTATGTGTGAGTTTTCTAAAGCCATATGGAGTAAGATTTTCCACTAGCAAGGAGTGCTTACATAGGCATTTGAATAGGATTTAGAGTTTGAATAGGCATATGTACATGCTAAAGGAAAGACATCTGATGCAATTTACAAAATGGTATTGGTAGCATAAGTTTACAGTATTTTAGTTAAGAGGTATAACATTGTCTTCCAGGCAATAAGTTTTGATCCTGAAGTTGTTATCTTCTTTAGAGGATTCTGCAAAATTTCTTTTTAGAGGATCCATGAGGAACCGTTTAGGAAGGAAGCTTGAAGAGATGAATATATAACCCTAGTTGTAGTTTGAATAGTCAGTAGTTGATCTGATATACTAGATATTTGTTTTCTAGTTTAATATTTTCTCTGGTAATAAATTCTTTTTATTTTTGTTTCAAAAATAGAAAGTAGGAATCTCAAAGAAGAAAACAAAAGAGACCATGGGTGGACGTACTACTAGATATCGATGGAAATAGATATTGCCAAGGTGTTCGCTAAAAAAAATGGATGAATAATAGTAGAACCCAAAAGAAAAGAACTCAATTGAATCACTATCGCTAACAAATTTATAAGAGCATAAAACCCTTATGTGATACCTAATTAGTGTTGCATCTTTGCCCTCCCATGTGAGTTCCTTCCACTTGTTTGGAAGAGAAATAATATTTCTGAAAATGATTTCCCACTCATTGGATAGTTTTTCCTATTGAATTGTCTTAGTTGGTCTTCCTTTACCATTTGAGATCTCTATTTCATCTTGCTACTCATATACTTCTTCATTTTTTCAAGACCTTTTCTTCCAGCCTTGCCATAACCTTTCCTAGTTCTAGAGGTATCACAGATGAAAAGCATAGTCAGTTTAAAGTACTACCTAAAATAAAAAAAAATTACAGAATATATATAGATATTTACATATATGCCTGTAAGGCCTGAGATAAAGATTAAAAGAACTGATAATTTAGCTTTATTTTGTTGTATCATAATATACAATCGAGTCAAGAAATTCAAAAACAAAACAGAGAGAATATAAAAGAGATAATAACTTCTCTTTTGATCATTCAGATCATTCCCATTCGTTATAAATTTCACATAGTAAATAGAATACCGTTAGATTCCAAAGGTGTAGATCAAAACACCTATTCATTTAGATTAAGGTTCAAATTATGCATATGGACAAAATAGGTACCTTTACATATCTGGTTTATATGCAACGATGAAGGGTTAGTAATATAACAAAAAATAAAAATGTTAGACATCACAAAGTTATGTCAATCTCGTATAATTCAGGAAATAAATGGGAAATTGCACAGTCAAAGATGAGTAAGTGCTAGATGACTAAATCAAGTGACAACTCGCAACCAAAATTGTCAAAATATAATAAAACATGAATGATTAATCTAAATTTAATGATTTTTTTTCTAATCACTGCATATTGTCAACGATAATCAATTTGTCAAGTTAAAATAATCTAGAAGCAACAATATTTTAGGAAAATCCATAAGAAAAAAAAAAGATAAATTTGAGAATCTCAAAATTTACCTTTTTCTTCTTCAGTTATTAAAAAGAGAATCTGAATCTATTGAATCAAGTAAAAGCTTGTCACATGCAGATAATTTGTAGATTTTTAATACTGTTATGGAAGTAAGATCCACACCCTCATTCTATAAGATCCACACCTTCATCCTATAGTGTGTTCATGTCATTTTCTTACTTGTCATAAGGAAAAACAACAATCCTTTTGGTGACAACATTCAATATGGAACAAACTAGAGGCCTATCCTAGATATCAGATGAGGGTATGCTTAGCAACTTAAGATGCAAAAGGGAAGGAACATTTTTTTTAAATCCTACCTTTACTTCGTGAATGTAAAACAAAATATATTCACATGAGGGGAACTCAAAAGAGTTGTTCCTTTTCGAATTTTATATTCCTTTAATGTATTTTACTAGGGACCAAAGTGAATAAAGAGGGAACTATATGAAATAATGATTGATTTGTAGAACAGATGAAGAGTGTCACCTACAACTTCACATTACTATTCAATTATTGTCACGTTTTCTTGCGCTCCATGTATCACGACTTAGATATAGAGAACTACTCCTAGGCTAGTTTTTTTTTTACTGAAGGAGGAAGACACCACTGGATTGCTCAGAACATCTAATTTTTGCATTAGCACAATGCTAATGATACTTGCTTTGGGGTAGGGGGTCTCTCAAGGAAGAAAGTGAAGGGGACAAACATAAATTTAGCAATAGGTCTGCTCAAGATAATAATTTTCCCTTCATGAATTAATATTGGTCAAAGAATAGTTCTTGTCTAGGAGAACTACATTTATCTATAGAGAACTTGGAATTTTTTTAAATGTATCAAAATGTAGAGATTTCAAATTATAATTGCTAAATATAGACCAAAAGAAAAAACAGAAGAAATAGACATACAACGAAATTTAAGGAATGAATATTTTAATGATTAGAATAAGTCAATATAGGAAAATTGAATCATCTCAACTTCAAGACAAAAAAGCTATGACAGACTGAGTGATTTGATAGTTCAATTTTCTTTATTGTTACCGAATTGATGGTTAAAACTATGTGTGAGAACTTATAAATAATATATGATAGAGTGAACTTCCTGCCACTAACGATTGAAAGCCCTTGAAATATATTGTAAGTGTAACTATCATAGTTCTCAATTAGCAGTATGCCCATAAATTCTAACATAGAAACTGGCTCTTGTAAAATTATTTTTTTGTACTCGATGCATTCAAATATTCTGGCACCAAATGACTGCAAAGTAATACCTTTCTTTCCTTATTATTATATTTTTGGACTACAATGGAGTCAACAAATCAAATCATTTGATGAAAAAGTATACCTCCATTTGGCGTAGAAATTACTTGTTTTTCAAATATCTTGGTTCCTTTTTTTGTGGTTTTTTCTTGCCGGTTGGTGGGTTTGTGGAGGTTGTGAATTTGAGCCAATAATGATTGAATGAAAGATTTGAAAGGGCAAGTATTGGTGTGTGTGCAATCAGCAGATTTCAAAGGCTAAGGCAGCGCGTATGTGTGCACAACAAATTCAAAATTCTTTACCGATAAATCATAAGAAAAAAAAGAAGGGAGGGTAAAGAAATGAAAGAAATGGTGGAAAGTATTCCCTTTGTTTAGTTCTATTTATCTACTTTGGACTTTGCATGCCCCTTAAAAAAGAACATAAATGAGTTTTTACCATGATGCCTAAATCATTCGATTAACTTAGTTAATACATTTTTCTTGTTTTCATTGGAATAACATAAATTATCCAATCAAAACAATCCTGTAGCCCTCAAACCTCTATCAATGTCAAGACTAAAAGCTCTAATTTCTCAAGGCGTCTGCTGCTGCTAACATCTAATACATTTCCCTCGTGAAGCAAATCAAATACATTATTGAAAGAGAAACTCGTGATCTAAACTTAAATACAATGGGACAAGATCCTTGCAGCAATGAATTCATTAAATGGTGAAGTGTCATTCAAACGTAGGAGAACATTCATATAATCATATTCCTTTCAACAATTCTAGCATCAAATTTACCAAATCCCCCACCACTATCAAATTCAATTCTACTTCCTCCACCATTTCCAACATTGCTAACACATAATCAATTAAAAGATTATTCTCCCCCCTAGTATCCTTAACATATCTCTGACTATCATAACCCCACTACTTACTATATAAAAACAACCAACAGAATCTCTAATAAGTTTCTTAACATTCAAGCAAGATAAATTCTTGCAACCAATACCACTCTAATCATAAATCTTTCCACTATAATTTTTTGAAGGGAAATTATGAAAAGAAAGTATACCAACCTTTGAAATTGTCTTTGCAAAGCATCTTTTTCTTGACAAAGACTCGCAACTAATGAGAATAAGTTTCTTTCCATGACTCCAACCATCAGGACAAGGCCCATTAATATTGTAATTCATTAATTGACAAATAAATCCAGATATTTCATACAAGAATGCCCTATTGAAGCAACCCCTTTAGTGATTTCAGTTCATGAGTATTTATCCAAAGGAATCAAATTAGTTTGCAAGAAAGTTCTCCCTTGAGTTGAAATCTTGAAACTAGAAAATAAAAACTTTCATATCCTGAGATCTATATTACAAATATACAATCTCTTATTAGAGACCCTCTTTATAAAGAGCACACAATCCTTTTCAAAAACAACAATGATGACTCTTAACATGATTAACAATTAGACCTCGAAACAAACGAACCCACAGAAAATTGAACCAAAATATAACCCAATGCTTTAAATAATAGATAGATTGACAAGCATATTACAAAGCATTTTAGATACTAATTCTACAAGAGATAAAAGAAAAAAGAGAATCATAAATTGCTAACCTTTTCAGTTTGGATTGCAAAAACTTACTCTATAGAGAAGATGATGAAGAGAGGGAATTGATTATCTTAAACCCTAAAATTTTGTGAGTTGGGGAGAGAGAATTTATCCCTTTGAGAAAAGAGGGAAAAAGTAGCCACTATTTACAAGCATCGCTATCAAACATCATTACCATAACAAACATAGATCACCAATGACAATCACCACCATCAATTATCAATATATATGTTTTCTATAATGACCCAGAAGGTCATTTTGGAATTTATTTTAAAATTACCTTTTTACCCCTCCCAATATTGACCCAGAATCATTTTTGATTGTTTTGAAATTTCAAACTTTGAGTAAAAAGTTGTGAATTATGTAAGTTTTTGGTTTCAAAAGGAAAGTTGTTAAAAAGTAGTTTTTGGTGTCTTTTGGAGTTTTGAGTGTTGGAACTGAATTCTGTCGATTTCATGAGTTTTGGAATGCGGAATTTGGTCTAATAGAATTGTCAGTTTCAAAATTCAGAGTCTTTTTGAGGATTTGAGATCCTAAGTTGGGACTTTATGAAATTTTAGCATTTCGGATAACTTTAGTTAAAATTTGGGGTTTGAATGCCCGGATTAGAATTCTAAGAGTTTCATGGATTCGGGGGATGATTTTATTCCTCGATGAGGTTTTAGTTGAATTTTCAGAGGTCTCAAGCTTGATTTGGCCTTTTTATGCGTTATGCTCATTTCTTGAGGCTTTCATAATTTTCAGGTCAAGGAGACCTCAAATTCGTATTTCGATGGTTCCATTAAGTCTGAAACACCAAGTTTAGTGAAATTGCATATATGGTTTGTTTGTACGGGATTTCGAACAAATTTAAGGGTCATTTCGATGTTTTAAGTATGGCTAATTTTTTTGGTGCCTGGGATTTGTAGTACCTGGCATTCACGAAGGGTTAGTTGCTTTCATGACCTTCACAAAAGTGAAGGTTTGATAGTAAAAGCGAAGGGCCAGGTGGCCTGACCATATCAATTGCGAAAGGAAGTTCACTTCCGCTTCCTTTGCGAAAGTGAAGCCATGTCATGGCCCAGGGTTAACCCCTAGATGTAACATGGCGTATAGGACCCCGAAAGACCCAATACAAGCCACTTAGCATTCATAACATGAGAAATATAATAATAGAAGTAAGAAAATAGTCGAAGTCCAATAGTTTTATAAAAGAAAAGCGGAAGTCTAAAAGACTTGTCTCATTAGCCATCTAGTACAGTAGAATGAAGTTGGGCCTAGCCCATACATCATGTCCAAAACTGAAATACAAGAAGTAAACTGAAACAATGAAAACCCATCCTCGAAGCATGATGACTCAACAAAGCTTGGGAACCTCATAATCAACCACTAGCCACGAAACTGAGAAACCTTGGACCCTACATTTGGGGAAAAGTAGGCAAAAGTATGTATTAGTACAAAACAATGTACCGAGTACAAGTAGACATGGGCAATGAAGATCCACTACCATTACCTCCTTGAGTCTTAGAGTTAGACACCTTCTATTTGTTGAAATTAGGAGGAGCATTAGAGGAACCTTAATCGAAAAACGTTTGTCGAAATCTGGGATGACCATATCCTTCTTACCTTGCATGGAGAAATTACCATCAACAATTTTATCCCTCTTTGTTTCCCTAGACTTTTCCTTAAATTTCTCCTCTTCAATCTGTTGTGCATGAACCATGAGACAAGAGATGTCCATGTCATTAATGAGCATGACATTCAACACTCTTTAACCAGCATTTCAGATATACCCTAAATGAACTTACTCATCCTTGCCCTTGAATCGACAACCATTGTAGGAACATATTTAGACAATTATGAACTTTAGAGCATATTCCCTCACACTCATACTCCATTGTCAAAGGTTAATGAACTCAAGAACCTTGGCTTTCCTTATCTCAAGGGGGAAAAACTATCAAGGAAAGTGACTTTAAACTTCTCCCAACTAGGAGGACCCGCATCTTCCCATCTCCCTTCTTTCCATTGGTTATATACCAAATTTGAACTACACCCTTAAGTTGATAAGCAGCCAACTCCACCTTTTCCACCTGCATCACTCCCATTATAATCAAGACCTTGTATGTAACACCTCACTATTTGAGGTATAGTTGATTCTAAGTGTTTGGGGAAAGAACCAAGTTGATTTAGAGGGTTTAGAGTTGAAAAACGAGTAAGAAAAGTTGGGACTTACCTGGGCAGGGGCCTGGGGCACCACCCCAGTAACAATGCCCTAATAGGGGCTCTGAAGTTTGGGTCTTGGGGCACCACACGAGACAGAGCACCCCAACCTTGCTTATGAAGTTCGCCCTCTGGTGCCCCATGTCGCTCAGAGCACCAGAGACGCCAATTCTACCCATTCTTCCCCATCTTTCCGTACTAGTTCCTTAGCAATGTATTAATGTTTCGTAGTTGATTCCAACACTATAAGGTATATCTAAACATCATGAAATCATCCATGAGCATGAGATCATGAACCTTGAATCTATAATTCAATTCATCGAAAGTTAAGAGTCAAGTTAAGAAGTTATAACACCCCATATCCGAAAACAGACCAAACCAGCAGATTTCCAGAAGTTGTAGGTGTAGTCCACAGTTACCACCCACAGAATGTAGGGTGAACCAAGGCCCGCTCTGGTGATCTATGGATGGACACCTGCAACCCTCCCCAGAAACTTAGACAAAAACCATTCTAAGGCATGACCCACGGTCGGATAGGAAAGATTAAGGTTCAGTAGCACTGACGTATACTCTGTGCTACATCTTCTCGTGATGTAGGTTCAGGTTCTCAGATTTCAGATCATGCATAGATCGGTTCCCGATCATCAGTTCAGTAGCACCAGTGGTGAGTCCTCATTCTTCGAGGACGAGTGACATGATTATCTTCATTTACTTTTATTCTTTAGCTTTCAGTATTTGCTAGACTTAGCTGGGGCATGTCCCAACACTTCTAGTCAATTAGAGGCTATTTTTAGACATAGTTAGATTCAACTATAGTGTTAGAGTTTGACTTCAGTTGTTATTTAAACTCTCAGTTTCATATATTCCAATTTAGTATATGGGTATTCCACATCATTTCATATTATCTCAATATTTAGCTTCCGCATAGTATTTCTTTACTTTAGTTTATTTAAGTATGCTTATATGCCAACAAGGTTAGCTTGGGGTCACTTGTGATCCTAGGTCCCGTGTTCGCTTCTAGGGGTAGCGTCGGGGAGTGACAAGCTTGGTATTAGAGCACTAGGTTTAATAGTCCTAGGATATCTAAAAAGCCTCACTAAGTACAATCCTTTTCATGGGTGTGAAGTGCACCACATATAATGAGAGGGAGGCTATGAAGTGTTTTAGGAAAAATTCACTTTCTTGATATTCTTATCATGAGTGAGGTATGATCCAATTTCCTTATTCTAATCCCTTGTTATTCGCTTAAGATCATGCCTCCTCGTAAAGCTTATGTAAGGAAGGCTAATGCACGCAATGCTAATGCAGTTCCTCCATTCCCAGATGTTGAAGTTTCGAATGCAGAATTTTGAAATGCAATTCAGCTTTTGGCTCATAGTATGACCAACCAGAACAATCAGTAGGCTCCAATTCCTACTAATAGAAATGGTGGATCAGCGGCAGCTAGGGTTCGAGATTTTTTAAGGATGAATCTTCTTGTGTTATTAGGGTTGCAAATTGGTGAGGACCACAAAATTTCATTGATAAGTTTAGTAAAATATTTGGAGTGATGCAAGTGACTGGTAATGATATGATAGAGTTAACATCCTATCAGCTGAAGGATGTCACGACCCGAGCCTACACCCCAGACTTGACACGGCGTATAAGACTCTGAAGAGCCTCATACAAGCCTCATAACATTCATAACCTATGACATATGAAATAGTGTATAATTTAAAACTTTTCTTTAAATTCATACAATTGAAAACATAATTTAAAACAGCGGAAGTTTACTTGTCTCACATGGCCATCTAAAAACATGCTGAATCAAAAGTAGGATCACGACCCTTACAATAGAAAGTCTAAAACTATCTAGTACAATGAAAGACATGAAACATCAATAAAGCACTTGTCCTTGGATCCACGAGGACAGACCAGAAGCTTTGGAAGAACTCAGTCCAAGCCCTTTGAACAAGAAGGAATCAACTCAAATGCCGGAACCTACACTTTGTAGAAAAATAGAAGAAATATGGGTTAGCACACAAAAATATACTAAGTATGAGAGCCATGCAAAAACCATGCGTAAAAAGGACATTTTGGTTGGAAATGATGCTATATGCCAATTTTGAGAAATATCATGAACTTTAGTATAAAAGGCATAAGATACAATAAATATCAACATATAAGCCATTACATCACATTAGAACCTTCACCCTAAGTAACCCTAAGCTATACTTGTGCAATGTAAGAATATCATCCCATACTACTATTCCTACTAAGTACCACTTTGAGGTCACCATGAACTTACCATTCTTCATTACTCATCTTTAGTCAATACTCATATATAAGGAACACATACTTTTCAAAAGTCATGACAAGGAAAGTAACTCATAAGACAATCCAAGTAAAACATGCATCATTACATTAAGACTTTAAGTCAACTTTCTCATTAGATTCATTAGGAGCACATTCATTCATTAGACATTGAGACATTAGAGAATCACACCATAGCCCTTTCAAAGCCTACTCGTGCAATGCATGAATGGCATCCCATACTACCACCCACACTTCATAGAACCCCTTGTGAAACCATAGAATGTATTTGACATGATGGAAATAAGCTTTAACCGACATAGATCATGTGAGCTTAACATGGAATCCAATGTCATGTCCCACACCGAAAAGAGTTGGTCTACTTGCCTAAGGTAGAACCGATAATATTTTAGCTTAAGTGGATCCACTAGCTAATAACCTATGTGGGCACATAGTTATGAGATAAGAAATATGTTCATTGAAACCCGACCTAACGTGGGGAGAGCTTCCATCTCACCATATCCACTCGGTACTATGCCTCTATTCCAATAGAGTAGTTCATTTCATTAACATTATTACACTTAAGAGGAATGTCGTTGGCCTATAGGCCCAAGGTACATTATTGCACATATGAAAGGAATGCCATTGGCCTATCGATTTATGGTACATCATTAGGATAAATCATTGAATCCTCATGAAAGGAATGCCATTGGCCTATCGATTAAGATTCATCATTGCATTAGTTCATTAACTCATTATGAAAGTAATGCCATTGGCCTATTGATTCAACAGTGAGCATTACATTAGTTCATTGGCTCATTATCAAAGGAATTCCATTGGCCTATTAATTCAAGACAAAGCCTTAGAATACGTCATTAGTCATTTATGAAAGGAATGCCATAGGCCTATCGATTCATGTTAGAATATTTCATTAGTCATTTATGAAAGGAATGCCATAGGCCTATCGATTCATGTTCATCATTACATTATACGAAAAGGATGCCCTAAGCCTACTAATTCAAGGTACATCAATCATGATCACTTTCATTTACACAAAAAGATGATGCCCTAAGCCTACCTATTCAAGATGTAGCATTACATTGAAGAAACCTTTCATATATTTCATCATTAATAATAAGTGTATAATTGAGAATAACCTTTTAATAATAACATAATTACATTCTAGACATGATCACATTACTTTCACAAACATAGAAACCTTGCTTTTCAATAAAGCACATGCATAATTCTCATAGTCATGTATAGGTTCTTCATTCATAGCCCTTCAAGAACCCTAGATCACAATTAACGATTAACATCTTGCATCACTATTTTATACATGGATATTCATATATTTCAATTAGATTAACTAGTACATGCATAATTTGATCACAATCCATCCACATCAATCATCACCCACACTTTGAGATCCAATTTGACAAAATAGGGGAATTCATGGATTCATAGGTAATTCATCATAAAACAGTAGTAATTAATCAAATTCATCATAATATAAGACATTTAACACTTTGAAATCATTTTGAAAGTGAATTCATGCCATAAATTGAAAACTCTTTGTTTTGGAGAATTTCAACTTTGAGAAATAGAGTTTTGAAGGGATTCCTTAGATGGAACTTAACCAAAGATGAAGACTACCATACCTTTCTTGAAGAGATTCCACGAAATTGAGTGAGAAAGATGAACTCTCTTGGTTTCTTCTTCTCCAATGGAGGTTTCTAGAGAGAGAATATTTGGAGAGGAGGTAGTTTCTATTTTTGAGTTTTAGGAATAATGAATTGTAAATGGGTGTTCAATACTTTAAAAAGCCTTAACTAACTCTAAATAACCAATATAAACCATACCCTAACTTCAACCTTAAAAGGAATTTACCAACCTACCCTTACCTTGGCCGAGTCTTGGACAGTTTGCACACAGGTGACCTACCGACCGTAGGTGGGCTCACGCCCCGTCCTGTAGGTCCGTAAATGGGGTATGCAACTTGAATTCATGGAGCCTTGACCTACTAACCTCCCCCATGGGCGTGGATTGACCTACCGGGCGTAGGGCCCATCCATAGGTCTTTGGATTTTTGATAGTTTTTGGTTTTTGGGCAGCTTTGGGGGTTAGACTTTAGGGTCCTCCTCCAGGACCCTTAGTTGGTCTTTGGGGGGTTGTACCTTGACGTTTAACCCCTAAACCCCTAAAACTATGCTCGGGAACTCATTTCACAACACAGAACCCCTTATCAACTCAACAACACACTCGTAAGGCTCTAGTTTCACATACTAGTTTTTTTCCGAGTCGTAACAATATTTCCCCTTTAGGAACATTTGTCCTCGAATGACACTTTAAACACTTTAAGAAATTAAAGATTCAAGACTAGCAGCCCATCATGCATGAGACATCATAAACAATGCACAAAACTAGGAGGATACATTAACTCCATCTCAAACATACTCCATGCAACATAAGAAAGTAGGAACTACATCTAAAAACTCATTATGCATGAAAACTTCAACATTTCTCAGTTCATTGGAGGAATTACCTTCTCCAACTCAAATCATGTTCATCATAACATCATGAAGCCGACAATTATGCAATTCTCTTAAAAGCACATTTAGGGTTGTTCAACAATTTACCTCATGAAGCATATTGACAACATATACTAAATGCACATCAACACGAGGAACCTAAATCATAAAAACTCATTTTCTCATTTAAACATGAATTTATCAAGAACATGCATAACATAAGAAGAACATGGGAACACATACTCACACATGACACCAAAACATAAAACAAGGCAAAAGGAACTCTTTGTCTTAAGCTTGAATAGGAATAAAAGGAAGAGAATGAGGATAACAGGATTTCTCATTGGCCCTTGGCCTCCCAAGTAGCACCCACACTAAAACCTTTACTAAAATACTACTCCTAAACATATTCATGGAAACAACTTCCTTACTCTTGTATTTCTTAACTTGCCAGTCTAAGATCCCAACCAGTACTTCTAAATTAGGGAGGTTCTCCTTAAGCACTCTTGCTCACAACAACCTCTCCAACACCGCTCAAGGTCTCATATGAGTCTACCAAACCTGATCTAAACTTCTCAAATCATTACACCTCTTACGGTGAGAATTTAAAGCCAACCTAACTCAAACATCAAGTAAACTCAATGACTTTGCTATCTAAGCACATTATCTCCCCCATGGGAGCAAGCTTATACAAACTCTTTTAAGCATCACTTCTTCCAATTCTAAGGTCGGAGCAAGTCATCACTAAACCTTCACACTCATCACACACGATGATTCTAAACAAAGGTGAATTACACTTCTACCCTTCTTAGAGGATTCTACTCACTTCACACATCTAGGTATTTCCAAAACACCTTATTCATCAAATCTTTCAACATACCTCAAAACTCATCATGAATTTCTACCAACAACACACATAACCATAAAGCAACCCATTTATACCAAAGGATCTCATCTAAATATATCATACCAAGACTCATCTAGTCATATTGCCACTATTGGCAGCACCTCTAACCTTTTCTCCCTCGATCCTTGTAGCATTAGCCCTTCGAGTAGTCGCATCTTGAAGACCATCGAATAAGGAATAAGAGAGAGAGATCTTATAGAGTTAAACTCTATGGAACGACGTTGAGTAATGAAAGAAGTGAAGTTTCCTAACGTCTTATAGCCTCTCATTTATAAATGTGGCGCACTTCACACTATGAATAAGACTCTACTTGACGTGACTTGTGAGACATCAACCCGAAAAACCATTCCAACATTTTATGCTCTGATACCATATTTGTCACTACCCGAGTATACATCCCAAACGTGACACGGCGTACAAGATTTTGAAGCGCCTCATACAAGCCTCATAGTATTCATAACATAAGATATATGAAATAGTGCAGAATTTAAAGCTTTTCTTTAAATCCATACAATCGAAAACATCATTTAAAATAGCGGAAGTCTACTTGTCTCACATGGCCATCTAAAAACATGTTGACTCAAAAGTAGGGTCACGATCGTTACAATAGAAACTCTAAAAGTATCTAGTACAATGAAATACATGAAACATCAATAAAGCACTTGTCCTTGAATCCATGGGGACATAGCACAAGCTTTGGAAGAACTCAATCCAAGCCCTCTGAACTAGAAGGAATCAACTCAAATGTCGGAATCTACACTTTGTAGAAAAATAGAAGAAATATGGGTTAGCACACAAAAATGTACTAAGTAAGACAGCAATACAAAAACCATGCTTAAAAAGAACATTTTGGTTGGAAACGATGCTATATGCCAATTTTGAGAAATATCATGAACTTTAGCATAAAAGGCATAAGATAGAATCAATTTCAACATACAAGCCATTACATCACATTAGAACCTTCACCTTTAGTAACCCTAAGCTATACTTGTGCAATGTAAGAATAGTATCCCACACTACTATTAGTATTAAGTACCACTTTCAGGCCACCATAGATAAACTTACCATTCTTCATTACTCATCTTTAGTCAATACTCATACATAAGGAACACATACATTTCATAAGTCATGACAAGGAAATTAACTCATAAGACAATCCAAGTAAAACATGCATCATTACATTAAGCCTTTAAGTCAACTTGCTCATTAGCTTCATTAAGAACACATTAATTCATTAGACATTGAGACATTGGAGAATCACACCATGGCCCTCTCAAAGCTTTCTCGTGCAATACATGTATGACATCCCATACTACCACCCATACTTCATAGAACCCCTTGAGAAACCATAGCACATATCTCACATGATGACAATAAGCTTAAACTGACATAGACCATGTTAACATGGAATCTGGTGTCATGTCCCACACCGAAAAGAGTTGTTCTAGTTGCCTAAGGTAGAATCGGTAACATTTTAGCTTAGGTGGATCCACTAGCTAATAACCTATGTGGGCACATAGTTATGGGATAAGAAAGATGTTCTTTTATACCCGACCTAATGTGGGGAGAGCTTCCATCTTACCATATCCACTCGGTACTAAGCCTCAATTCCCATAGAGTAGTTCATTTTCATTAACATTATTACACTTTAGAGGAATGTCATTGGCCTATCAGCCCAAGGTACATTATTGCACACATGAAAGGAATGATATTGGCCTATCGATTTATGGTACATCATCAGGATAGCTCATTGAATCCTCATGAAAGGAATGCCATTGGCCTTTTGATTCAAGATTCATCATTGCATTAGTTCATTGACATATTATGAAAGCAATGCCATTAGCCCATCGATTCAAGAGTCATCATTACATTAGTTCATTGGCTCATTATGAAGGAAATGCCATTGGCATATTGATTCAAGAAGAAGCCTTAGAATACTTTATTAGTCATTTATGAAAGGAATTCCATTGGTCTATTGATTAATGTATCAAGGACACTTCTTCCAAGAGTGACTTTTTTTGAATTCAAATATGAAAGTATGATGATGAACTTTCTATCCGAGCAACAGAAACTTAAGAGTTTAATAATCAAATTTTTAGGATGTTGTCACCAACACACATTAAAGTATTAACAAGAAACAATTAGATAACTAGAAGACGCTTGGGGGATTGACTAACCAATTGTCGAATACAACTTAATGGGTGTAAATCATTACCGATAATGCTAATTTGTTGTGGGTAGAATGGACTATAAGTAAGACAATTTTCTCTCGAACAAGTGACTTATTTCTGTTGAATTCTCTCTAACTTCAACATTATCTATAAGTTAAACAACCCACATTCTCATCAAATCCACTCTTTCGAGTTACATACAAAGTCTAGGTCTTGGGTTTCACTTTGTCAAGCTGAAACCGTCAAGACCCACTACTATGGATGCCAAAATACTATGTTGGTTTTGTACTTCTCTCTCGAGCAAGCACAAAACTCTAAAATCTATCACACCAATGATGCAATAATGAAGTTAAACCACCATAATAATTTAAACCCACTTCAGATTAACACCTACAATCACTAATCGATAACACCCATTTAGTAGAATGCAATAATTGGTCACATTGTCAAACCCCCAAGGTTAGGGTTTTAGCCAATCATGATGAAAAGATGAAAATCAACACCTGCCACATTTTCCATAGCTGGGTAAATGAAATTCGAAAGTTAAAATTAACAAAAATATTCACTATAACAAAATCTCCAAGTAAAACTTTACCAAAATCACTTGAAATCCACAACGGTAGTGTTTCACGCTCTTAATCTTTTGTTCCTTACGTTTCTCAATGCCCTCTCTCTCCAGTAAAAATCAATTTATGCAAGTCTGATGTGATGCTGTTTAGGACCAATCAACGAGGTAAGTCGAGCTTTGCCGATCGCTCAGCGATTCACCGATTTTTTTCCTCTCGCCTTTATTTTTCACTTCTCTTTAGTCTAGCCACTGTAACTTTAGGAAAGCCAGATCATAATCGCCGAGTGGTTCTGTGAGTCACCCTTTTTCCTTTCATCTCGCCCATCAACTCTTTTCTGGATCTCCATCAATACTTTTGGCGACCTGGTCTTCCAACGTCGAAGCGATCGACGACACGCCGAATGGAACTACTGCTCGCTGAAGTTATCCCTAATTTAGCCTCAATATTCTGTAACTTTAGGCTGTAGAGTGGCAACTTGGTGAGTCCCTGAATGGCATCGGCGATCATCAAGCCTGTTTTTCCCTTCTCTTTTTCACTCGTGTTGTCTCTATTTCCCATTTCTGTCCTAGCTTTGTTCCTTAATCCATGTACCCTGGTCAAGGGCTTTGCATCATTTATTTGCACAAAATAAGCATTTGAGGAAACTAAATCATTGTAAATAAAGCCCTAAATGAGTCCAAACCTCGGACTCATCAACACCCCTAATTTAAACTTTTGCTTGTTTTCAAGTAAAACTCGAGTTCAGCAATTCAAAAAAAGATGTCTCAAACAATGTTACTCAAGACGCAATAATGAATGCACACAAAAAGACTTAACTTACTCATGCAAAGATCAATGCACTCAAAGATTCGAGTTGTTACTCAACATTACCAAAGATTCTCAAGTTCACTATACTTGCTTCAAATGCAAGTTCAAGTTCAACAAAAGTACTCAAATGCCCTCACACAAAGAATGATTCCATATTCACACATAATAGTTCAACACTTTATAGTTCCAGAATCACAGAGAACTCTCACACTCACAAAGATGAACACATGCATGACTTCACTCATAGGTTTGCCCTTATTTTCCAATCAACAATTGTTTCAGCTCCCTCAAGATCAAAAAGGTCTTTTCAAGGCTTGTAACAGGGCTGAGTATAATGGTATGGTCATTTAGGCGCAGTGGCTGCTATTCCCATGAAATATGGTATAAACAACCCTTTCTTTCCTTTTCTTCATCATTCTCATTCATGCTCATTCGTCACCCCTTTATTCACTTTCTATGGAATACCAGACACCCCATTTCTTTTGCATTTTTACAACTTTATTTCAAAACTTTTTCATTCTTGTTCTTGTTCATTCTTCCATTCTTTTTTTCTCTATTATTTTTGTATGGAGGGGTTCCATATTTCTCAAAACCATGGGTCAAAGGGGACTTTTTTGTACTTCTTGATTTACCCTCTCTTTTCAGCACACCCCCAACTTAGGATTTTGGCCTAAGTTGGCTATTCAAACAAACCACATTTCATGAGGATTAAGGTAAAGGGATAAATAAAGGTCACAATTGCATCAAGTTTCTTCCAAGAAAAGGTAAGGCTCAAAGGGTGTTCAGGCGAAGTTCACACACTCACAAGGTAGGCCACAAAAGAGGTATAATGTCAAAGTGTTTCACTTTTTAAAATTGTTGCCTAAGATCATTTCAAGAGCTTGCATCACTTCTTCAATCGGACCAACGGGGCAAATTCTAGGTGTCATCACACATGGTCACAGTAAGCTCATCACCCAAGACATTGACACCAAATTCAAAAAAGATTCCACACTTTCGCTAGTGTGTAATGTTCATCATAAGAGACTCAATTTGATAATTGGCTAGTCACAACGAGATGTAAAAAGGTTCACATATTGCCTATGCAACTTAATTTGGCCTCATCGTAGTTGCACATTCGTTTTTGTTCGATTAGCACTATTCACGTCATCAATAATGATCAAGACCGACACTCAAATTTGCAAAAAAACAGCCACAATTAAATACAATCAGGAGGTAGCAAAGAAATGGGTCCAAGAGGAATTCACTGACCAAGTGCCACCCCCAACCAAAAGCATTAAACATCGTCCCAATATGAATAGAGAATGGACAATCCCGCAAATAAAACAATAATAAGAATAAAAACTAAAAAATAATGATAAAATTCTAGTGTGTGAATATGCAGAGCAAGGTGACGAGGAATCTTCACTAAGCGCCCAGTTGGCGAGAGAATGAACCAGTTGCTGAATACTTTGGCGATGTGCCCAATGATCTGACTATCACCCTTAGTTCCAGTGGACTGCACTCTCAAAAAGGGGCAAATCGGCGGAGATGCAAGAGGTCGCTGAACAGGTCGGGAATCACATAATGAACTTGGAACATCGCCAAATAATCATTGAGTTATGCTGTCAGCGTTGAAGAAAAAGGGCGAGAACAATTGGGTCGCCTAATCATATTGGTGATTCGCTGAGTGGTAAAGGTCTTTCGTTGAATGTTCTAGAATGTCGACCCTATTTTTGAAGTCCATATAGAGGACTGTGTCATGCTCGCTGAGTGGGTTCGGCGATCCGCCAACAACATCTTTTTCTCGCATAAGATTTTGCACCTGCAAAATCAACACACATTATTTAAAACACTAACATTTGGGTTGCCACCCAAGAAGTGCCTTATTTAATGTCGTGGCACGACGTGGAAGTGCTTTCAATCATCTTCCAGGTACAC
This sequence comes from Solanum bulbocastanum, assembly GCA_037074985.1. Classification (NCBI taxonomy): domain Eukaryota; kingdom Viridiplantae; phylum Streptophyta; class Magnoliopsida; order Solanales; family Solanaceae; genus Solanum; species Solanum bulbocastanum. The sequence continues at coordinate 25,686,867 of CM073603.1, read as the reverse complement.
CACCTCAATCAAAGAAATCTCTTGGCACTTGTCATAGTATAACTTCAAGCGTTGCCCATTCACCTTAAATACATCCCTTCTTGACCTTCAACTTCAATGGCACCATTTGTGAACACTCGTTCCACTTTAAACGGCCCTGACCATTAGGAATTGAGATTTCCTACAAAAGTCTAAGTTGAGAGTTGTACAGTAGCACCTAATCTCCCACTTTGAACTCCCTTTTAAGGATTTTTGAATTATGCCATTTCTTCATCTTCTCCTTGTAAAGGGCTGAACTTTCGTAAGCCTTGAACCTGAATTCGTCTAGCTCATTTAACTACTCTACTCTCTCTTTCGAAGTCTTGGTCCAGTCCAGATTTAGAGCTTTTAGTGCCTATAATGATTTGTGTTCTAATTCAACTGGTAGGTGGCAAGATTTATCGAAAACTAGCTGATACGGAGACATCAATGGGTGTTTTGTATGCGGTGTGATATGCCCATAGCACGTCATCAAGCTTTCGAGACCAATCAGTCCTGTTAGTGTTCACTTTCTTGGCCAATATGATTTTAATCTCCTGATTTGACACTTCAACTTGTCCGCTCATTTGGGGATGATACGGAGTAGCTACTTTGTGTTTCACTCCGTACTTACTTAATGCGGCTGAGAATCACTTATTGCAAAAGTGGGATCCACCATCACTAATGATAGCTCGAGGAGTACCACATCTAGATAAGATGTAGCATTTCAAGAATTGAACAACACTTTTCCCTTCATTGTTTGGAAGTTCAATAGCTTCCACCCATTTAGAAACATAATCTTCGACCACCAAGATATACTTATTGCCAAACGAACTCACAAATGTGCCCATGAAATCTATTTCCCAAACATCAAATAGTTCAACTTCTAAAATGGATGTAAGAGGTAACTCGTGTCTTTTGGACACTCCACCTTGTTTTTGACATTGAGTCCACTTCTTAACAAACTCATGTGCATCCTTGTAAAGGGATGACTAGTAGTAGCCACTTTGGAGAACTTTAGCGTTGTACCCACACCACTATGATGACCCCAATCGGTGAAGCATGACAATCATGGAGAATTTCTATGGCTTATTCCGGAACACACCTTCTAATGATACGGTCTGCACATTTTCTGAATAAATATAGTTCATCCCAAAAGTACTTTTTAAAATCGAACATGAACCTCTTTTGTTGGTAGAAGTTCAGTTCGTCCGGCATTAATCCACATACTACGTAATTGGTAAAATAAGCATACCAAGGAGGTTATTTGAGAGTTACCGCGAATACCTGTTCATCAGGAAAAGAATCATTCATGTTAATCTCAAGCTCGTCATTATCTTTGCCTTCCAATCTTGATAAATGGTCAGCCACCTGATTTTCACAACCTCTCCTATCTTTGACCTCAAGGTCGAATTCTTGCAATAGTAGCACCCAACTTATCAATCTTGGCTTGGCATCCTTCTTTGCCATTAGATAACACAGTGTAGCATGATCAGTGTGAACAACCACTTTAGTACCTAGCAAGTATGCCTGAAACTTCTCAAATGCATAAACTACCACAAGTAACTCTTGTTCAATAACTGTATAGTTACGTTGAGCACTGTTTAGAGACTTGCTTGCATAGTAAATGGGGTGAAATAGTTTGTTGCATTTTTTCCCCAATACAACACCCAATGCCGTGCCACTTGTGTCACACATTATTTCAAAAGCTTCTGACCAATCGGGACTAATGATGACCGGGGTGGAGACTAATTTTTCTTTCAAGCACTTGAATGCCACCATGCAAGCTTCATCAAAGTGAAATTTCACCTCCTTCTTTAAGAGTTTGCATAGAGAATATGCAATTTTTGAGAAGTCTTTGATGAACCTCCGGTAAAAACTAGCATGCCCCAAGAAGCTCTGAACACCCTTCACCGAAATTGGTGGTGGTAATTTATCAATCACTTCAATCTTTGCTTTATCAACCTCCAGCCCCTTTTGCAACACTTTGTGACCAAGGACTAGACCCTCCTAAACCATGAAGTGGCATTTTCCCCAATTTATGACCAATTTTGTCTCCACACATCTCTGGAGGACTTGTGTCACCCACAACCGAGAAGTCATCCATAAATACTTCCATTGAATCCTCCACCATGTCCGCTGTACACACGTAATTTTTGACCGAACTTAAGTCTTAGACAATTTTTAGTACATAAATATTGCTTTTAAATATAAATTAGATATTTTTCTTTTATCTTAAATATTTGAAAACTACAAAAATAGAGTTGCATTATTAGTATAAGTTTTGTCATAAGAAAAAAAATTTACAAAAATATATATTTTCTTTTAATTTAGATTTAATAAATAAACTAGTTATTTCTTAATTGTATTTTTAATTAGTCATTTAGTATTTTTTATATTTCATTAGTTCAAAATAATTAATATTTTATTATTATAATTTTATATATATTTAATTTATAAAAATATCCATTATCCTCTCCTAAACTACCCCCACTACACCAATCCACCTATACCTCACCCCATTACCCCAATTCCTCAACTCCGCTCACCACCCTCATCCCACACTACCAAAGACAATCAGATCCCACAACCCTTCCTATATACATTCAATACCTACACTACCCACAGACATACACACAAAACAAAAAAAAGCAACATAGACGATACGAACAACAACACAAAAAACACACACACAGACGGCACAACACCAAAAACAAAAAGAAAAAAAACACCACATTACACTATCAAAGAAAAAATCAGAAAAAGCAACACACACACACGCACAACATTCTGGAAAAAAAATCCACAACATACAATCACATACCCAAATACTAACGCAGCAACATCCAAACATTTTAATTTCCTTCCGACTACTACAACACACGGAAACAAAAATACATATATCACAAACCATCTACAAAAACTCGGTGAGTGTTCTAATCGAGGTTCGATCAAGATTTTGCGGTATTCAACTTTTCTTTGTCTCTTTAATTTATTTATGGAATTTGATGTAATTTTATGACAAATTTTCCTATTTTTGTTTTATTCATAGTTTGATTGAAATGAACAATTTGTTAGTTGTTATATCTCTGTTTAATGAATGAAGGTAGCTTTAATTGATGTTATTTTTTATTTATTTATTTTTATTTGTTATTTGTGACCTCTTAAAATGAAAGGGTCATAACATTGTTCTTGTCTTCATTTAGATAATAATGATAAAGTGGAAATTTGTTAAGCTAAAAATAAGTAAATAAATTATTGTTGTTTTATTTTATCAATCAGCAAAATGAGATTTATTTTTAACAATTCGTTATTGTTTTGTTGGATTAGAAGGAGTATGTTTAATTTTGACGTTAATTTTAAGAGTAATAAAAAATATAAAAATATAAAGTAAAAGAATATAGAAATAATGTCAGAATTATATATCGTATCTCAATATTTAAATTTATTTTAGTTTACTTGATTTTATGTACAAAGGAAAAATATTTATTTTTTAATGACTAGATGAGTTTTAGGCATGCTTAAAAATATTTGTTTCAATTAAGAATATTTTATTCTAATGTTAGATGTACATTTAGGCACATTAAAAATATTTGTTTCGATTAAGAATGCGGTTACACATCTTTTTTGAAACATTAAAATAAATTCAAGGAAGTGGTGACACACCTTGTTGAAAAATATAAATAACTTTTATTAATTTAAAATAACACTTTTTAGATAAAGTTAATAAGTGTGATGCAAAAAAGACGGTTATGCCTCTAAACGTCAAGACCAAGAATGCGGTTACGTATCTAGGTCGAGACTAAAAAAAAGTTCAACAATAAAAATATCAGCGAAACTATAGCATATAGAATATATCCAAAAAATAATTCAAGATAATTATAAGTCGATAAAAGCGACTGTGCTAGAACCACGGGACTTGAGGGATGCCTAATACCTTCCCCTAGATCAATAGAATTCCATACACGAATTTCTAGTTTGCAGACCAAATAAAGAGTCATTTCCTTTTGATTAGGGATTAAAAGAAAAGGGGACTTGAAACACCATAACTCAATTCCAAGTGGCGAATCCAAAAAAATAAAAATAATTCCTAATCAATACCGTCACTTTAATTGAAGAAACCCTTTCCGCCATGCAAAAAAAAGGGTGTGACATCCGCAAAAATAGATAACATGCAACATTGAAATATTGCCGGAGAGTTACAAAATCAAACGACATCCTTTTAAAGGCAAAAGTTCCATAAGGGTAGGTGAAGGTGGTTTTCTCTTGGTCTTCTAGAGAAATGGAGATTTCTGGAATACCCATCCAAAAAACAATACAAACCTCTCTCTGAGAGTCGATCAAGCATTTGATCCATGTAGGGCATGGAAAAGTGATCCTTTTCAGTCCACGAATTTATCTTTCGGTAATCCTTGCATACTCTCCATCTGGTCACCGATCTCATAGATACAAGCTCCCCCTTTTCATTTGGGACTAATGTGATACCTCCCTTTTTCGGTACACATTGTACCGGGCTTACCCATTTGCTATCCATAATAGGATAGCTTACACCTGCGTCTAACCACTTTATTATCTCCTTTTCCACTACCTTCTGCATCGGTGGGTTCAATCTCAGCTGATGTTCAACACTCGGCTTACACTAACTAACTAGCTAAATTTTGTGAATGCAAATACCAAGAGGAATGCTCACTATGTCAGCGATAGTCCAACCTATAACTTTGATATGTCTTCTCAACACCTCAAGGAGCAATTTTACCTATCATTCAAGCAAGTCAATTGCAATGATCACCGGTAAGGTGTTATTTGTCCCAAGAAAGCATATCGGAGATGGGAGGGAAGCACTTTCAACTCCAGATTTGGTGGTTCTTCTGTTGATGGCTTTGCGGGAGGACTCTCACAATTCTTTAGATCAATGTCCAACTTCAATAGAGCCTTTGAATATCCCCCAAGCCTGAAAGTGCAACTACTATCTCTTCATAGCCTTGAATTTTGAATTCATCATAGTTAGCAAGCACGGCTTCAAGTGGTTCACTCATACACATCAAATGGCTCACACTAGGCACCGCCTCATCAATAACATCAACAGTGGATACAATGTTAATATCACTTGGGTGTTTCATTGACTTACAAACATTGAAGGTTACTTCATCTTCATTTACCCAAAACTTCATTTCTCTACTTTCAACATCCACCAATGCTCTCCCAATTGCTAAGAATGGTCTTCCCAAAATAATGGGAATTCAACATCTATTTCACAAGCGAGAATGACAAAATCACCTGGAAAATGAATCGGTCAACCTTTATCAAGATGCCAAATAGTATCTCCACGAGATGTTTAATTGATCGGTCCTCCATCAAGAGTCTCATTGTTGTAGCTTTCGGTTATCCCAACCCAAGTTGTTTATAGATCACATATGGCATTAGGTTGATGCTTGCTCCCAAATCGCATAGGGCTTGAGTAAATTGGAGCATGATGATACTGCAAGGGATGGTAAATGCTCTAGGATCTTCTATCTCTTTGATTAGCTCCTTTAGTCATAATTGCACTACAACTATGGGAAATTTCAATTGTCTCACAATCCAAGCTCCTTTCTTTGTGACCAACTTCTTCATAAACTTGGCATAACCCGATATTTCCAACAATACTTCCACGAGAGGGAGATTAATTGATAATATCTTGAACATTGATAAGAACTTCTTGAACTTCTCATCCTCATTCTTCTTCTTTAGAAGTTGGGGAAATAGGGGAGATATTTTGGGTAAAGGTTGATAACTTCTGTGATTGGATTGTGTTTCTCCACTTCTCTTTGTGGTCCTTTGGCAATGCTTTGATGGATATGTGTCTCTTCTTCCTCCATGCCTTTGGCTTCTTCATGCGTTTGAGCTTCTTCATTGCCCGTCACATCACCTATTGCTACCTTTCCACTACGAGTAACCACAACCAGCCCTCTATCATCATCTTGCATTGTTATTTTTGGTTTTAATTGTGCTGAAAGTAAACTCTACTGACCTTCAAGTATCTTGATTGCATCTGTCCGAGAGTTTAATTTATTGTTCAATGATGAAAAGTCAGCTTTCATTCCCTTCAACAAATCATCCGAACCTTCAACTTTTTCAAGGATGCGTGACAGCAAATCATTCACCCGGGGACTACTTGCACTCCCTTTCGATTTTGGGCTCTCACTCGAGTGAGTGTGGTCCGCTTCATGGTCATCCTCCCTTCACCAATAATCACTTTGTTTAGCCCAATCTTGATAGTATCTCATTTGCTCTTCCCCCTTGTGATAATTCCAACCTTAATTTCCACCTCGCTGTAAATAGCGTGGGTGAAAACCCTGCTCATATATCTTAGAGTTCCAACCCTGATTCTCCCCCGGCTTTGAATAACCAGAGGAAGAACCCTCCTCAATTCTAAACACTCCACTTGTCCCCTTGGGTTTTCCCAAATTCTCCATCATATGCTCTTGTAATAGCTCCATTTGGGTCAACATTTTCTTGATGTTTGCATCCCTTTCTTTTTCCTTATCAAGTTGTTCTTGTGTCATTCTAAAACAAAACGGAGAGACTTGATCCTCTTGAGTGCACCAAGCTTGATTTGTTTATGTCATGTTATCAAGAAGAAATGAAGCCACTTCAAATGATTGCAACATTATTTCCCCTCGTACCAATTGATCAACCACTCCTTTATTAACCGAATCAAGACTCTGATAAAAATATTGGAGTAGCAAATCGTTTGGTACCCCATGAGTAGGGTATTTAAGTAAGAGTTTCTTAAAGCTCACCCACGTTTCATGGATGGGTTCACCTTCCCATCGCTTGAAACCTTGAATGTCATCTCTAAGTTTCATCATCCTTGATGGGGGAAAGAACCTTGCATTGAATGCTATAATTAGCTCCTCCCATGATGTGATGGAACTGTTTGGTAACTCGGCCAACCACTTGCTAGATTGCCCCGTTAAAGATAGTGGAAATAACCAAAGCCGGATTGACTCTTGAGACATATTTTTGAATGAAAATGGGCTGCACACCTCTGTAAAATTTCTTACATTCTCATGTGGGTCTTCGTGTTCTAGCCCTTCATAGAGTCCCCTCACTTGGAGGAGATTAAGAGTCGTGCTAGTGACCTCAAATATTACATTCCCATCAGGTTGTGGTATGTAAATTGCACCTATTTCACCTTATGAGATGGGTTGTAAACACTATTGATATCATCGATACCGTCCCGATGACCTGCTTGAGTACAATTCACCTCTTCTTCAATTATTTTTACTCTTATGTAGCCCAACAAACACTACACAATGCATCCTAAGCCAATTCAACTTAACCAAAAAATTCACAAATCAAATCTTCGATCAAAGAATTCTAACTAACACTACTCCTCAAAAACGGTGCCATTTTGATTAACGTATCAAGGACAGTTCATCCAATTCTAAGTGTTAATGATTTCTAGTCAGTATATAACCCAACCAACTGAGGGGTCTTTCCCATAGGGAGTAGCTTTCTTTGAATTCAAATACGAAAGTATGACAATGAACTTTTCAGCAGAGCCACACACACTTAGAGTTTAATAATCAAACTTTTAGGATGTCGTTACCAACACACATTAAGGTATTAACAAGAAGCAATCAGATAACTAGAAGACAGTTGGGGATTGACTAACCAATTGCCGAATATAACTTAATGGGTGTAAATCATTACCGATAATGCTAATTTGTTGCGGGTAGAATGGATTATAAGTAAGACAATTTTCTCTTGAACAAGTGCCTTATTTCCATTGAATTCTCTCGAACTTCAACACTATCCATAAGCTAACCAGCCTACGTTCTCATCAAATCCACTATTTCGCATTAGATACAAAGGCTAGGTCTTGGGTTTCACTTTCTCAAGTTGAAACTTTCAAGACCCACTACTAAGGATGCCAAAATACAATGTTGGTTTTGTACTTCTCTCTCGAGCAAGCACAAAACTCTAAAATATTTCACACCAATGATGCAATAATGAAGTTAAACCACCATAATAACTTAGACCCGCTTCAGATTAACACCAACAATCACTAATCCATAACACTCATTCAGTAGAATGCAATAATTGGTCAAATTGTCACACCCCCAAGGTTAGGGTTTTAGCCAATCATGATGAAAAGATGAAAATCAACACCTGCCACATTTTCCATAGCTGGGTAAATGAAATTCAAAAGTTAAAATTAACTAAAATCTTCACTTTTACAAATCTCCAAGAAAAACATTCCTAAAATCACTTGAAATCCACAATGGTAGTGTTTTTCTCTCTCAATCTATTTTTCCTTACGTTTCTCAATGACCTCTCTCTCCAGCAAAAATAAATTTATGCAAGTCTAATGTGTGGCTATTTAGGACCAATTGGCGAGGTAAGTCGAACTTCGCCGATCATTCGGTGACTCACCGATTTTCCTTCCTCTTGCCTTCATTTTTCACTTCTCCTTAGTCCTGCTAATATAATTTTAAGTGAACAGGATCGTGATCTCTGAGTGATTCCACGAGTCACCTTTTTTCCTTTCACCTCACCCATTAACACTTGTCTGGATCTCCATCAATACTTTTGGTGACTTGGTCTTCTAATGCGGAAGCGATTAGCGACACGCGGACTGGAACTACTGCTCACCAAAGTTACCCCTAATTTAGCCTCAACATTTTGTAACTTTAGGCGGTAGAGTGGCAACTTGGCGAGTCACTGAGTGGCATCGGCGATCATCAAGCCTTTTATCTTCTCTTTTTCGCTCTTGTTGACTCTGTGTCCCATATATGTCCTAGCTTTGTTCCTTAATAATGTACCTAGAAATCAAGGATTTTGTATTAGTTATTTGCAAATAATAAGCATTTGAGGACACTAAATCATTGTAAGTAAAGCCCTAAATGAGTCCAAACCTCGTACTCATCAGCTATCGATTCATGTTCATCATTAAATTATACAAAAAGGATGCCCTAAGCCTACCAATTCAAGGTACATCAATCAAGATAAGTTTCATTTACACAAGAAGAGGATGCCTTAAGCCTACCAATTCAAGATGTAGCACTACATTGAATAAACCTATCATATATTTCATCATCATTCAGAAGTGTATAATTGAGAATAACCTTTAAATAATAACACAATTACATTCTAGGCATGATCACATTACTTTCATAAACATAGAAACCTTGGTTTTCAATAAAGCACATGCATAATTCTCATTGTCATGTATAGGTTCTTCATTCATAGCCCTTTAAGAACCCTAGAACAAAATTCATGATTCACATCTTGCATCACTATTGTATACATGTATATTCACATATTTCAATTATATTAACTACTACATGCATAATTTGATCACAATCCACCCATATCAATCATCACCCACACTTTGAGATCCAATTTGAAAAAATTGAGGAATTCATCATAAAATTAGTAGTAATTCATCAAATTGATCATAATATAAGACAATAAACACTTTGAAATCATTTTGAAAGTGAATCCATGCCATAGATTAAAAACCCTAGGTTTTGGAGAATTTTAACTTTGAGAAATAGAGTTTTGAAGGGACTCCTTTGATGGAACTTAACCAAGGATGAATAATACCATACCTTTCTTGAAGAAACTCCATGAAACTTAGTGAGAAAGACAAACTCTTGAGCTCCAAACCTTGGGTTTTTCTTGTCCAATGGAGGTTTCTAGAGAGAGAATATTTGGAGGGAGGTAATTTCTCTTTTTGAGTTTTAGGGAATAATAAATTTATAAAAGGGTGTTTAATACTTTAAAAAGCCTTAAATAACTCTAAATAACCAATATAAACCACCCCCTAACTTAACTAACCTTAAAAGGAATATACCAACCTACCATTACCTTGTTCGAGTCTTGGACATACTGCACAGAGGTGACCTACGCCCATGACCTACAGACGGTAGGTAGGCTCACACCCCTTTCTGTAGGTCCATACAACTTGATTTCATGGAGCCTTGACCTATGAACCTACCTCATGGGAGTGGGTGGACCTACAGGGTGTAGGTCCCATCCATAGGTCCTTAGATTTTTGACAATTTTTGGTTTTTGGGAAGCTTTGGGGTTAGACTTTAGGGTCCTCCTCAAGGACCCTTAGTTGGTTCTTGGGGGTCTGTACCTTGACGTTTAACCCCTAAACCCCTCAACCTAAGCTCGGGAACTCATTTCACAACACAAAACCCTATGTCAACTGAACAACACACTCGTAAGGCTCAAGTTTCACCTACTAGTTTTTTCGAGTTGTAACAAAGGATGTAGCTCATATCTGATATACTTAGTGGAAAGAAAATAGGGTTACAGATTAAGCTCCTATCATTTGGGAATGCTTTAGTGAAACTTTTCTAGACAGGTTCTTCCCAAGAAAATTGAGGGATGCAAGAGCTCAGGAGTTTATGAATTTGAGGTAGGGTTCCATGTCGGTCCAAGAATATGGACTCAAGTTCACCCAATTCTCTAGGTATGCACCTTACATGGTTGTTGATTCCAGGTCTCAAATGAACAAGTTTCATTATGGGGCATTCAACCTTGTGAAAGCAGAGTGTAGGAATGCTATGTTGCTTGAAGATATGAACATCTCTAGGCTCATGACTCATGCTTAGTGGGTTGAGGGTGATAAGCTTAGGGAACAGGTAAATGAGCATAAGAAGGCTAGGACAGGCAACTATGACTATTCTCCACAGAAATCGGGTGGTGGAAATCGCTCACAGTTTCAGCAGAAGTCATCAGCTTCAGCACCTTCATCATCTAGTGTTCCATTCTCCAAGTTCTGAAATGATCAGAAAGGTAGGGCAACAAGCTCTAAGTCTCAAGGTAGCATTTCAGGCACCAGAACCTACCCAACATGTCCTAAGTGTGGTAAGAACCATTCGAGCGAATGTCTTGCACGAAAGGAAGGATGGTTTGTGTACGGTCAGTCTGGTCACAAGTTGAGAGATTGTCCTTCTACTAAACAGGGTTAAGGAGGCAATAATAGTAAAGCTCAATCTACAACTTTAGCAGCACTAGCAGGTCGCCCGACTCAGCAGGGTAACTCATCTGGTACAAGTGGCGGTCAACACCAAAACAAGTTGTATGCTCTCCAGTCTCGCCAGGATCAGGAAGATTCTCCTAATGTCGTCACTGGTACGTTACAAGTCTTTAGCTTAGATGTGTATGCTTTGTTAGATCTAGGGTATATTATTTCCTTTGTAACTACTTATGTAATAGTTAAATTTGATGTTAGTCCAGAAACTCTCTCAGAACCCTTCTCATTCTCTACTTCAGTTGGTGACCCAGTTATAGCTAGATGAGTATACAAAAATTGCCCTGCCACAGTCTCCCAGAAAGTCACCTTAGCATATCTTGTAGAGTTAGAAATGGTAGACTTTAATCATTATAGGCATGGATTTGTTACATTCCTATTATGCCTCAGCCGATTGTAGAACTAGGATTGTTCTTTTTCAGTTTCCAGACGAACCAATCTTAGAACGGAGAGGTAGTAGCTTAGTGCCTATGGGTCGATTCATTTCTTACCTTAAGGCCAGAAAGATGATTTATAAGGGGTATCTCTATCATCTAGTTTGGGTTAAGGATTCAAGCTCTGAGACCCCAACTCTTGAGTTAGTCACAGTAGTTAATGAGTTTCCAGAAGTGTTTCCAGAAGATCTTCACGGAGTCCCTCACGAAAAGGAAATCAACTTTGGAATCTATCTCCTTATAGCTACCCAGTCTATTTCTATTCCTCCTTACAGAATGGCTCCAGCTGAGCTTAAGGAATTTAAAGAGCAGTTAAAAGACTTTCTAGATAAGGGCTTCATTAGACCTAGTATTTCCCTATGGGGTGCACCAGTGTTGTTTGTGAAGAAGAAAGATAGTTCTGTCAAGATGTGCATTGATTATAGACATTTGAACAAGGTCATAAACAAGAATAAGTACCCTATCCCTAGGATTGATGACTTGTTTGACCAACATCAGAGTGCTAGCCATTTCTCAAATATATACCTCAGATTCGGTTATCATCAGCTTAGAGTGAAGGATAGTGACATCTCGAAAATAGCCTTCAGAACTCAGTATGGTAATTATGAATTTATAGTTATGTAATTTAGACTAACCAATGCTCCTGCAACTTTCATGGACTTGATGAACAGAGTGTTCAAGTAGTATTTGGATTTGTTCATTATCGTCTTTATTGATATCCTCATTTACTCTAGGAATGAGGAAGAACACGGGAATCATTTGAGAGTTGTCCTGTAAACTCTCAATGATCGCTAGTTATTCGCTAAGTTTAGCAAATATGAGTTTTGGTTGCAATTTGTTGCTTTTCTTGGGCATATTGTGTCTAGCAAAGGGATCTAAGTGGATTCTCAGAAAATAGAAGCAGTGAAACAATGGCCCAGATCTACCTCTTCTACATATATCAAAAGTTTCTTGGGTTTGGCTGGTTACTACAGAAGGTTCGTGGAGCGATTTTCATCCATAGCCTCTCCATTGACTAAGTTGACTTCGAAGAAAGTCAAGTTTAAGTGGTCAGATGATTGTGAGAAAAGCTTTGCAGAACTGAAAACTAGGTTGACTACAACTCAACTCCTATTTTGACTTTACCAAAGGGTTCAGACGGTTATGTTATCTACTGTGATGCATTCAAAGTTGGCTTAGATTGTGTGTTGATGCACCGAGGGTTATAACTTATTCTTGACAACTTAAGGTACATTAGAAGAACTATCCAACTCATGACCTCGAGCTAGCAACATTGGCATTTGCCCTTAAGATTTGGAGACATTACTTATATGGTGTCCATGTAGATGTGTTCATAGACCATAAAAGCATTCAGTATGTGTTCATTCAGAAAAAGTTCAATCTTCGCCAAAGGAGATGGCTTGGGTTCCTCAAGGATTATGATGTGAGTGTGCATTACTATCCTGGTAAGGCCAATGTAGTAGCAGATGCTCTTAGTAGACTATCTATGGGTAGTGTAGCACATGTTGAGGAAGAAAGAAAGGAACTAGCAAAGCAGGTTTACATGTTTGCTCTCTAGGGAGTTCACCTATGAGCATATTAGATGGTGGTGTAAGAGTTCAGAATGGGTCAAAATTTTCATTGGTTGTGGAGGTTAAGGAAAAGTAAGATATTGCAATATTGTTTCAACTAAAGGGTGTAGTCCATCAGCACAAAGTTGAGGTTTTCTCCCAAGGGGGAGATGGTGTGCTTTTCTATCAGGGTCGATTATGTGTTCCTAAGGTGGGTGTGTTGAGACAACATATTCTTGCAGAAGCCCATAATTCTAGATATTCTATTTACCTAGGCGCTACTAAGATGTACCGTGATCTACAAGAAGTCATTTGGTGGAATGACATGAAAAGGGATATAACATATTTTGTGGTTAAGTTCCCCAATTATCAGCAAGTCAAGGTAGAACAACAGAAACCAGGAGGTATGACTCAAGAGATCAACATTCCTACTTGGAATTGGGAAGTGATCAACATGGACTTTATCACAAGTTTACCTCGTACTCGCAGACAACATGACTCCATTTGGGTGATTGTTGACAGAGTTACTAAGTCTGCATGATTTTTGGCTGTCAAGATTGTAGATTCGGTGGAGGACTACACTAAGCTTTACATTAATGAGATAGTTAGGTTGCATGAAGTTCCTTTGTCTATCATCTCGGATAGAGGTCCTCAGTTTACCTCTCATTTCTAGAAGTCATTTCAGAAAGTTCTTGCCACTCAGGTTAATCTTAGCACAACATTTCATCCAAAGACAGATGGTCAGGAAGAGCGTACTATTCAGACCTTAGAGCACATGTTAAGAGCCTGTGTGATTGACTTCAAAGGTAGTTGGGATGATCACCTTCCTTTTATAGAGTTCGCCTACAATAATAGCTACCATTCAGCATTCAGATGGCCCCTTATGAGGAATTTGGTTTGAAGTAGGTAAAGCGGCCTTAATAGGGCCAGATTCAGTTCATAATGCTATGGAGAAAGTGCAACTTATTAGAGATAGGCTTAAGACAACCCAGAGTCGCCATAAGTCCTATGTAGATGTAAGAAGAAGGGAATTAGAGCTCCAAGTTGATGATTGGGTTTTTTTGAAAGTGTCACCTATGAAAGGGGTGATGATATTTGGTAAGAAATAAAAGCTCAGTCCTAGATACGTAGGCCCTTACAAGATCCTGAAAAGAGTTGGTAAAATGGCTTATGAGTTAGAGTTTCCAGTATAACTAGCAGCGGTATATCCAGTTTTTCACATTTCGCTATTGAAGAAGTGTGTGGGTGATCCAGCATCTATAGTACCTTGAGAAAGTGTGGTTGTGAAGTATAGTCTCACTTATGAGGATGTGCCAATTAGGATTCTTGATAGTTAGGTTAGAAGATTGAGAAAAAAAGAAGTAGCTTCAGTTAAGGTTTTGTGGAGGAGTTAGTCCGTAGAGGGAGCTACTTAGGAAGTAGAAGCAGCCATGAAGGCTAAGTATCCTCATCTCTTTCCTTTCGATCCTATTCCAGCTTGAGGTACTAGTTCCTCTTTAGTTTTTCAATAATTCATGCACAAATTCAGTCTTAGTATCATGTTCTTTCAATTTGTACTTGTATTTTCAGCGTATTTGCATGTTCTTGGAACTTAGTTCAGTCAAAAATCAATTTTTAGTAATTAGTGGCAGGGTTTGCAACTCTTTCCCTCCCTATTCAACTAGTTTAGACTTCATTCGAGGACGAATGTTCCCAAGGGGGAGATTATGTATCACCCCGTATCCGAAAATAGACCAAACCAGCAGATTTCTAGAAGTTCCAGGTACAACCCACGGTTGCCACCCACGAATCGTAGGGTGACCCACGACCCATTCTTGTAGTTCGTGGATGGCCACCTGCAACCCTCCCCAAAAAATCAGACAAAAACCATTCTAAGGCATGACCTACGGTCGGACACGACGGATCATGGATCAGTCCACGGATCGTCGATCCGTCTATAGGTTAAGACTCTCAGGACCCCTATAATCTACCCTCTGAAGTCGATCAACGGACTAACAATATGGATCGTGGATCAGTCAACGGATCGTCAATCAGTCCGTTGGTTGAGACCCTTAGGACCCCCCATAATCCACCATCTGAAGTCGATCAATGGGCTGACATCGTGGATCAGTCAATGGAACGTCGATCAGTCCGTAGGTCAAGACTTTCAGGACCCCTAGAACCCATCCTCTGAAGTCGATCGACGGACTGAAAGAACGAATCATCGATTTATCCACGGACTGTCAATCTATCCATAGGTGGATTCAACATATTTTATGTCCGAGGTCGTTAGGTCTTTTCTTTATGCGTTGGAGCCCTAAATTACGTGTTTTACCCCTAAACTACGTGGTTTTGGGCAGTTTAGCCTAATAAACTAATTAGAACCTAACCTAATAAGTTATTCATAAAAAAATCATCAAACTTAGAGCAAAATAGAGGAGAAAGTCAAGCAACCCTAGTTCAAGAACGCAATGAGTTTTCATGAGTTCCAGCCCCAAAATCGAAAGATTTCTCCGTGAAGTTCATAACCAGGTATGTGGGATTTCACTAGTGAGTTCCTTTCTCCCATTAGGTCTTTAGAATTCAGTCAGATTTTTGATTCCCTTAATATTATCTAGACCTTGGGTTTCTAGAATTTCAGAAGATCAATATAAATTAGTTACTTTAATGTTCCTAATCAGATTTTTATGATTTTTGTATGGTTTGGTATAAATTCCATCATAAATTCAAAACCCTAGCAATGTAGTTTTTTTAGTTCATGAATTGCACATGCTAGATTAGGTTATTCAGTTATACATACTCCAATTATGAATGATTCATTATCAGTACATTAAAGTTGCATTTTCAGTTAGCATGTCAGTATTTTGAGCTATCCAGTATTATATCATTTCATTTATAAATTGTTAAATTACATAATCAATTGGGAGAAGCTTAATACCGAGTGGACTAGGGTCAGTCACCCACAAGCCCTGGATCTACGTGCCCCATAGGTTTTAAGTCCCCTCTATGGGCATCATTTTAGTGATCACGCCAGTCATGCCTCTATATCTTTGGCAGGGTACATTGGGTCCTCTCAATGGGGCGTATACATCGGACTCCACATTTAGCTAATGTGGTTTTATGTCGGTTATTAATAGCTCTCACAGTTCAATCGGATTCTATTGCATTGGCCATGTTATCATTTACAGTCAGATTTCAATCTTAGCATGTTATAAACTTGGTCATTCTATTCAGTAGTTCATGATTCAATGTTTTCAGTTTAGTATCATGTTTATCTCTTATCATTGCTCAGACATTATGGTTTGGTTCAATTATGTTATTTTTCAACTTTACTCTATCGTGCATGCTCAGTACCTTTCAAGTACTAACGTATACTCTGTGCTACATCTTCTCGTGATGTATGTTAAGGTTCTCAGCTTCTAGATCACACATAGATCGGTTCTCGATCTCCAATTCAGCAACATCAGTGGTGAGTCCTCATTCTTCGAGGACGAGTGACATGATTATCTTTATTTGCTTTTAGTGTTTAGTTTGCATTATTTGCTAGACTTAGCTGGGGCATGCCCTATCACTTCTAATCAGTTAGAGGCTATTTTCAGACATAGTTAGATTCAGCTATAGTGTTAGAGTTTGACTTTTCAGTTGTTGTTTAAACTCTCAGTTTCATATATTCAGATTTGGTATATAATATTCTCTATCATTTCAGATTATCTCAAGATTTAGCTTCCACACAATATTTCTTTACTTCAGTTAATTTAAGTATGCTTATATGCCATAAGGGTTAGCTTGGGGTCACTTGTGATCCTAGGTCCCGTGTCTGTTACCAGGGGGTAGCCTTGAGGCGTGACAAGTTCATACAGTTATTCAAATGTCTTTCACAAATGTTTTAACTTTGTTTTAATACTTAAGTGTTGATTCGAGTAAAGAGTAAGAGTAAAGTTCATTTCTTCAAAGATTATACAGGAACTGAGTATTCCCAAGAGTTAAAATGTTTTCACATTTGAGCAAGAAAGGAAACACCAATTTTCAAGAGAGCTTTTAAGTTAAGTTTTGAGTAATTATCTCAAACCAAAGAAAGAGTTATGTTTTTAAAACATATGAGTTGAATTTATTTTAGGAGTAGTATTGAGCACCGATATGGGCACGCAAGTTCATAATAACTCAAGTCTCCATAAACTATGTAGCCATCATGGTTATAGAAGGATCATAATTTTTAGATGATTCCTTAGTGCTTTTTAGCATAGACTAGTGGATCCACTTAGTTAAGGTATTCTATATGACGGCAAAGTATAGGACAATTCTGGCAGCATGGGCAAGACGTTGTATCATCACTTAAGCTCATAGTGATGGTTGTCGATTAGAGAAAATCCCGTAGTATTATATTACTTTATATATAAACTGAGTTGTTATTGCATTTCTTTAACGAATTGAGTTGCTACCTCCTGTTTTAAATGCTTTGTATGAATTTCACTATTATCATTATTTACACTACATTTGAGTTGAGTTATTCATGAGTAGAGTAAATCCAAGGTAAGTGTTACTTTCAGATTCCTTTCAAGCTTATGTTATATTTAGTTTTTCCCTCGCATTCTCGTACATTCAATCTACTGATGCCATTTGGCCTGGATCATTTGATGATGCAGACACAGGTAACCAAGATCAGCTTTCAGCACCTCATTGATCCAGTTGAGAACTCAGAGTCAGTTGGTGAGCCTCCTTGCTTTTCGGAGGAGTCCTTTTACTTTACTTTCTGGTATTTCAGTCGTTAGGATGATCGGGGGTCTTATCGGAGGTCTTGTCCCGACTTCCCTCTTTGTTTTAGAGGCCTCATATATGAGTAGTTATAGTTCTTTAGTCTTTCCATTTTCCATTGTATACGATAAGACCTGAGTTGCAATTTTGGCTAAGTTATTGCATGAGTTATATTCTGAGACTATTTCTTATGTTTAAGTCTTCCACTAAGTAACTAAGTCAGGCCAAGGGTTTGGTTGGAGCCAAGAATGGTTCTCGAGAGCCAGTCCCGCCTAGGGTGTAGGCTCGGGGCGTGACAAACTTGATATCAAAGCACAGAGTTCAAGGGTCCTAGGGAGTCTATGAAGCCGTGTCTGTAGGGTCCTACTTATCGGTGTGAAGCTGCCACATCTATAATTAAGGAGGCTACAACATTTAGGAAATTCCTTTACTTCTTTCATACTCATTTCATGCGTTAGAGTTTTATCTCTAAAAAGTTTTTTGTAAATCGTGCTTTTGCGTGTGTTTCAATAATCATGCCTCTATGAAGAGCTATCAAAGGTCGTCCTGCTAGGCATAACATTGAGGAGCAAGAGGTACCAAATGCACCTGAATTGCAACCTCAAAGAGAGGCCACCAATGCTAAATTTTAGGAAGCAATCCGAATTCTAAGTCAGGCGGTGACCAACCAAGTTGGGCAACAAAAAGGGGCTCAACAAGAAGAGGCTGATACTTCGAGGGTTTGAGAGGTCTTGAGGATGAATCCTCCAAGTTTAATTGGTTCAAGCACTATGAAGACCCAGAAAACTTCATTGAGGAACTACAAAAGGTATTTGAGGTCATACACGTTGCCGATGCTAAGCGAGTTGAACTAGCTGCATTTCAACTCTAGGACTTGGTTTGACTAGTGGAAGAAGGGTAGAGTTGAGGGTGTACCAATTTTGACTTGGGCTATATTTGAGGAGGTTTTCCTGAGGTGTTTCTTTCCTCGAGAATTGAAAGAGGCTAAGTTATGAGAGTTTATTACCCTTAAGCAAGATTCGCTAAGTGTTTATGAGTATAGCTTAAAATTCACCCAACTTTCCTAATATGCTCCGGGGATGGTTACGAATATGAGAAGTAGAATGAGTTTGTTTGTTGCTGGACTGTCTCATCTGTCGAGTAAGGAAGGCAAGGCAGAGATGCTAATGGGTGACATGAATATAGCAAGGTTGATGGTATATGTGTAGTAGGTTGAGGAAGAGAAGTTGAGGGATGGGGAGGAGTTTAGAAACAAAAAATCTAAGACAGGAAATGAGTCCGAGCAGCAAAGAAGTAATGTGAATCGTTCATCCTCTCAACAAAAGCAAAAAGGACCCGCTACATCATCTGCTAGTGCACCTGCACCAAGAAACAAAGGTAAGTATAATAGTCAGAATTCGCAGCACTTTAGATCTTGACCTACACAGTTTCAGGGTAGTGTGGCACAAAGAGGTAACTGGGCTCCTGCATGTGCTAAGTATCGTAGGACCCACCCGGGTAAGTGTCGCGATGGCTCCACAGGTTGTTTCAAGTGTGGAAAAGAGGGCCACTTCATGAAAGAGTGCCCTAAGAACCGGCAAGGTAATGGAAACTGGGTAGTAGAGCCCAATCTTCATCTGTTGATCCACCATACAGGGTTGTTCCTAGAGAAGCTACTTCTGTTACTAGCGAAGGAGCAAACTGCTTTTATGCGATCACTAGTCGTCAAGAGCAAGAGAATTCTCCAGATGTTGTCACTGGTATGATCAAAGTCTTTACCCTTGATGTTTATGCTTTGCTAGACCTAGGAGCAAGTTTATATTTTGTGACTCCTTATGTTGCAAATAATTTTCATGTTCTTCTTGAGAAACTTTATGAACCCGTTTGTGTTTCTACACCTATTGGGGAGTCTATTATAGCTGAGCGAGTATATTGTGATTGTATCATTTCCATCAATCACAAGAACACCATGGCTGATTTAATTAAGTTAGACATGGTATATTTTGATGTTATTCTAGGTATGGACTGGCTTCATGCCTTTTATGCCTCCATTTATTGTAGAACTCGAGTTGTTAGATTCCAAATTCCTAATGAGCCAGTTATAGAGTGGAGAAGTAATTCAGCAGTGCCTAAGGGTCATTTCATTTCGTACCTTAAGGCGAGAAAGTTAATTTCCAAGGGGTGTGTCTATCACTTAGTCCGAGTTAATGACTCTAGTATTGAGATATCTCCTATTCAGTCAATTTCAGTAGTAAAAGAGTTTTCCACAAGTCTTTCCTGATGATCTTCTTGGAGTCCCTTCTGGGAGAGAAATAGACTTCGGTATAGACATTCTTCTAGATTCTTGTCCTATATCTATTCCGCTATATAGAATGGCTCCAGCACAGTTGAAAGAGCTAAAAGAATAATTGAAAGATCTCCTTGATAAGGGTTTTATCTGACCAAGTGTCTCACCTTGGGGAACTCCGGTCTTATTTGTGAGAAAGAAAGATGGTTCCCTTAGGATGTGTATAGATTACCGTCAGTTGAACTAGGTTACCATCAAAAATAAGTACCCTTTTGATGAGTCCAAGATTTGGACTCATTTGGGCCTTATTTATATATATTTAGTGTCCTCAAATGCTTATTTTGTGCCAATAACTTATGTAAAAGCCTTGATTTCCATTTATATGGATTAAGAAACAAAGCAAAAACACTAATTTTCAACAAGGAATGAAGCGAGCTGAAAGAATGAAGAAATGCAAGTCTGGTGATCGCCAAGTCCACTTCGCGAGTCGCTAAATGTCTACCTGACCGCCTAAAGTTCCAGTGTGCCAAGCCCTTAAGGAAAGAACCAAGTTGGCAAAAGAAAGGAGCAATCAGCAGATCGCTGAGGCGTTCTGCGATGCAATGTTGGATCGCCCAAAGTTACAGATCTTAAGGATGGTGAAGGCCAAGGCAGAAAGGCGATAGAAATGACCAAAGGTCGGATCGCCGAGTGGTTCGACGAGCCCAATTTACTTCGCCGAGTGGCTCTTTACAGCACATTTTTGGCAACTATAAATACATTTTTGAATATTTAGTTTTGTATCTGATATCATAATATTTTAGTCTATTATTATGTTTTGAACTGTGAGACAAGTTTTCTTTAGTTTTTCTTTAGCTTTGAAGAATTGAAGTTTTTCACTTTTGAGAAATTGAAAGTGGGTCTTTGAGATTTTTTGAATTGGACCATTGTAAAGACGAAATCAATATTACCTAGTTGATGAAAACTTAATTTGGTAATGAGTTTTATCTTTTTATGATTTCTAGCTAAAACCCCAATTCTTGGGGTGTGATTATGGGCTTATTTAGTTTATGGGTATTGCTAATTGTTAGTTTAAATACTATTTAGAAGTGAATTCAATCATTAATTATGGTTTAATTTAAGAATTATAGTTGCAAATATAGTTCTACCTTTGTGTTTTTGGCTTGCTCGAGACAGAGGTTTTAAAACTAAGATTATTGATTTATGGTCTATGGGTATTCAGTTGTCATGGGTTAAGCTCGAGAGAGTGAATCCTAAACCCAATTCCACACATTCAGCTCGAGAGAGTGAATGGATTAAGGTGTGGGTTGTTCTTATATCGCATACTTGTTGATGTTCGAGAGAAATTGACTTTATTCGGGGTAAATTGTTCGAGAGAAAGTTTACTTCTTATATAGTCTAGCTTACTCACTAATATTTAGCTATTCTTTAATAGTTACAATCACCCATTTGTCTATATTAGCCTATAATCGAATCACATCCCAAGAACCCATCTCACTATTGTAATTTCGTATTGTTTACCACTGTTTGTAGTTGATAATTTCAAACCAAAACTTCCCATTTGATATTCGTGTCACCCCTTGATTTGAATAATATATTTATTCGATAATTTCTATTCCTATGACTGATTTGACCATGTTCACACTTTCCTATTGATTCTTAAACACGTACCGCTCCCTGTGGGATACGACCTCAACTTATTTAGTTGGGTTTTATACTGAATAGCGATCATTAACACTTAGAATTGGATGAAGTGTCCTTGAAACATTAATCAAAATGGCGTCGCTGTTAGGGAGTGGTGTTGTTTAAAATTCTTTTGGTGACATTGAATTTTGTTCTTTTTAGTCATAGTTGAATCTACTTATTTTTAGTTTTGGTTTTCATATTGCTTGTTTAGAATAGAGGAAAGGAGCATGCCTTGTAGCAACGATAACCAAATGGACCACCCTCCTTCAAAAATGATGATTCTTAGGGATAACATCCTAAATTTCAAGCAATTAGAGAGTGAGTCAATCCATGATTTGTGGCTAAGATTTCAGATGCTATTGCTGCACTGCCAAACTCATGGAATCCCAGATAAAATGGTACTGGACTGCTTCTATAGAGGTCTTATTCCTGAGAATATAGGAGTAGCTAATCAATTTTCTCCGGGTAGTCTAATCCGAAAACCCTATGCAAAAGCAGCCCAATTCCTTGATCAACTGACTAAGACTAACAAGGAGACAGAGAGGGATCAGGATTTGGCCATACTGTTGACTCAACTAGATCTTTTGGCCAAAATGATCATAGAATGTGAAGCACTGTACAAAAAGAAAGAGAGGTGCATTCCTTCTCATGAGCGTAGAAAGCCTAATGACTATGAGGATGCACAAGTAGAAAGAGATGCTCTCATTCATTCTTCACAAAGTCGAAGATCATGACATAGTGTTGAAAGAGATAAAAGAGAATATCTCAATACTGAATGAGATAACTGCTTCTCATTCCATGTCTATTCATCTACTGGAGACCCAAATGGGTCATATGTTGTCTCGTCTCTACACAAGATAAACAGGGGGGCTGCCTAGTGACACTAGGGTAAACCCCATAAATCAAAGTTGAGTGGGGACTTGCGTCGTTCCACGACGTTAACTAAGGCACTTCTTGGGAGGCAACCCAAGTTTTCATTGCTTTATTTTTTATTTTTTGGAATAATGGTGTGTTGATTGTGCAAGTTAAAGTGTGGAATGTATTGAAAAGTGCAGGTTGGCAAATCGCTGAAAAGGTTGGTAAGCCCGACTTGGACCGCTATTGGACTTAAGAAATTATCAGGTTGGAGTCTGTAAAACTTGGCGGGGCCATGGATAAGTCAGCAAATTGCTGAACAGGTCGGCGAGCCCGACTTTGTCTGTTGTTTGCACCCCCATATTAACTGGAGGTCTTGCAAAACTTGGCAAGGTAAGTACCCACTCGGCGTGTCACCGACTGGTTCAGCGAGGTCGACTAATATCGCCTAAAGTACCTGAACTGAACGGTTTTAAAAGGCCAAAGATTTAAAAGCTCAAATTCTTTCACATTCCCTAACTTTTTAACTTCATACGATCACGTCCACACTATATTTTTGATATTTTGCATTTTTACCGCTTTATGGTTATTGAATCTATGTTCGGAGTTGGATACTTTGTCGCCTAGCTTAACAAATTCTCATATTCGATATTAAAGGTTGGTTTTCCGAACCCCAAACTTGTATTTAGCAGTTAAACTCATTTGCAATTGTATTGTTCTTACTGATGTGTTCTGGGCCTTTCTAAATTAGTATAAGTGTGCTTGTTTGCCTATTTTAAATTCGATATCATGCCTAAATTGCCTAAGTTGTTGATTTCCCAAAATTTTGTGCCTTAAAATTGATCAGAAATTGCTGGGTTGTGCTTAATTAATGTTGGGTCTAGTCGGGTGAAGTCTAAGTAACCCAAATTTTGCTAAATGATGCGCTTTTCCCAATGATGGAGCGTTTGACGTCATTCTTAAGGGCTAAAGTTGTCAAATGACCAATTTTGGCCAAATCGGGGAAAGTTTGAGTACCCCGATGGCATGGGTCTTATGGGTTTAGATTAGATTGAATAAGTACATGGTTTGGTTTTGTTTTCGGGGGATACGGGGTTGATTTTAGAAGTTGGGGGTTGAAAATGGCACGTTGGACAGTTTGGTGAGTTGGGTTGAGGTCATGAAACTATTCGGTGGTTCACCAAACTCCCCACAGATTGCCTTTTATTTCGTCCTTTTATTGAATGAGATTCTATAACTTTCGACGAGAAGCTTGAGTTCGTCGAGTGCACTCGGCGACTTGCGAATGTCTTTTTTGATCACTTTTTTTGCGCCCCTAACCCCTAAAATGCATTGTAATTTTTGGCGGGCTAATCTTTGCTCACCGAATGATGTCGGCGATTCGCAGAGTGGGCCTTCCCATCGCGAGCAAGCCATTTTTCTAGAAAACTTTTGAGTCAATCCTTTCGGCGAGCCCAATCTAGCTCACCAAAGTGATTCAGCGACTCACCGATCAGTTCGGCGAGTATGTCTGCATTATGATGTCTGCATTTTTCTTGAATCATTTTAACTTATTTTGGTGTGTTTTGTAGATATGGCTAGAACCAACTTAGACATGCCGCCCCGCAAAAGAGCACGGGGCATAGTCATCACCAGGGGGCAGCTACCCCTTCTAAAAAGTGAAGGAATGAACCTCCAAAGGGAGGAAAAGGCAAGGGCAAAAAGCCCGTATCTGAGGTGCCGGAGCACAACTCCGGCAGTGAGGGAGAATCCTTTGACTCCTAAGCTGCATTTTCTAAATCAAAGGATGACCAACCTCTACAGTATCGGTGGGCAGAGATTCGTGCTAGGTCTCATCCAGATGCGTCGAGAGTTCCAGAGGCCACCCCTCCGACAGCTGATACAGTGCCAGCTCCGGCACCGACATGGTTCCAGTGCCTCCATTACAGGGTCCTTCTCCTCAGCTATTTGACAAATTAAAAGTCGAGGGACTGAGGACGATTCTAGAAGAAAAGTTGTTATCCACAGAGGGACTAGAGGGGAGATATTCTAGGGTGAATAAAAAACTCCAGTACCATCGCTTTAAGTAGTTTACCAGGCCTTGAGGCCCATAAGTCCTTGCGTGGGTCCGAGAGTTTTGCTCAGCATACGGTGACCTGATCCCTAAGGACAAGAAGAAGGCTAGTACTTTCAGAACGATAGGGTATCATGGTACGGGGGACAGTAGTGCACTGTAGCCGTGATCATATCAACGCAGTATTTGATAGAGGTTAGTATTTGACTACCCAAATTTGACTACCACTACGACACCCTTGGATGATCTTAAGGGCTGGCTTGCTCCCCTAATTTCTGACACCACCTTGAGGTGGACTGAGGCAGAAGTTCAGATCGAGAAAATGGAATTGAATGTAGCTGTGCTATATTGGTTTGGATTCATTAACAACTCCATTATGCCTTCCTAGAATAAGTCCATCATCTGCCATCATAAGGCGGCCTGCCTTGGGTCAATCATATCTTGGAGGAGCATCAACTTGGGACTCATCATAGAGCAGGAGATGGCCATAAGGGCAAAGCAGAGCCAGACATCCCTTTCATTCTCGGTCTTGATTATAGAGTTGTGTCGGCGTGCTGGAGTTCCTCATGATAAGTATAGGGATATTGAGGTCACTCCTACATATTTCACTGACATTTGATTCATAGAGGTTGAGTAAATTCGGGAGGAGGCAGATAGGAGGGGAGAAGATCCGATTGATGCATACTCGGAGATCAATGTTGAGATGATACTTGCAGAGGAATCTTTGTCTACTCTGGTCTCAAGGCCTTCACGTACACCTGCTTCCGCTTTTTCCTCCTAGGCTCTTGGTGCTTCTACTACTTCCCAGCCCACCAGGATTACTCAGGACATGATCTTGAAGATGGGGCACTTAGCCAATTCTGCGGATTTAAGGGCTACCCGATTGGAGTTGCGGTACCGTGGATGATTGAGAGTGATATCCTAGATGCGCTAACACCCCTTCGAGCATATATTGACACTCTCACAATGAGAGTAAAGACTTGTGAGAGTCGACAAGGGCGTTACTTCTTAGGTTACATCTTTGAAAGCCGAAGTTGCAGATTTGAGGAAGGATGTGGACTACTTGATGTCCATAAAATTTACTTCACTATTGGAGGCAGCTAATGATATGGATGCCCTGGTTACTTTTGATATTCCTCCGGCCACCACCAGAGACGTGTCGATAGGTGATATGGCAACTGATGAGTCGGAGGCAAAGACCAATAAGGAGTAGATTGAGCTATGGAGACCTACCGGATTTGGATGAGACAATTGTATAGTCGGTGATTCAGACATCTCTAACACAGAAATCTATGGCAGACCTTAGTGGAACAGGTAGTGCTGATGTTGCACCAGGCACTGATGCCCCGACAAATGGAGCGACTACGTATACATGACCCTTCTTTACCTCCATCTCTATCGTTTTTATTGACTTTTTACTGTTTTGTTGCATTTGAGGACAACTGCCTTTTTATTTGTGGTGGGGTGAGGTATTTCCATACCTACCTCTTGTGATTATCATTTTTGTATAAATGTTGGGTTTTTGTGCTATAAATTGTGTTTTGTCATTGTTTTGTGGATGTTTTAACTTATGGCTCCTTGTTTTGAATGCAAATAGTTTTTGACCCTTCTGAAAAATTTTGCCACCTCTTATTGTGTTTGATTATGGCTATTCTTATGGAAATATGAGTATTGGTTATGATCAATATCGATGACTTGAATAGAGCTCTTAATTGAACAAAATTGAATGTGCGGCTATGATGAGGCCAAATGAAGTTTCATAGATAATATGTGAACTTTTTGCATCTCATTGTGACTAGGCGGTTATCAAATGAGTCTCTTGTGATAAACATTGCATACTAGCAGAAGTGTGGAATCTTGTTTGATATTGGTGCCAATGCCTTGTGTGATGAGCTTACCGTGAACCTTGTGTGATGACACCTAGAATTTGCCCCGTTGGTCCGGTTGACTAAGTGATGCATGCTCTTGAAATGATCTTAGGCAACAATTTTGAAGAGTGAAACAATTTGACAATATACCTCTTTTGTGGCCAATCTTTTAAGTGTGTGAACTTTGCTTGAACCCCCTTTGAGCCTTAGCCTTTTCTTGGAAGAAACTTGATACAATTGCAACCACTCTTTATCCATTCACCCATAATCCTCATGAAGTGCGGTTTGTTTGAATAGCTAACTTAGGCCAAAAGCCTAAGTTAGGGGTGTGGTGAAAAGAGAAGGTAAATAAAGAAGTGCAAAGAAGTCCCCCTTATCCACGGTTTTGAAAAAATATGAAACCTCTCCATACAAAAAAGAAGAAGAAAGAAAAAGAAAAAGAATAAAAAAGTTGTAAAATAAAGTTGTGAAAGTTGTAAAAGAAATGGGGTGTCCGGTATTATATGAGAAGTGAATAATAGGGTGAATTTTGAGCATGAGTGAATATGTTGAAGAAAAGGAAAGAAAGTGATGCTCACACCATATTTCATTAGGATAGCAACCACTAAGCCTAAATGATCGTACCGTTGCACTCAGCCCTGTTACAAGCCCTGAAAAGACTTTTTTGATCTTGAATAAGCTGAATCAAATATTGATTGGAAAATAAGGGCAAACCTATAGGTGAAATCATGCATGTGTTCATCTTTGTGAGTGTGAGAGTTGTATATGATTCCGAAACTATAAAGTGTTGAACCATTGTATGTGAATATGGAATCATCTTTGTTATGAGGTCATTTGAGCACGTTTGTTGAGCTTGAACTTGCATTTGAATCAAGTATTGTGAACTTGAGAATCTTTGATAATGGGGAGTCACAACTTGAATCTTTGAGTTCACAATTAATCTTACATGAGTAAGTTGAGTCTTGTTATGTGCATTCATGATTGAGTCTTTTGTAGCATTGTTTAAGACATCCTTTTTGAATTGTTAAACTTAAGTTTTACTTGAGGATAATCAAAAGTTTAAGTTGGGGGTGTTGATGAGTTCGAGATTTAGACTCATTTAGGGCCATATTTATATAGATTTAGTGTGCTCAAATGCTTATTTTGTGCCAATAAATGATGTAAAAACCTTGGTTTCCAAGTATATTGATTGAGGAACAAAGCAAAGACATTAATTTGAAAAAATGAATGGAGCGAGCTGGAAGAATGAAGAAATGCATGCCTGGTGATCGCCAAGTCCACTTGGTGAGTTGTCGAATGGCTACTTGATCGCCTAAAGTTCCAGTGTGCCAAGCCCTGAAGGAAAGAACCAAGTTGGCGAGAGAAAGGAGCAGTTGATGGATTGTCGAGTGGTACCACGATGCAGTGTAGGATCACCCAAAGTTACAGACCTTGAGGATACTGAAGGCCAAGGCAGAAGGGCGAAGGAAATGACGAAAGGGCGGATCACCGAGTGGTTCGGAGAGCCCTACTTACTTCGCCGAGTGACTCTTCATAGCATATTTTGGCGACTATAAATATATTTTTGAACATTAAGTTTAGTGTCTGATATCATAATATTTTAGTATATTATTAAGTTTTGAACTGTGAGACAAGTTTTCTCTAGTTTTTCTTTAGCTTTGAAGAATTGAATTTTTTCACTTTTGAGAAATTGAAAGTGGGTCTTTGAGATTCTTTGAATAGGACTATTGTAAAGACGAAATCAATCTTACCTAGTTGATGAAAACTCAATTTGGTACTGATTTTTATCTTTTTATGATGTGTAGCTAAAACCCCAATTCTTGGGGTGTGATTATGGGCTTATTTAGTTTATGGGTATTGCTAATTGTTAGTTTAAATGCTATTTAGAAGTGAATTCAATCATTAATTATGGTTTAATTTAAGAATTATAGTTGCAAATATAGTTCTACCTTTGTGTTTTTGGCTTGCTCGAGATAGAGGTTTTAAAACTAAGATTATTGATTTATGGTCTATGGTTATTCAGTTGTCATGGGTTAAGCTCGAGAGAGTGAATCCTAAAACCAATTCCACACATTCAGCTCGAGAGAGTGAATGGATTAAGGTGTGGGTTGTTCTTATTTTGCATGCACGTTGATGTTCGAGAGAAATCGACTTTATTCGGGGTAAATTGTTCGAGAGAAAGTTTACCTCCTCTATAGTCTAGCTTACTCACTAATATTTAGCTATTTTCTAATAGTGACAATCACCATTTGTCTATATTAGCCTATAATCGAATCACATCCCAAGAATCCGTCTCACTATTATTAATTCGTATTATTTACCGCTATTTGTAGTTGATAATTTCAAACCAAAACCCCTCATTTGACATTTCTGTCGCCCCCTAATTTGAATAATGTGTTTATTCGATCATTTTTATTCTTATGATTGATTTGACCATGTTCACACTTTCCTATTGAATCTTAAACACGTACAACTCCCTGTGGGATTCGACCCCAGCTAATTTAGTTAGGTTTTATACTGAATAGCGATCGTTGACACTTAGAATTAGATAAAGTGTCCTTAAAACATTAATCACCTCTTTCAAGAATTGATGATCTCTACGATCAACTTCAGGGTGCTACCTGTTTCTCTAAGATAGATTTCAAATCAGGTTACCATCAGTTAAGAGTAAGGGATTGTGATATTCCAAAGACATCATTCATGACTCGTTATAGTCATTATGAGTTCCTAGATATGTCCTTTAGTTTGACCAATGCGCCTGCAACATTCATAGAACTTATGAATAGAGTATTCAAGCCTTGTTTAAATATGTTTGTTATCGTATTCATTGATGACATACTAATCTATTCGAGGAATGAGGAAGATCATGCTAGTCATCTCATAATAGTTCTCCAAACTTTAAAGGATAGAGAGTTTTATGCTAAGTTTTAGAAATGTGAGTTTTGGCTTGAGTCTATGGCATTTTTAGGCCACATTATTTCCAGTGATGGAATTTGAGTAGATACGCAGAAAATAGAGGCAGTGCAGAATTGGCCTAGACCCACATCTCCAACTGATAATAGGAGTTTCTTAAGGTTGGCTGGATATTATAGAAGGTTCGTAGAGGGGTTTTGTAACACCCCAAAATTTTTTTGAGCTAAGACTCGAACCATCCTTTGTTGGGAGTAGGATTTTTCCGAGGAAATTAAAATTTCTTCAGTGTTAAGCTCACTAGATGTAGAACCTTCAGCTCCAAGAAGAACTAAAGAGAATTTATTGAAGTCATTCCTAAGCTCTTCTATGTTTTGGGTCAACTTCAAATGACCATAACTCTTAGTACAAGATGATTTAGATTGTCTACAAGGTATCCAAGGAAAGTTCTTTGAGTTATATTTCCAACACCGCCATGTTTGCTAAGTTTCGAGTTCGGATGAGTGAGATATGCCCTTTTGAAGTCAAGTTGTCCAATTAAGGAAAGTTATCCGAAAATAGTAAGGGGTATTTTGGTCATTTCCTTACCCAATCAGATTTAATTCATTTTTAGTAATATTTTAAGGGTATAATCCTATCGGGTTCCATTTTATAGGCCTAAAATATGCCTAGGGTTTTAGTTGAGAGTTCAAGAAGAGAAAATAAGAGAAAAAAGGAGAAAAAAGGAAAGGATCAGGCGTTCGTCGAGATTCTTGCGTGTCGTTGCGGCTTTTTGCCATGGGTTTGATCCCTAAGAGGTATGTAAGCTTCTATAGTGTTAGTTTAGTTCAGCCACATGCCAATCATGTTATTTTTAGCGAAATTTCATTCTTGAAGTTGAAAGATTAGAGTTCTTGATGAGTTCTTGATAGGTGTTCTTGAAGTTCATTCTAAATCTTGTTGTGTTGGGGTTTTGATGATTTCTTGAGATGAAATTTAGTGATTTGAGTGTTTTTTTAGTAGATTACAGTGTAATTATGTTAAGTAATCAAGTCCAAGTGATTGGAGAAAAAACCGTTTGATTCTAGGTTAGTTAGGGTGAGAAAACGAGCAAAGAAAGTCGTTGAAATTTTTTGGGTTGGGGCCTAGCGCCCCACGCCAGCCAGAGTGCCCCAATCACTTTTCTGAAGTTTAGGGGCTAGCACCCCGCGCCACTCCGAGCGCCAGGGTGGCCTGCCCCCACCCATTCTTTATTGTTTCGTCCGTTTGAGTTCCTTCAAAGGGTATCTTTACTCCCCTTCGATTCCAAACACTCTAAACTACTTCTAAGCACATATAAATCATTCATAACATGAATCATAACCTTGAATTCATAATTAAAATTCAAGGTAAAGTTAAGAGCTAAGTATTTTGGGAATTCTTTCGAACATTCTAAGAAAGTCCCTTTGAGCCCTTTTGTGGAGTCTTTAAGAACTTTTAGTAACATGTTTCAAGACTCAAGTAAGTGAAAATGAGAGTGAGGAGAATGTATTCATGATTCTACCTTATCACTGATATCTTTCATATCATGAACCATAACTCTTGAATTCATAATTCACATTCAAGAGAGAGTTAAGAGTAGAGTTGAAGAAAGCCTTTGAGTTCAATTGTGAATCCCTTAGATCAACTATTGATTTAAACTAAGTTTTTAGGAAGTAAGTAAGAGAATGAGAAGATTTGTATACATGATTTCCATGTAATTATGTTGACCTTCGAGTCGAGTCGTTCATGCCTATAAATTCCTCATGGACTCCATAAATTGAGTATCATAAAGAGGAGTAGTATCTTTAAGTTCGAAGTCATGAGTATTGAGTCCCTAATCCCCTTTGAAATTATATTTCTAATCATGAGACTATTACATGTTACCCATGAAGTCCTTGAGTTGAATTTTTCATGCCCATAATTCTGCATGAACCCTATAAGTCGAACAGTCTTGAGATGAGGAGTATCTTTGAGTCCTTGAGTTGAGTAGTTCATGCTCATAATTTTGCATGAACCCTCTTGAGTTGAACATTTTTGGAATGAGTAGTATCATTGAAGTTCTTGAGTTCCAAGTATTGAGTTCTATCTATGGATATTGAAAACCTTGCATTGAGTCGTTCACGACCATAATTCGGCATGAACCATATTTTAAGAAGTCTTTTACAAAGTTTTAACTTTTTTTTAAGACTTAAGCTTTGATTTGAGTAAAGAGTAAGAGTAAAGTTCATTTCTTCAAAGATTATATGGGAACTAAGTATTCCCAAGAGTTAAAATATTTTCACATTTGAACAAGAAAGGAAACACTAATTTTCAAGAGAGCTTTTAAACTAAGTTTTGGGTAATTATCTCAAACCAAATAAAGAGTTTTTTTTTAAAAACATATGAGCTAAGTATATTTTTGGGATTAGTATTGAGCACCGATATGGGGATGCGAGTTCATAATAACTCAAATCTCCATAAACCATGTAGCCATCATGGTTAGAAAGGATCATACTTTTTAGATTATTCCTTAGTGCTTTTTTAGCGTAGACTAGTAAATCCACTTAGTTAAGGCGTTCTATATGACGACAAAGTATATGACAGTTCTAGCAGCGTGGGTAAGACGTTGTATCATTACTTGGGCTCATAGTGGTTGTTGTCAGTTAGAGAAACTTCCATAGTATTATATTACTTTATATGTTAATTGAGTTGTTATGGTATTTCTTTAACATATTGAGTTGCTATCTACAGTTTTACAACTTTCCATATATATATATATATATTGCATCTTTTACTATTGCTTTATCCTTGAGCATCATGAGTCGAGTATTTCGAGTTGAGTATCTTGAGTTGAGTACCTTCAAGTTGAATATCATGAGTTGAGTATCTTGAGTTGATTTGTGCTTCATTGTGTCAAGTACCTTATTATTGAGTTTTACTAAGTTGCAAACCTTATTTCTGAGTTGAGTATCTTATCCTTGACTACTTTTGAGTTGAGTAAGTTTGACTAGTTTTGAGTATCCCTTGAGTTGAGTAAGTTTGAGAAGAGGCAAGTATGTTTCCTTTTTATCAAGTTTCAAGCTTATGTTATGCTTTAGAATTCCCCTTACATGCTCGTACATTCCATGTACTGAGCCATTTGGCCTACATCCTTTCATTATGAAGATTCATGTATTTGGGATCATCAACAGGAGCTTCGTTGATACCACATGGAGTTCGAGTTAGCTATGGTGAGCCTCCTTGCTTATGGAGGATTTAATTTACTTTTCAGTTATATCAGTTGTTAAGATGTCGTGGGTCTTGTCCTGATGTCCATCTTTGTCGGTTAGAGGCTTCATAGATAGATAGTAGAGTTTGAGAAGTCTATTTCATTTATTTTGTTAAATGTTTTAAAGACTTATGTTACCCATTTTGGGGCGAGTTGAATATATTATATTATTCATAGTTTTCTTTTGAGTTAAAGCTTTGTATTTATGTTTCATGAATCTTATTCAGTTTTTAAGCTTTGTATGCTTGAGTTAGTCTTCCACTTGTAATCAACCAAGATGAGGGTTCGCTTGGGGATCAACAATGGTTTTCGAGTGCCGGCCACATCTAGGGTGTAGGCTTGGTTCGTGACTGATTCTCATCTATTTCATCCCCTTTGACCAAGTTAACTTAGAAAATAGTGAAATTTCAATGGTCTGAGGCTTGTGAGAAAAGCTTTTAGGAATTGATAAAGAGGTTGACTACTACCCCAATATTGACCTTAGCAGAAAGTACAAAAGGCTTTGTTGTATATTGTGATGGGTCTAAGTTGGTTTTGGTTGTGTGTTAATGCAAAATGGCAAAGTGATAGCTTATGCCTCGAGACAGTTGAACGTTCATGAGAAAAACTACCCAACCCATGATTTAGAATTGGCTGCCATAGTATTTACTTTGAAAATATGGAGCCATTATCTTTATGGCGTTCATTTGGATGTGTTCATCGATCACAAGAGTCTTCAGTATGTGTTTAGTCAGAAAGAGCTTAATCTCAGACAAAGGAGGTGGTTAGAATTACTCAAGGGTTATGACATGAGTATTCTTTATTACACAGGTAAAGCTAATGTTGTTGCTGATGCCTTGAGTAGATTGTCTATGGGTAGTACCATCTAATTTGAGAAAGATAAGAAAGAGCTAGCAAGAGATGTGCATAGACTTGCACGATTAGGAGTTTGACTAATGTATCCACAAAAGGAGGAGTAGTGGTGATGAATAGGGCTGAATCATCATTAGTGTCAGAAGTGAAAAAGAAGCAAGACCAAGACCCTATTTTTCTTGAATTAAAGGCAAATGTTCATAAGCAAAAAGTGATGGCTTTTGAAAAAGGTGGATATGGTGTTTTGAGGTACCAAGGTAGATTGTGTTTACCAATGGTGGATGAACTCCAAGAGAGTATAGTAGAGGAAGCTCATAGCTCTAGATATTCTATCCATCCGGTTTCCACAAAATTGTATCGTGATTTGAGAGAAGTTTATTGATGGAGTAGTATGAAGAAGGGCATTGCGGAGTTTGTTGCCAGAGTTTGTTGCCAACAAGTTAAAGTAGAACATCAAAGGCCTGATGGTATGGCTCAGAATATAGAACTTCCAGAATGGAGGTAGGAGATGATCAATATGAACTTCATCATAGGCTTACCATGGTCTCGTAGGCAACATGATTCTATTTGGGTGATTGTTGATAGAATGACAAAATCAACCCACTTTTTGTCAGTAAAGACTACCCATTCGACAGAAGATTATGCTAAATTATATATTCAAGAGGTGGTTAGACTTCATGGGTTGCCAATTTCAATTATTTCAAATAGAGGTGCCCAATTTACTACATAGTTCTGGAATCTTTTCAGAAAGTCTTGGGTTCAAAAGTAAACTTAAGTACTGCCTTTCATCCTCAGACAGATGGTAAAGCAGAACGCACTATTCAAACCTTAGAGGATATATTGAGTGCTTGTGTGATTGACATCAAAGGTAATTGGAATGATCAGCTACCTCTTATTGAATTTGCTTAGAACAATAGTTACCACTCTAGCATCCAAAAGGCTTCTTATAAAGCTCTTTATGGGAGAAGATGCAGATCGCCTATTGGATGATTTGAGGTTGGTGAACCTGAGTAGATAGGACTAGACTTAGTTCATCAAGCTATGGAGAAAGTGAAAGTCATTCAAGAAAGGTTGAAAATGGCGCAGAGTCTTCAGAAATTCTACACTGATGTTAAGAGAAGGGAGTTAGAGTTTGAAGTACATGATTGGGTATACTTGAAAGTTTCACCCATGAAGGGTGTTATGAGATTTGGTAAGAAGGGGAAGCTTAGTCCTTGGTATATTGGTCCTCACAAACTATATAAAAATATTGACAATATAGCTTATGAGTTAGAGCTACCGAAGAATTAGCAGCGATTCATCCGGTATTTCATGTCTTCATGTTGAAGAAGTGCATGGGAGATCCTTCACTTATCATACCAACTGAAGATATTGGTATCAAGGATAACTTGTCTTAGGAGGAGCTTCCGGTTCAGATTCTAGATCGCCCTGTTCGCAAGTTGAGAACCAAGGGAGTAGCATCAGTCAAAGTCCTTTGGAGGAACAAGTTTATTAAAGAAGATACTTGAGAAGCTAAGAAGGATATGGAGAAGATATGTCCACATCTCTTCGAGCCCGGAGAAATTCCAGACCAAGGTACTAATTTTCTTCTTAGTACTCTATAATTTATATACTTGATGTGTTAGATTTGCTTGTGGGTGTTTGAACTGAATGCTAGCTGTTACACCCTTAGCCTAGTAATAGTATCTCATTTGAGGATGAATTTTCCCAAGGGGGAGATATTATAACACCTCTCTATTTGAAATAACTAGAAAAAGCTAAAATTAGAAAGAGTGATTTTTGGAAATAATGACAATATGGAAATTTGACAAAAGTTAAGTTATGAATGAATTTTGGGTCAACTTCAAATGACCGTAACTCCTAGATCAGGATGATTTATCTGTGCTTCTAGATACCTTAGGAAAGATCTTTGAATTATCTTTCCAACGCCACCGAGTTTGCGCGATTTCGAGTTTGTATGAGTGAGATATGCCCTTTGGAAGTTGGGTTGTTTGGATAAGGAAAGTCCAATCCGGATTTTGGAAGGGTAGTTTGGTGTTTTCATTACCCTATTATTTTAATTTCGTTTTTTGTAATTACTATGGGGTCTAAACTGATTGGATTCATTTTACGCATTATCAAAAAGGATTAGGGTTTTGAGAGAAAAGAAAAGAAGAGTAGAAAAGAGGAGAAGGAGCAAGAATCGTCAAGTTCTTCAAGAATCACTTGTGGATTTCATCGAAGGTTGATCCCTACAAGGTATGTGAAATCACATAGTATTGGGTTAGTTCACCCACGCGCCAATCATGATTCAATTTAGCGAAGTTATATTGTTTTGAAGGAAAATCTTATGCGTTCTTGATGAAATTTGTTTGAAACTTGTAGGTTCTTGTTGTTGAAATTTCCTGAGTTCGATTCATGGTTTTTAGGTGTGTTTTCGAGTAGAATATTAATTATATTAATGGTATAGTTGATTCTAAGTGTCTGGGAAATAACCAAGTTGATTTAGAGGGTTTAGAGTTGAGAAATGAGCAAGAAAAGTCGGGACTTACATGGGCAGGGGCCTGGGGCGCGGCCCCAGCTAAAGCACCCCAAAAGGAGCTCTGAAGTTTGGGTCTTGGGGCCCCACGCCAACCAGAGCGCCCCAACCTTGCTTCTAATGTTTTCTCTCTAGAGCCTCACGTCGCTCAGCGCGCCAGGGACGCCAATTCTTCCTATTTTTCCACCATCTTTCCGTACTAGTTCCTTAGCAATGTACCTATGTTTCCTAGTTGATTCCAACACTCTAAGGTACGTCTAAACAACATGAAATCATCCATAAACATGAGATCATGAACCTTGAATCTATAATTCAATTCAAGGAAGTTAAGAGTCAAGTTAAGAAGTTAAGGATCAAGTCAAGAGAAGTTCATAGAGTTTTTCAAAAGTCTTTCACAGACGTTTTAACTTTGTTTTAAGACTTAAGCTTTGAGTTAAGTAAAGGGTAAGAGTAAAGTTCATTTCTTCAAAGATTATATAAGAACTGAGTATTCCCAAGAGTTAAAATGTTTTCACATTTGATCAAGAAAGGAAACACTAATTTCCAAGATAGTTTTTAACATTAGTTTTGAGTAATTATCTCAAACCAAAGAAAGAGTTTTGTTTTTAAAATATATGAGTTGAGTATGTTTTGGTAGTAGTATTGAGCACCAATATGGGAACGTGAGTTCAAAATAACTCAAGTCTCCATAATCCATGTAGTTATCATGGGTAGAGAAGGATCATACTTTTTAGATGATTCCTTAGTACTTTATAGCATAGACTAGTGGATCCACTTATTTAAGGCGTTCTATATGAAGGAAAAGTATAGGACAGTTCTAGCAGCGTGGGCAAGACGTTGTATCATCATTTAGGCTTACAGTGATGGTTGTCGGTTAGAGAAACTCACATAATATTATATTAATTTATATGTTAACTGAGTTGTTATTGCATTTCTTTAACAAATTGAGTTGCTACCTCCTGTTTTAAATGCTTTGTATAAATTGTACTATTATTATTGTTTACACTGTATTTGAGTCAAGTTATTCATGAGTAAAGTAAAGCCAAGGTAAGTGTTCCTATCAGATTACTTTCCAGCTTATGTTATGTTTAGTTTTCCCCTCGCATACTCGTACATTCAATGTACTGATGTCATTTGACCTGCATCATTTTATGAAGCAGCTACATGTAACCAGGATAAGCGTCCAGCGCCTCGTTCATCCAGTTGAGCACTCAGAGTCAGTTGGTGAGCCTCTTTGATTTTCGGAGTACTCCTTTTACTTTGCTTTCTAGTATTTTAGTTGTTTGGATGATCAGGGGTCTTATCTCGATATCCCTTTTTGTTTTAAAGGCTTAATAGATGAGTAGTTATAGTTCTTTAGTCTTTCCGTTTTCAGTTGTATACATTAAGAACTGAGTTTCCATTTTGGCTAAGCTTTATATCACTTTAAGTTATTGCATAAGTTATATTCTGAGGCTGTTATGTTTAAGTCTTCTGCTTAGTAAGTAAGTCAGGCCAATGGTTCGCTTGAGGCCAGCAATAGTTCTTGAGTGCCAGTCCCGCCTAGGGTGTAGGCTCGGGGTGTGACATTGTAGACCTCATCAATGAACTCTTGAGGATCTTCCTCAACCTTAGAACCATGAAACTCTGGAGGGTTCATCCTAGTGAAGTCCCTCACTCTAGATGCCGCCGTACCCACATTTGGGTTCACGGGAACCGCAACCTTCTTATTGGCGTGGGCCATCATGGCTTGAGCCAACACTTGAAAAACAACCCTAAACTCTGCATTAGTAACTTGCTCGTCCAAAGGATCGACTAAAACTTGAGGAGCTAGGAGATGAGCTTCTTGCTCCACATTCTCCCTCACATTCCTTCTAGCATAAGTTCTTCGAGTAGCCATATCCTGTAGAATATTAGATAAGGATTAGAAGAGATACCTTATAGAGTTAAACTCTATCACTCGACTTTAGAGTAATGAAATAAGTGGAGTTTTCTAATCATCTTATGCCTCTCATTTATAAATTTTGAGCGCTTCACACTTATGAACAAAACTCTATTCAACGTGACTTATGAGACATCCTAGGACCATTTTATGCCTTATGCTCTGATTACCCAGTTTGTCACGACCCAGGGGTACCCCCCCAGATGTAACATGGTGTATCCCCATACATGCCACTTAGCATTCATAACATAAGAAATAGAACAATAGAAGTAAAACAATATTCCAAGTCCAATAGTTTTATAAAAGAAAAGCGGAAGTCTAAAACTCTTGTCTCATTAGCCATCTAGTACAATAGAAGGAAATTGGGCCTAGCCTATACATTATGTCCAAAAATGAAATACAGGAATTAATCTGAAGCAATGAAAACCTCGAAGCTTGAGGACTCACCAAAGTTGGGGAACCTCATAATCAACCACTAGCCATGAAACTGAGAAAACTGACTGTCGACCCTACATTTAGGGAAATGTAGGCAAGAGTATGTGTTAGTACAAAACAATGTACAAATTATGATAGATATGCATAAAACATTTAAATCATGCTAAAGGGAGGACATTTCATGAAATGCAATTGACCAAGCTAAAACATGATATAAAAGGGTTAGAAAACATAAGTCATAAAACATGGTAAATGCAAGCTAACATCATTAAAGTCTTTAAAACATATGAGATACTTCTTGAAGTAACCTTAGTTCATTATTAGTGTGGGGGATTAGCCTTAACCGACATAGAGACGATGTGAACTATAACATGATCCCCCGATGTCTCCCACACTGAAAAATGTTGTCCTACTTGCAAAGATAAGGACCATGAACTTCTAGCTTAGGTGGATCCACTAGCTAATGTCTATCTAGACTATTATCCTATGGGGGCACATAGGTAAGGGATAAGGAGATTGATTCTAGAAACCCAACCTCTACTAACGTGAGAGATTCCATCTCAATATCCTCTCGGTGCTAAGCATAAATACCACAAAATAGTCATTTCTTACTTATTCTTATTATCCATGGAAAGGCATGCCATCTTGCCAATCCAAGCTAAGTCATCATCCATGGAAAGATATCATTCAATAACCAATCCAAGCTAGGTTTCCTTAGGATAGCTCTTAATCTTTGATTCAATTAGGTGAGAAGACCTTTCAACCTTAGAATCCTTACTATGTGAGAAAACCTTCACATCATTCTTTCATGTGTTTATGAGAAAATCCTTTCAATAACACAACAACAACATCATAATTGATATTTTACTCTCAAAGCATCCTTAAAACATTTGCATAAGTCTCATAAGAACATGCATAATTTCATAATTTACCTTTTAAGGTTCAAAACCCACTTTCAATCATCAACCTTTAGAAAACATGGGTTAGCTATGGATTTCATCATAAATTCATGTAACTCTATCAATACATGCTCAATTTCATAAAACTCTTTCTTTATAATCAAAATTCCACATCATATGATCATAACGTAAAAACATGGGGATTACATGGATTCATGGAGAAATCATCATAAAATCATAGTATTTCATCAATTCATGCATAAGAGATCATAATTCAATCATTTCAATCAATAATCAAAAGAGCCCATGAGAATTGAAGAAAACCCTAACTCCATTGAGGATTCTTCACTTTGAAAACAGGAGAATTTGGGAACTCCATGAATGGAAGGAATCCATGGATGAAAACTATTATACATTAAATACAATTGCTAATCTTCAATGGAGGAGGTTGAATCCTTCTTCTTCAAGCTTTATAGAGATAGAATTATTGGAGAGTTCTTCTTTTTGGTGAATTTGGAGAGAATGAAGTGAATGGGCTGATTTGGGGTTTGAAATCACTTATATAGGGGTCTTAGTGCAGGGTAAAATGACCTAGTATAGGAATTAATTTATTAGGAAATGACCCAACTACCCATGAACTTAACTGCCGACCTACCACCCACGGACCACTGACGACGGACCGTGGTCAGGACGACGGGTTGTCCTGCACGACCATCGTTTGTGGTCAGTAGGTTGGTTTTGGGCCAGTGAACCACAGGCCCTCAACCACGGACCGTGGTCTGACCTACGATTCGGAGTTGCAACAAATATGGCCAACTGCGACATAAAAATCGTCACAAACAAGTGCTTTAACCCTCCAAACTTATCCATCAATATATCCTTCTATTACCACTGTACTATATACTATACTATCATTTCTTATATATCAAATTATATAGATATACGTGCACAAGGATATACTATAAAATCAAAAATATGCAGGGCGGTGCAGTGGACACTTGTTCACCACCCACAAGCTCATCATCAATTCTTGCCCTTCTTTCTTTTCCACATGATCGATGAAACTAAGTCAAATCAATTCTTTCTATTTATTATTATCATTATTACATAAATATAGAAAAATCTGTTTTAGGCTTGTCTACTTCTACTTCTACTTCAATAAATTAAGATTCAATTATTTTTTTAAAAAAATAATTTATCCTTATTTTAAAGAAATTTTCCGCACTTATTCAAGTACTCTCTTTGTCCCTAATTACTAGTCCACTTTTGAATTGACACACCTATTAAAAAAAAATAATTGATACAATGAGTGTACCATTTTACTCCTATTAATTATGAAGTAGATGAATTAAAAACTTAAAATTTTCAAGAAGTTCTACATTTTTCAAATTAATAAATTGAAGGTATAATAGAAAATTTTTTTTGTCCTTTCTTGATTTGTCAAAATAGACAAGTAATCAGGGACAACTAAAAAATAAAAAATAAACAAATAATTAGGGACAGAGGAATTATATTACTTATTACACGAGTCCTTGTCGGTACAAATTTAATATATATTATTATCTTTTTCTTAATTATATTAAATAGATAGATTTGCAAGAATCAATCAATTACTTCGCAAATATTTACAATTTTTCTTACCAAAAAAGCAATCGAATTATTCATAATTTTGATTGTTATGGTAATGCATAAGTTGAACAATTCAAATAAGTTGGAGTTTACCTTCGTTGGTTTGCCCCCCTAGGATGCCACTAATTATAACCCATTTTGGATGGTACAATAAAATCTATTTTAGGCCTCAAAAAATTAAAAATTGAAATGATTAAATCAAACATGCACATAATCAAAATAAATTTAATTATTATAAAATTTAAAATTACCCTAAGTAAACTCGCAATATCCCTATATACATGTTGATGTAAGAATATATTTGTCCTTTATCCCAATTTAAATTGTTTGACTCTCAAAAAATGAAAAATATTACATAAATTGAGACAGGGCAAATAATTGATTTATAGTTGAAATTTTATGTTGACCGATCAAAATTTAAAATCAATTTTGCGTTATGTTTCAAATTAAAAAAAATAATTTATAGTTTGTTTTTAAGTTCATTTTTAAGTAACAGTGTATTAAAATATTTATATTATTTGCCTCTTATAAAGGAAAACTTACATAGATGTTTTCTATTAAGAAAATATTTATAATTGATTGCAATTAAATTTTTTTCTCACTGGACACTTGTAATAGATTTATAATACAGTTTTAATATATTTTATAAATAACAATGTATTAAACATAGGATACAAATTTTGTTTGTGGATATACATTTCACACACTTTAATATACTTGGAGGTCGTTTGGTAGAATGTATTAATAAAAATAATGTTTGTATTAGTTTTGTGTATTAGTAATACCTTATTTGATACTTTTTTTTATGATCTATATGTATAAGTAATGCAGGCATTAGTTACACACATTGTGTATTGAGGAGTACTACTAATACTATGAATTTCTAGGTATTAGTAATGCAAAAGGATTAATACATGCATTAGCATGAATAAAGACCTAATTACCCTCAAATGCACATTTACATCTTTTCCACCATAATTGTGGAAGATGCTTTTATAAATAAATATTTTTATACATATATATTTTTAATACACCAAATCAAACAATGCATAACAAATATTCTATGTATAATTAATGCAAGCATAACTAATACAAGCATTAATAATAAACTCTATTTAGAATCAATTATACATTATGTTTGAAAATTTGATGATGTTTTAACTGTTAATTTAATTTTTGAATTTTACAAAATACATATGGGTTAAATCTATTAACTTGTTTAGTTTTTTATTTTATAAAAGAAAAAACTAAATAAAAATACAGATTTCTTAAAATATAATTAGTGAGTATTTGTAATTTTGGGTATAAAAAAATTAAATCATAAATTTAATAAGATTTTCATAACCGAGCGAAGTGCGGATAAATTTACTACGACAAAGACTTTTCACATGTCAATTTATAAGGAGTAATTATCCATAATTCACACCTTTTTATTTTCTATAGTTAAGAGTCGTTTGGTAGAGTATAAAAATAATACATGTATTAGTTTTGTGTATTAACAATACATTGTTTGCTACAATTTTTATGCTACGTATAACTTGCTCTAGTTATACACTTTATTGTATATTAATGTGTGTATTACTAATAAATACAATGAATTTCTAGATATCATTAATGCAAGAGAATTTAATGCATGTATTAACATGATTAAAGGCTCAATTACCTCTCAAAACTCATTTTAAATCTTTTGCACCATATTTGTGAAGATCTTTGTAAACAAATATTTTTATGTAATACATTGCTATTTTTAATACACCAAATCAAATAATACATAAAAATAATACATGTCTAATTAATGCAAACTTAACTAATACAAGCATTACTAATATTTTAGTGTAAAAAATTAACAAAGTCAAGTCTACAATATCGAGACAATCTATATATAAAAAATCATTACCATCATCATTATCACCAGTAGCTTATCTAATTTATATCTTAGTGTACAAAGAGAGGTTTCAATTAGCGTCGATGTATATAAACTTCACTATGCCTCCTGGATTTGTAAGTAAGCAACTACTAGTCATATTAGGCAGGATTGACAATTTACTACACAAGTTAAATGTTATTGGAAAAAAAAAAAAAATAAGAGCTAAAACAAAATGAAAGATCAAATTCGCACATTACCCAGATGGACATTTAGCTGCTAAAATTTTCAGCTCAAAACCTTCTCTTGGACATTCTGACAAGATTACCAATCATAACATAACATGACCGTCTCAAAAAAGTTTTAGGGGTCTAAATCCAAGATTCATAGAGAGGTCTTATATTTTTTTTAG
This sequence comes from Solanum bulbocastanum, assembly GCA_037074985.1. Taxonomy (NCBI): domain Eukaryota; kingdom Viridiplantae; phylum Streptophyta; class Magnoliopsida; order Solanales; family Solanaceae; genus Solanum; species Solanum bulbocastanum. The sequence continues at coordinate 25,643,705 of CM073603.1, read as the reverse complement.
TTATCATATATAAATTAAATAATTATATATACAGTAAAATCTCACTAAATTAATATAAGTGGACCATCAAATATTATTATTTTATAAAAATATTATTTAATTGATAAATTAATATTTATTAATTTAAAGTGTGTTTTGAGATTCAAGAAAGGTTAATTTTGATTACAACAAAATCATTATATTTTATTAATTTATGTATCATATTTATTTAGTTTAAATAAAAAATAATTTTATTATATTTAAAGTACAGTAAATACATTAATATCATTAGATCTTACTAAATTATGTATCATATTTATTGAATATGTAAATAATAAATTCATAAAGTACATATGATTCATTGTAAAAATAAATTCACGAATTCAATGATTCATTGTAAAAATAAATTTATTATACATAGTGTTCATTGTTTCTTAATAATCAAATATTATTCATTGTATCTTTACTAGAAATATTCGATGTATGACAGTGAGAGAATAAACTATATAATCAACATAAAAAAAATTAAAATCATATCCATAAATGACTTCTTATTTAAAAGGTGTCACAAAATTACCAATGATATCAAATACGTAAAGTATTATGTGAATACAAAAGAGATCATTCCACATGCACTCAAAAAGATTTGTAGTTGTGGCAACACCGAAACTTTTGGATGCAATAAAAGAACTTAGAGATGATTTTCAACTAGATTTGAATTTTATTTTTTAAAAAAAATAGAATCATATTTTACTAAATTGTCTTGCATATATTTGTCTTTCAAAGAATTCTTAATTTATAATATTAATGGGATCATATATTTATATAAAGGTCTTCTGAAAATATATTATATTATTAGCTTAAATATATTATATTATTAGCTTATTTAAATGAGTGATTATTTCCATTGGCCCAAGTCGGGACCGAAGAAAAATATTATCTTAGAGAGATTATTAATTTACTGAATATTAATTTAATGGGGTTTTACAGTACTGAATGTAATCCTACAAGTGGAGTCTCGAAAAGATAAGATATGCACAAACCTTATGAAGTAAGGATGTTAACAATGAAAGTTTTAAATGAAAAAATATAATAATAAACGTGGCTCAGAATATTTAAAAGTTTATATAATGATATTGAAATAGTCGTGTTGATATAATGATATTAAAATAGTATTGATTTGTTGCAGTACTTGAAATTTTAATAATATACAAAAAAAAAAAAAATCAATTTTTTTTATTAACACACAACAATAGATTTTGTAAAATGCAAAAGTTTTGACCATTTAGTAGACTTTAATATAATGAGAGAATAAAAATAGAAAGGGAAATAAAAAAGGTAAATGTAGAAATAGTAACGTGGGTTCATGATAATTATCATGATACAAATAATTCAGCAAATTAATATGTAGTCACATAAAATAATGTTATAATTAAATAAACACCGTTCCATTTGGGACCCTAAACGATAGCTTTAGTGGCCTAATGGTCGAGACGACCCTGCCTACCAAACAGCTAGATTCTTCATTTTTTGAAGCTTGAATTTTTAAATTTGTCTTCATGGACGCAATATAGCTCCGAGAAAATGTTAGCTGGAGGAATCTATATTCAGTAAAACCTCACAAAATTAATAAAGGTGGGATCATGAAATATTATTATTTTATAGAGATATTATTTAATCAATAAATTAATAATTATTAATTTAAAAAGTGTTTCGACACCACAAAATTTGTTTGGGGTACTCTCAGAGAATTTAAATGAATCCACTTGTGAAAACGTCATTCATGAACTTGGAATCATGATTAATGATCTCGGTTAGTACAATAAAATGAACGTTAATAACCTGTTGGATGGGTGAAAACGATACATGTTCATAGGTTCAGAGCTTAGAAGAAATTGTGGATACCATTGAAAAAAATAATATTGATGATAAATAACAAGATGATACAATATCTTTGGAACAAGTTATCGTCAGAAAACACTTGTAGCATTGAAAAAAATAATGTTGATGATAAAGAAGAAGATGATACAATATCTTTGGAATAAGTTACTGTTAGGAAACACTTGTTATATTTATAACTCTTCACAATTTTATGGTGCAGTTCAAAAAGACAACACCGAAATTTTTGGATGCAATAAGAAAAGTTAGAGATGAGCTTCAACAAGATTTAAATTTCAACAAAAAAATAAAACACAATAGAATCATGCTTCACTAAATTGTCTTGGATATATTTGTGTTTTTAATGAATTATTAAATGTAGGGGTCTTCAGAAAATATATTATCTTATTATCTTATCGAATGAGTGATTTTTTTCCATTGGGGCAAGTTGGAATCGGAGAAAAATAATATCTTAAAGAGGTTATTGATTAATCGAGTATAAAATTAATGAGGTTTTATTGTATTTGTTGAAGATCTTGTGTCACTCCACATACTAACTGCTGGTTTACTAGTTTTCAACCCGTGAATCCGAACATTCAGGTTCTCAATTCTATCTGAAGTCTACATTTTACAAAATCTATAAAGTACTTGCCAGTAAAACTCTCTATTTTATTTCAAGACTAGGATACAACGTCTTTACAAACCATATGAAGAATTTATCCTACTAAACTCACTGGTCAATCTTTTGCTCATAATTAATTCACTGAGTAGATTTGCTTATAACTACTCATGATTCTATATATTAGGAAAATTATTCTTAATCCTCCTTCAATAAGATAAGCATTCCATCTAATTTTCTATTGGCCTCATGATATTGACTAAACCACATCATCTTATGATGTACTAATTGAATTTGATTTTTGCAATGTAACACGCCTCTAAGACAGTTCTATGAAGTAATATCAACTTTAACAATAACAACTGTCCAAAGAATAAAAACAAAAGAATATGATTAAGAGATTAACATATAGTATCATGGATAATAAGAGATCTCAAAAGTAGAAACCAAGTCTAAGCATGCAACTTTTTATCACTAACTAAAAGTTTTTAGAATTTGCATTTTCATCCATATCCAAGTCTTAGATTCCCAAGCATATACATATGGTAGGCATGTGAAATAAAAATCAGTCTATATATTAATTAGTCTATCAATTAATCTCAATCATATCTAGACGTATTGTTCACCAAGGTATGATCCTACTATTTTAAATCATATCAACTAAAGAAAGCTTATGAGTTAAGGGTATAAGAATATTACCTTTTATTAGATTGCTAGGGAAATACATGACACCTTCTTTCTAGTAAGCATGAAAGCTAGCATAGAATTTAGGAGTAAACATAAATACAAAAGAGAAAATAAGGAAATTTGATTGATTTTATTAGCATAGTGAACTTTACTACATTTTCCTCATCAGAATGGTACTTATTCGTTCCAATTTGCATGTCTTATTATTTTTTTTTTTATCTATCTCAAACAGAGTGTATATTTTTTAAAATAAATGATGATTCTATGTAATACTGGATTTTCTTAATAGTACAAAATATGGTATCAAATATTACGAAAAACTAGACCTAACCATCACTAAATAATTAGATACACCAGAAGCAAGGAGCAAGAGACAAAAAAGGATTGAAATTACAGCTCTAGAGTGTTGATATCCTAAACCCATGGCCGAAGAGTCTATGAATTTTGCAATAAGGAGGAAATCTTCTCTTTATGTCTACTTAGTTACCAGCAATAAGGTATTATAGCATTTTCTACACTATATTTTGTAAACTTAGGAAGTAGTTGAAGCGTAAAGTATTGCACATGTTCAAAAATTATTTAATTGGGAATACTTAAGTGCCTAGTTATCCAAAAAGATCCTATGGATTGGAATCAAGAACTACAATGGGCCACTGACCATGATAAGAGAAGAAACAATAAGACAAAAATTTATAGAATAGTGTTGGCTGCCCGTGTTTATCACATATGGATTGAAAGGAAGAATAAAAGTTCCCATGGAAGGCAAGGACCCTACTTTACTAATTAGATATATCATTCTGGAAAGTGTACCGCAAGGGGCATATTAGGCCTAGACTAGTACAAAGATTGGACCACCTCAATTACTATCCATAGTTCCTGCTTCCTAGTAGTTTTTTAAATGTTGTGTTATGATCATGCTTTAGTTTGTGTTTGAGATAAGTAGTTTAGATATTTGATCATGCTCTACTGATTTGGTGATGCCTAGTTCAATATTTTTTATTTTGTATAGAAACATTTACTTGGTATATAAAATTTATTTTATAATAAAAAAACTGATGATCACATCTGCTAAGATACTAATTAGCTTAAAACTCAAGCGCCTTTAGAGAAGCATAGATTATGTTAGCCCTATATGACTCTAGTAACTCTTTCTTAGTCGACTAACTGAAGAAAAAAGTCGACTTTCCTTCAGGTTAGTATAACAGATGATAAGTAATGATACATGATGAAATTAAATAAGACAAGTAATTTTATACTAGTTTAGATCACCGATGTGGTGCCTAGTCAAGTCCTCTTGGGTTACAAGGATTTCCTTTACGAGCTTCTTGTAAACTTGTGGGTACAATAGTTTTGAATCTGGAATTCTAATAGATTTTACTTTCTAGACACAATCTCTACATGTATAATTCACACTATCTCTTTTTTCCTTAAAATTGTAGACTGAGAGAGTACAATGCTTTATGAAATACAAAAGAAATATAGTTCATCGGTTCAAGTGAAGTGCGCAAACTTCTCCTAGTACTAGGCCAAGTTTTTGTGAACTTTTTCTTTGCTCTAAAAGGAAAATACAAAGGTACTTCATTAAATCAAGAATTTGTAATGATTCCTTGATTGAGGATTGAGAAATTAGAAGAAGAAAAGAAGAAAAAGAAGAGATAGTGGGAATTGAATTAATTGATCATTGTAATGATTGGTTTCTGTCGTTATAGAAAAGCCAATGGGGAAAATATTTGGACCGAAAAACTTTTTGGTAGTATCTGGAAATTTCCCAATCTAGTCCAGATTTGGATGAAATCGGAGTTAGTGAGGTCTAGGGAAATATGGTAACAAATGGGAGGTATGAGTGTGAATTTGATCATATGAGTAGATAGCTAAGACGTTTAGGAATCCATACGACTTTACATAATTGAATTCGGGCGAATAGAACTCCTAAAAATGATCTTAGCATGGATGGGTATTTTCTGAGTGTCCTGGGAGGAAGGTGTGTTGTGAATTGGGGGTTTGGAAATTCTTTAATTAGCTTTTTTTCCGTGCAAGCCAATATGGCGGGATTTTTGCCGTCAGGGCGGGGCCACTGCAGCGGGGTAAGGACAGCTGTGGTGGGAGAAACGTGACTTAAGTCAGAAATAAACCCTAAGAACGTTTTATTTTGCAAGTTTAGACTTTGAGAGCTAAGGAACGACCCTAGGTGTTTTCTTGACAATTTTCACCATTCTTGAGGCTAAAGGTAAGGTTTTCACTCCCCGAATTCATTTTTCGATCCGCAAAACTTAGTTTCTTGGGTAATTATCGACGGGGGAAGGTTTTAATCTGGGATTTATGGTGGAAAATGTCATGCCCCGAGCATACATCCTGGGTGGGACTAGCACTCGAAGACCATTGCTGGCCCCAAGCGAACCCTTGGCCTAACTTACTTAACTCAGTAGAAGACAATATTCATATCTATAATGATCAATGAACTTAATTGAACTAAATAATAAAATAACTGAGAATGTTTTAAAGATTAAACATTCAACTTGCCAAAAGTGGCAATCCAAGTCTTTAACATAAGAATGATAATGCAAAGACTACTAAACTACTATCTGTCTATGAAACCTCTAAAATAAAAAGGGATGTCGGGACAGGACCCCCGATCATCCTAACATCTGAAATACTAGAAAGAAAATAAAGGATTCCTCTAGAATGCAATGAGGCTCACCAACAGATATTGAATGCTAAAGCTGGATTAACGAGGCGCTGGATGTTGATCCTGGTTACCTACGTCTTCATCATAATAAGATGCAGGCCAACTGGCATCAGTACATTGAATGTACGAGTATGCGAGTTGGAATGCTAACAAACATAGGCTCGGAAAAGATTATGGAAGAAACACCTACCTGGCTCTTCTCAACTCATGGATACTCAGCTCAATATAAAGCAATAAAACACATGTGATATATATAAAGCTTATAAAACAACTAAAAACAATCTTAGTTCGTTAAAGATAAAGCAATAACAAACTTAACATTACTCATTTAGAAAGTAATATAACTTATGTCGGAGATTCTCTAACCGACAACCATCACCATGAGCCTAAGTGATGGTACAATGTTTTACCTCACGTTGCCAAGGACCATCCAATACTTTGCCATCGGTATAGAACCTGAACTACTAAGTGGATCCACTAGTTTATGCTAAAAAGCACTAAGGAATCATCTAAAAAGTATGATCCTTTTTCTGCCCATGGTGGCTACATGGTTTATGGGGGCTTGAGTTAATATGAAGTCGTGTCCCCATATCAATGCTCAATACTAGTCCCAAAATATACTTAGCTCATATATTTTTTTAAAACAACTTCTTCTCTGGTTTCACTACTAGAATTTTGGTCTACAACAAAAGTTTCATATGTGTTGCAATAGGACCTAAAACAGTTGCCAGAGCGCTACAACAACTGTTTTGCAACCGTCTCATCTGCTCGCGTTACTATAGCTCTATTGTAACAGGCAATGCCATGGTTTCTGAAAGTGTTACTATAGGAACCACTATTGCAATGGTTTTCCATTCATCTATAGAACCTATAATATTATAATAGTTGTAACGGTTTACAACTGTTGCATTAGGGGTTGTGGTAACTGCTAGAAACCGTTGCAATTGAGTATGTTGCAATAGATTGTTCTTATGGCAACACTTTTTTAAATATTATGACAACGATTTTAATTGATATTGCAACATTTTTATTTTCTATTGCAACCAATCTATATGAATCTATAGTTTTTCCCAACATGTTGCAATAATTCAGGTTTCTTGAGCATTATATATATATATATATATATATATATATATATATAAATCATCAACAATTTATAAAAAATTCTCCAAGTCAAATCACGTAAGAAAACGACTAATTATATCTAGCTGATTCACATATATAATTCGAAATATCCTAGTCATCACAATATCCATAAAGGTAATATATATATATATATACCAAAACACATGTTTTCAATAGTTTGCACAAGTTCCATACTAATAGAAATTAAAACAAAATATTGTAGCTTAACAAAAGTTTCAAAATGTCTAGAAGCAAAAGAGTCAAGCTAATTAAAGCAGTAGGTTTCTACATCTTTCAATCAATTAGATTGAGTAATAAGGTCTTCATCACTGCTTTCATCATCCCCTTGGTTATCTTCTCCACCTATAAAAGACGAGAAAAATAAAATTTTATTGAGAGCAAATGTTGAAGAAAGATAGTTCAGATTTACATAATTAAATCATTTGTCTCAGTCTACTGATCCACATCTGTGTAAGTGAAATAATCAAACATTTCATTTGCTCAATCAACTGTGCATAAATAAAAAAGGTAAAACCAAAGGAATGGAAGGTAAACTTAGCCAAGTATCAATGCAATTGATATGGAAAGCATGTCTACAAGTAGGGAGCAATTTCAATTTATCCTTATCAGAGAATTCACACAAACAAACAGCACAATCAAAGGGCTCGTTAGGACCAACAACCTCTTTGTACAAAAAGACAAGTAATGCATAAATAAATGCTTGATCCAAGCCCGAATCATGTAAATGGAATAACTATTGCAATTGTCTTTGCAAAGAATCTGAACTAGAAACTTCGGGTATCCATTAGATTGAGATGACACTGAAGAAGAAGGATGTTTGATAAGAAACCTAACTAGCAAATGGAGCAGACCAGATATGGAAAATCGGACAACGAATATAACTATAATGAAAAGAACATGAACTGGACTGATCTTGTTTCCAGATGGGGATGAAGAAGATGAGTTTGGTTCCTTGTGAAAAATAGAACTTCCACCAAATGAAGGAGGATATGAGGGAAATAGAGGAAGAGAATATGTAAAACACATTCCTGTCTTGTGACTCAACTTCACCAAATGAACAAATAATCTAAAAAACACATTCGAAAAAACAGTTTAGTGAGAGAGCAAACAACAAGATATAATGATGAAACCAAACAGAAAATGCGAAAGACATAATCTTTACATGTCTTGATTCCCACTTAGTCATCATTACACAGAAAAACAATACTTATAACAATCCATTTATATAAAGAATCACTTCTGACTTATCGAGCATATGTAATGTTCCAAAAGTGCATTTCTTGCAATTTGCACTTTTTCCTTATATCACGACACATACTTTAAGTATGTTAATAAAGGTTGGTGCATTATATAGTAGCAGAAAATAATTGATATAACCTACAGTTTGGCAAATTACTATTAATTAACCTTTAGTTAGTCAAACTATTTAACCAGTCTGCCTATTAGTCTTTGACACAACCTTTTTACTATTTTTTTGCCTGCTGTAAACTGCAAGTTGTATCCAGTAACCTGAAATGGCTCAGATTAGAATTGTTTTTCTTTTAGTGGGTGCAGGGCTGGTTGGGCGATACAAATGGCTCAAAAATTGGTAATATAACTTTGTATTGAAAGAGATACACATTAACAAAACACATTCAAGGGGAATATATAATAAAATAAACATGACACTTAAATATAGCAACACTAGCAGTGTACCGAATAAGTATACCACAATATCTCAAAAAAAAAACAATTTTCAAGGGAAGGAATTTTAACAGCAAAACAGGAAGGGACAAAACCTTCAAACTTTATTCAAACCCTTCCAATTTACCATAACTAGTCAACTTGAAGCCATGGAAGTTATAAATCACATGCACACACCAAGCACACAAGTTGTAAGTATCCAAAACTTCATATAGACTCCACTACATATAGGAAAGGACAATCCATTTGGCCAAGCCAAAGTCACAGAATGGTGAAAACTCAAATACATAATTATTGGAGACATAATGGATACATCTCAGTTGTCTCGAATTCAAATTAGACACACTAACAGAGAAGGAAATATGCTTGCAAAATATTTAGCCAACATGGCTTTTGACACTTCAGGCAGGCTTGAGATTCATGGTTTTTTAGATCTGCCAAGTCAAGCGAGGATGATCCTTAATTTAAACTAACAACAAGTTACTAATCTTCGCATAAGGACCAACAACAGCGTAGATACATACACAAATTATCTATAAACTAGAACTTACAACAATGGTTCATCTGTATCAGTAATAGGCCAGCCCTTTAGTGCTAAATATTTATCGTTTCCAACCGTCCAATAATTTCACTAACAAATAAGAGCCACAATAATTTCACAATTTAAGATGGCACGGTTATGAGAGAACAATGATTCAAAGACTAACGTTTTCACAACCAAAACATTTGGAAAAGGAAAAGAAGAGTCCAAGGTTCTGATACTCAAAACAAGGTCCTGATCGAGATAAATCTATGCACAAAAAGTGAGTAGAAAACTCAACATTCAACTGGAACAACTATAATTAAAGATGGATGAAAGAATTAAGTGAAGAATAAACGACATACCTTGATGGTTTTTGCTAGAAGATGGACGATTCAACGGTTGCATAGCTTCTTGTGGTGATTGAGCACCCACTGATGCCAACTTGGCAGCATTCAATTGAAGTCCAGGGTACATACGATTAAGTTGTCCAAGAATATCATCTGTAACTTCTTGGTGTATGGTTACTTTTTGTTGTTCTAATTTTTCCGCCATCCTTTGATGCATCCTCTTTTCCAGTTCCTCCATTTTTTTTCCATCCTCTCATCATTAGCACTAATTTCATCCATCGAAGATGATTTGAACCACCCAATCTAATGTCATCAACCAAATGGATAGGCAAATGTTCCATTATATCAAAAAAGGATGGAGGAAAAATCTTTTCAAGCTCACATACAATTTGTTTGATTTCAATCTACATTGGCTCAAGATCTGCTCACCTTATAACCTTACTACATATAGCTTTAAAGAAGTTCCCCAACCTAATCAAGGCCAATGAAACATTCTTCGGCAATTCTTTTCGAACTGCAATTTGGAGCAAGTAATGCATTATAAAATTAGCATCATGGCTTTTGTACCCTGATATTTTCATCTCATCCACACCCACACGATCTGATATGTTTGAGGCAAATCCTTTTGGTAATTTTGCATTTTTTAAGACAGTGCAAAATAATCATTTTTCTTCTGGTTTCATGGTAAAACAAGATTTAGCTAAATTCGCTTTTCCATTTGTATTATCTTTCCTTAGATGAAGCTCCTTTCGTATCCCCATTTCTTGCAAGTTATAGCGAGAATTAATGTGATCTTTTGACTTTCCAGGGATATCTAATAAAGTCCCAAGCAAACTATCACATATATTTTTCTTAATATGCATCACATCAAGATTGTGCCTCAACTTATTATGTTTCCAATATGGTATTTCAGAAAAGATGGATATTTTCTTCCATGGACCCTCATTATTTCGACGTCTTTTCTTGTTGCCCTTCCCAAAAACATTATTAAATCATGTAACTTTTCAAACACTTCTATGCCCGACAAGGATATAGGTGCAAGTCCATGATTCTCCTCTCCATTAAAAGATTTTTTGTCTCTTCTAAATGGATGATTAGGAGGCAAAAATTCCCGATGACCTAAGTAACACATTTTACGACTATGTTTGAGATATTGAGAGCATGTGTCGTAGTTACACGTGGGGCATGCTAATTTTCCCTTAGTACTCCATCCAGAAAGCATTGCTAGCATTGGAAAATCACTAATTGTCCACATTAAAGCTGCACACATTTGAAATATTTGATTTGTATGAGCATCATATGTTTCTATCCCAAATTCCCATAGTTCCTTCAATTCAACAATTAATGGTTGTAGGTACACATTTATATCCTGTCCAGGAGATGATGGCCTTAGAATGATTATCGACAACGTCATATACTCTGGCTTCATGCAAATCCATTGTGATAAATTATAATTCATCAACATAACAGGCCAGGTAATGTGGGAAATGCTCATGGTTCCAAATGGATTGAAACCATCACTTGAAAGGCCCAATCGAACATTACGAGGATCTTTTGAGAAGTTTGGATACGTAGAATCAAAATCCTTCAAAGCTTGTCCATCAGTAGGATGCCTTATATTCCTATCATTAGGTCGTTCAGAATCATGCCATCTCATTGCAACAGCTATTTCATGATACATAAACATTCTCTGAAGCCTAGGCTTTAAAGGAAAGTACCTTAAAATCTTTGTTGGTATTTTAGAGCTTGCATTAGTCATGCAATCACCCTCATTTGACCATCTAGAAGACCCACACATAGAGCAATTATCTTTCTTTGCATTTTCATTCCAAAATAACATGCAATCATTAGGGCATGCATGTATTTTGTCATAGCCGAGACCCAAATCTTTTATCATTTGTTTAGCTTTATTGAAAGACTCAGGCAGTTAAGCAAAGGGAAATGCTTCTTTTAACAAGTCTAAAAGATTAGTAAAAGCCACATCACTCAACCCATGTAGGGATTTAAGTAAGTATAGCCGAATGATGAAACTAAGCTTACTGAAGTTCTCACACCCTGGATATAACTCTTTTTTTTTTCCTTCATCCACTAATTTAAAAAATCTCTTTGCATCTTCAGATATCCCTTCTCTCTCTCCTTCTCCATGCCCTGTTTCACCCTCTATATTTCGAAATGTATCATGAAGTAGTCCATCAATATCATCATAGTTGCGTGAAAGTAGTGTATTTCGTGAGGAAAGTCTCTTCTCGTGAAAAATCTATTTGTTGTATCCATCCACAAATCCATTTACAATCAAGTGATCCTCCACAACATTTCTATAATGCCAATAACGATTGATGCATTTTTTGCAAGGGCATAATATTTCATTTCCTTTAGAAGCTCATTGAAATGCCTTATCAAGAAAATCATTCACTCCACTAATATATTTATCATTGCATCGTCTGAGACTCATCCAACTTATATCTAAATTATCCATTAATATCTATGCGACACAAAAAGATAAATGGAATCAAATTTATGATAAACTATGAAACAAAAAGACAGCAATGTTTTACACATGAACAAACATATCTCAAAATGTACATGGAGAGTATGAAGTTTAAAACTCATAGCAATCACAATTCAATTTACAACAAGCATTTCATAGCTTTTCTTAATATATGAAACAAATATCAAAGTTCCCTTTATCATTGGAAATATATACAAAACACAGATCTACATGACTTGCGAAGAAGTAACTTTAACAAGCTTATCATGCTTTCAAATTTATGTTATTAAAGACTTATGGACATTCAATAAATGAAAAATGGTCGCTGGATTCACATGAAGTTCGGTCATATATATTCTAACACACCAATAAATCACCTTGAGGATTCAATTCTTTTCAAAAAAGTAGCCCCACTGATTTTCTTTTTGATAGGAAATCAAGGCAAAACAGTCTTTAAAAGTGATAAAACTAATTTTTAAGGCAAATAATATTGATCTAGAATTTTACGAAGTTTCAAATTTTCATGTAAAAAGTCTAATACCAACCAGCAGTGAATTTTAGTTTTTCCATTTTCATGCTAATGTATCTCTTGTTTCCTGTTGCTCTAATGTAACTCTTCAACAATAATGAAAGTGAAATTTCTCACATCCTAGCTACTCAAGTGAGAGGTGAAATCAATGAAGACATCATCAATGCTAGGGTAATCAAAACCAATTGAATAACTCATGGAATAACAAATCCAACATCAATATCAAGAGAAATATTGTCTAAAGTAATCAATTTCACCATAACTACTAACAAAACTTTAAACCCACAATAGCTAAAACTTAATGGGAAAAACCCACATTCAGAAACAAAAAAAAAACATCAAATACACTAACTACACCTTAACGATTAAAGGAAAAAGGAGAGATTCAAGAAGAAAACCTCAACAGCCCAAACTAGAAGTTTCTTCAGCTATAACCTCAAAGATGTCAGAACAAAACCTTCAGCTGTTGAAGAAAAAAACATCAAGATTTCTCATATTTCACAAGCAAACCTTCAAACCTCCATTTCCTTCGATTTCACAACAGTTTCTAGAGAGAAATGGGTTTACGATTGAAGAAAAAAAATGGTTTAAGTTTGCCCTAAAATTACAGACAAGAAGAACTTACCATAAGATTCAAATCTCTGCAAAACTCCACAAGCTTGCCCTGAAATTGCGTTCTTCTTGTTGAAAAATAGGTCCAAGAGAAGATGGTAACAACGTATGGTCTTCTGCTTGTTGAAGAGATGAGAAATGTCTTTAGAAAATGTTTGTACCAATATTCTGATAGAAAGAAAAATAAATTAGATTTAAAAAATTATTGGTGTGGGAAACAATGTTCAATGTTGATGCAACATCTATCAACAATTTTCAATACTTTTTCCAAAAAAAAATTCCTAATGATTTTTTTTATAAGAAATCAAGGTAGAACAGTCTTCAAAAGTGATTTTTAGATTTTTTCTTTTAACTAATGCTGCAGGCCTACAACAATCATAAAAAGTAAGGAAATCATATGTCTATGTTGGTCAATTTGCAGGTTTAAGCTTAAAAAGACAGAACCTGAATCAAGCGCTAGTAACATTGTGGACAACACTGATAGGTCATAAGCTTCAAAAAACTATGAAGGTTATGCCTGCAATAACACTATGGGGAATTTGGAGTAGAAGAAATATCATTAGACATGGAGAAACATGACATATAACAGAGTTGTTTATCAGGTTACTCTAAATGTATGGCAATTGCAAAGACAATTTTTCCAAGTTTGAAACAATTCCCCACCAACTGGTTAGACATGATATAATTCTTAGAGGGTTACAAGACAAAGATTTATTATAAGAGGATCAATGGAAGCCCCCAAATGCAAATAACATCAAGTGTAACACAGATAGTGCAAGTAAAGGTAATCCAGACAAGACTTCTTATGCACAAGCAGAAGAGGTATCTGAAAATTATACTACAAGGAAAATGAGAGATACCTTGGAATATTAGAATTATTGTGGAAGACTCTAGCTCTCATGAAAGATGCGACAATTAACATTGAGCACATATATAGGGAAGGTACTTCATTAGCTTACTATCTAGCTAATCATGCATTTGAGGTGGAAGGACGACAACAATATAATACATTTTGAGAGTTACAATCATAGGGGAGGAAAGTTCTCAATTTGAACGAACTAGAAGTACCAAATTTGAGAATCAAGAGCAAGATAATCAGGTGAATAATTATTTTATAATTCATGAGCATAAACAAGTACATTTCAAGAAGAAATCAACAAAGGATAAACTATAAAATAGTCACAACACAGGCTAGATTCTATTATAACAGGAAATAGACCTAAAATAATGTCAAACAATAGCACTTTTGATAATTTAATGGAGCAAAAAGAAGAGGCACTTCAACAATTAGAAAAAATCAGTAAGGGAGAAAAGAGGAAAATCAGAAGTATGATGATGATATCCAAGAAATTATCCACCCATGGAACTTCACAATAGCTTATATACATCGATAAACTGGAAAGAATCCAACTGAGAAATGCGAAAAAAAGGGAATACACTTGCAAGTTACAGCCATGGCTATAGCTCAAGCGACTATGGCAGACTCGGACAGAGGCAGGAAGTGCTGGCAGGAGTAGATGGTGCAGTGCTTTGGATGGTGATAATTGGCAGAGACGATCACTTTACGAACCAGTAGCAAATTTTAGTACCAACTAGTAGCAAAGTTTAGTTTATTCCATTTTCGTGTTAATTTATCTCTTGTTTCTTGTTTCTCTTACGTAAATCTTCAACAATAATGAAAGTGAATTTTTGACATCCTACTCAAGTGAGGTGAAATCAATGAAGACATTATCAATACAAGGGTATTCAAACCCGATTGAATAACTCATGGACAAGAAATACAACATCAATGTCAAGTTAAATATGGTCTAGAGCAGTCAATTTCACCATAACTCCAACAAAACATTAAACCCACAATAGCTAAAACTTAATGGAAAAAAACCCACAATCAGAGAAATACAATAAATACACTAGCTACACCCAAAGATTAAACAAAAAAAAAGAGATTCAAGAAGAGAACCTCAAAAGCTCAAACTTGTAGTTTCTTCAGCTATAACCTCAAAGATTGAAGAAGAGAACCTCCAGCAGTTGAATAAGAAAACCTCCATATCCTTAGATTTTACAAGAAAATAGAAAACCCTCCATTTCATTAGATTTCACAAGAGGTATGAAGAGAGAAATGGGTTTAGATTCGAAGAAAAAAAGGGTCTATGTTTGCCCTAAAATGACAGACATGAAGAACTTACCATAAGATTAATATCCCTGCAAAGCTCCACAACTTCTGTGTTCCATCGATCTACTCTGTGTTCTGCTTTTGAAAAGCTCCACAAATGGATGAAAAATCAGGTCAAAGAGACGAAGAGTGACAACTTCTATGTTCTGCTTGAAGAAAGGGGAAATGAGCTTAGCAAATGTTTGCCTCGTTTGTATCGATATCTGATAAACAGAAAAGTAAATTGTATTTACAAAATTAATTAAAAATAAAGTATATTGAAAAGCTTTTGGCGGGTTCAGCCAAAATAAGAGAGGGAAATTATGGAGGGGTTTAATAACCATTCCAATAGAAAAATATTCGCATTAAATGTTGCCATAGATGACTTTATGGCAACGATTACCGTAACCGTTACCATATGTAGGTCTATTGCAATGGTTTTAACACAATGGCAACAGATTTATTACTTAGCCGTAGTAATAATATCCAATCCTTTTGGCAACGACTCAAACCGTTGCAATAGACCCTCTATAAGAATGGTTTCTCAAGCATTGCTAAAAAATACGTTGCCGTAGGCCTAATTTCTAGTAGTGTAATTTGAGATAATTACTCAAACTTAGCTTAAAAAGCTCTCTTGGAATCAATGTTCCCTTTTGCTGTTCAAAACTCTTTTGGCAGTTCCACTCATCTTAATGTGAAAACATTTACTCTTTGAAATACTTAGTTCCCATATATCGTTTTAAAGAAAATGAACTTTGCTCTTACTCTTTACTCAACTTCAAAACTTAAGTCTTAAAACAAAGTTAAAACGTTTGTAAAAGACTTACGAAAACTTGAAATGAACTTCTCTTACTTGACTCTTAACTTCTCTTGACTTTGATCTTAACTGCTCTTGACTTGACTCTTAACTAATCCTTGAATTGAATTATGGATTCAAGGATTATGATTGGTGTCTGGAAAGATCTCATGTTGTTTAGGAATAATTTTAAATAGCTAAACGTGACAAAAGACTGAAAATCAAGATTTGAAGGTGGGTCCACGATGCGGAGGCATAATTAATTTTGGTCCCGAAAACATCTTTTGAGGCAGAACACCTCATGTCAGCTCCGCGACGTGGAGTAGAATTTTTCAACTCTGGGAACAGGTTGCGTGATGCGCTCCCATACTCAAACTTCATCCGATGAAATTTCTCCTTCGTTTTCCAGCCCCAAATCACCCAAACTCGATTCTTTTTCTCAAATTACCTTTAGATACAAATACCCAGAAAACGTACCTAAGAACCTAACTCAAAATGACTCTATAATGCGACATAACGAACTCAGAAACTTCTCAATTCATCCCAATTCAAGAACAACATTCAAATTCAAGAATTCATGTCAAGAGCATCAACTTTCAAACTCTTTTATGACAAATTTTGCTGAACTAAACATGTTTGGCGCGTGGGTGAATTAACCCAACGCTATGAGAGACTCATATACCTTGTAGGGTCAATTCCTTGGCAAATACGCAACCAAAATCGATCGTTCTTGGCGAATCTTGCTTTTCCTCTTCTCCTTTCTCTTGCGTTCTTTCTCCAAAAGCCCTAACTTTATTTCTCAAAAGTGTAAACTAAACTAACTCAGTTTGACCCTAAATATTTTATTAAAAATGGATTTAATTAATTAGGTAAGGAAAAGACCAAACTACCCTTCAAAAATTTGGATTGGGCATTTCCTTATTCGAACAACCCAACTTCCAAAGGGCATAACTCACCCACACAAACTCTAAATCGCGCAAACTTAGTGGCATTGGAAAGACCATTCCAAGAGCTTTTGAACCATATCTGAAAGTACACCAAACTTATCCTGAGCTAGGAGTTATGGTCGTTTGATGTTGACCAAAAACTCATTTTAAATTACTAAAAAATTTCCAGATTTCCTTATACTTTCCAAAAATAACTATTTCCAGATTTTAAACTTCCTTCTAGTTCTTTCTAGTTGCGAGATGTTACAGAAAAAACCCTAATCTGGATATGGGGATCAAGGGTTTGACCTAGGGTTGATGATTTTGATTATAATCTGGGTAATTAGGTTTCATTTGTTGGTCCTTGTGTTATATTGATTATTTGTAGACCAAGAATAAGTGGAAATAATCCAGAAAGGGAAGAATTAATTAGGTTTCTTAGGGAATTCAAGCTTTGTTCGTGGTAGGTGATGATTGTGATTTCATGTTGTGTGATATATGTTTGTACTTGCTTCATTATATTTCATGTATGTATGCGAATGTTGCATTATTGATCACACTAATCGTAAATGAGTATGAACAAATAACTATATGCCATGGATCACCTCTTAATTGTATGGTTGTGAGAATGTACATTGTGATACTGATTGTGGTATGTTGAATGGAGCGGGTGTCAATGTTTCGATACACTAACTGGGATCAGCTATTATGTACCGACATAAATAATGGAACAGGTGTCACAATCCGACACACTAACTTGGAACGGGTGCCACGATCCAGTACACTAATTATTTGGGTATGAGTTCCATGAGAGGACCAATGACTTGTTAGAAATACACATAATGTTGAGAATATGGAATTGTACATTAATCCTGAAATGATATTGACATTGTATAAGTTTGGTGTATGTATGTTTATGATGTTGTAATTACTTGCTTATGTTGCACTTAGTGGGATAACCACGTAATCCTACCAGTATACTGTGGTTGTGTACTAATACTGCACTTTCTCTTTCTTTGTTGAGTATAGGGCATCTTCAAGCGGCTAATGACAGACCTCGTTTAGAAGATCTGTGATCAATCGAATTCAAGGGTGTGCCAGTTCTTCCCAGCTGCCATGAGTTTTTGTTTTGCTCAGTCCATCTTATTTGGACTTAGATTAGTAATTTAGTTATTCTCTTGTTTAGATTGGGTTGTACCCATTTCCTTAGACTTATGATCCTTGTTAGAGTTTTGGTACATTGACTTTCTGGTTCTAGGCATTATTTCCGCATTTGGTTGTTAGGCTTTTGTTAGAGTTTATGGAAACTCCATATTTTCCTTTTCTTAGACATTTAAACTTGCTTTCATATCTTTAAATGTGTAGTATTTTGGTTAAGGCTGCTTAGTTGAGTTGTAGTAATGGTTCTCCCACCGGAGGGTTAGTGTGGGTGCCAATCACGATGGTCTGGGTCGTGACAATAATTCCCTCAAGTTGGTCGATTAAATAGCTTTTACAGATAATGTAAATAAGGAAAGAAGATAATAAATTATTACACAATCTTCTAACTACCTAATTAAAGAAGATTAGGAAATATTCTCATATCTATATTATTTAATCATACCATATTTAAATATTCTCATATCTACACTATCCAAATATACCATAATTAACATTCCCCCTCAAGCTGGAGTGTGTAAGTCATATGCTCCTAGTTTGCCACAAATATTGTCAATTCTAGATCCTCGGAGTGATTTGAAAATATCCGTCAATTGATCTTTTAATTTGATAAAACGTATGGTGATGTATCCAGACTCAATCTTCTCCCGAATGAAGTGACAATCTATTTCAACGTGCTTCGTTCTTTCATAAAACACTGCATTAGAAGCGGTATGTAGTACAACTTGGTTATCATAAATCAATGTCATTGATTCAACTCCTCCCATCTTCAATTCTTGGAGAAGTCTCAACTATATAAGCTCACATGTAGCTAGTTCATAGCTTGATACTCTACCTCTGTGCTTGATCTAGCTATGACAACTTACTTTTTACTTTTCCAAGATATTAGATTGCCTCCAATTAGAACACAATAACCTGAAATGGATCATCTATCAGAAAGAGACCCTGCCTAATCTGCATTAGGATATATAACAATGTTGGTTTGTCCCTTATCTTTGTGCAATAAACCTTGTCCTGGAGAGCTTTTGATTTATCACAGGATGCAACTCACTGAATTCCAGTCACTATCATAAGGTGATTGCAAAAATTGGCTAACTACACTAACAACAATTGAGATGTCTGGTCATGTCATCGTAAGATGGTTGAGTTTGCCAACAAGTCTCCAATATCTGGTAGGATCTTTTATAGGCTCTCCCTATCCTGGAATAAGCTTAGTATTTGGATCAATTGGACTATCCACATGTTTGCAATCCAAAATATAAACATCTTCAAAAATATCTAGGACATATTTCCTTTGAGTAATAGCAATACCATGGCTAGATTGTGGAACCTCAATGCCCAGAAAGTATTCCAACTTGTCTAAATCCTTTGTATGAAAGTGACTTGTGAGGTGTTGTTTGACTTGAGCAATACCTTCATAATCTGCTCATGTGATGACAATATCATCAACATAAACAATTAAAAACATATGTTTGCCATGAGATGAATGCCTATCGAATACAGAGTGATCAACTTCTATTCGGATCATTCCAAACTGTTGGCAACAACTCAAAAATGACCAAACCATGCTCTAGGAAACTGCTTGAGACCATAGAGGGATCAACAAAGTTTACAAATTAGTCTAGACTCCTCCTGAGCAACAAACCTTGATGGTTGCCCCATATATACCTCTATAGTAAGTTCTTCATGAATTTTTGATGTCCCATAGAAAAAGAGGCCAATGATTCATTGCTTCCATAGAGATGAGAAGATAGACAGAAGTCATCTTGGCAACTAGTGAGAAAGTATCTTCATAATCGATACCATAAATCTAAGTGTATCCCTTAGCAACTAGTCTTTCTTTGAGACAATAAATTACTCCATCCAAATCTACCTTAATTGTGAATACCCAATGACAACCAACTGTAGTTTTGCCTTTCGGTAAAGGAACAAGCTCCCAAGTACTATTATCATGCAAAACAGTTATCTCCTCAATCATAGCTTGATGCCAACCTAGATGAACCGATGCTTTTTCCATAGTCTTAGGAAATTTAACTGATAATACGGTAGTAAGGAAGGCATGATATAAAAGTGGCAAACTATGACAACTTAAATAAGAATAAACATGAGTTTGATTGGCAATAGTTCTAGTACCTTTGCGAAGAGCAATGTGATGATTATCGGATAAGTTCTCGACCAAAGTAGAAGACATTATTGGAGTAGGTAATGAGTCATCAAGATTTCTTTGTGCACCTGTATCATTGTTAGAAATATAGACTGGATTAGCAAGTTCAGCAGGAGGTTAAGGTCGTCGGGAATAGACCTTAAGAGTTGGAGGTGGAGCTGGGGTTGGAATAGTTGGAATAGTTGGAATGGGAAGGACTGCTGTGGCCTTTTGATATTTCGTATTAGGAGAAGAATACGGAGAAGTCTCAAAAAAATAACATCTTTAGAGATCAAGTACTTATTGATAGAGGGATCAAAGAATTTGTAACCTTTTTGTAGACGACAATACCCAAGAAAGACACATTTAAAAGCATTGTGCTAAAGTTATCTTTTTCTGGGGTAAGGTTATGAACAAAATAGGTGAAACCAAACACACGTGGAGGAAGAGGAAACAAATTTTGGTCCGGACAAAGGACCGAGTGAGGACATGATTGTGAATGAGCATTGTTTGAGTTGTTTCAATTAGATGTCTGTTATTCTCTTAGCAATCCATTTTTTTGAGGAGTATGTGCACAAGAAAACAAGTGCAATATGCCCTAGGATGACATAAAATAAAAGAGAGAAGTAGAAAAGTATTCTCGGGCATTATTAACTTCTTATTGGAAATGCCAAATTGATTGTGGATTTCAACATGAAATTTCTAAAAGATAGTGAATAGCTCAAATCTATTTTTCATTAAAAATAATCATGTGCACCGAAAATAGTCATCAATAAAAGTAAAAAAACATTGAAAGCCCAAGGAAGAACTGAAACGACTTGGACCCCATATATCCGAATGAATGATTTCAAACATAGAGGTGGCCCTATTATTGACACGTTATAGGAAAGAGGAACGAGTGTGCTACCAAGCTGACACGACTCACATTCTAACAAAGATAAACTAGATAAAGTGGGGACAATCTTTTACAATTTTAGGAGACTTGGATGAACCAATAGACTATGGAGTAATTTAGAAGAAACAACAGGAGTGAAAGCAACATGTTGTTTTGGGATAGAGAGTAGGTACAATCCCTGTGACTCATGTCCTTTTCCAATCATCTGTCCTGTACTCTGATCCTGCACAAGAAAAAAATCATCAAAGAAGGTTATAGCACATTTCAAATTTTTTGCTAATTTTCTAATGGAAATAAGATTATATGGAAATTCAGGTGCAAAAAGGACTGATTTTAAAGGTATATGAGCTATACCTATCCCTTTTACAATCGTCTTTGATTCATTCGCCAAAGTAACAGTAGAGAGTGTAGAAGGGGTATTAAGAGTAGAGAAAGTGTTTATGTTACCAAAAATATGGTTAGAAGCACCAGAATCAAGAATCCATTGTTCTTGAGACAGACTGCATGATATAAGCAAATGAGTTATCAAGTTGTATTGTGCAAGCAGTTGATGATTGTTTCCTTGATTTTTGATACTGAAGGTAGTCGATATAGTTTTATCCAGTTAAAGTGATACATTGAGATGATCCATCCATTATGAGCCTTTTTTTGTCACAAAAAAGAAAAGTATTGGAGAAAGGGCGAGATGAAACTTGACAGTTTTCTGATATGGTTGATTCAACACTAGTTCATCAATCCCTCTGTTTTTTTTCAGTTGTTGTTACTGAAATAGGAAAACATTTAGAGAGGGCTAAAAAACCAATACCTCTGATATCATGAGAAATTAAAAGAAGAAAAGAAAAAAAAGAGATAGTGGGAAATGAATTAATTGATCATTCCCTCAAGTCGACAGGATTAAATAGCTCTCACAAATAATGTAACTAAGAAAATAAGATAATAAAATATTACACAATCTCCTAACTACATAATTAAAGAGATTAGGGAATATTCTCATATCAAAATTATTTAATCATGTCATAATTAAATATTCTCATATCTATACTATCAAAATATACCATAATTAATAAGGATGATCCCATGTCAATGTAAGATGTGTTCATGCGTGCAATAATATCTCCCCATTCTTGATAGTCATATTTGATCTCTTTGAATATTTTCTTCTCATTTTATAGTTGGAAATTTATTTTTCATACGTGTTGATTTAATGGTCTTCTCTTCTAATATTTGCTTGCACATTTCCTAGTGAAATCAGAAATATTTCTTCATTGACTGCTTCTTCCTTCATTTGTGATTTGATGAGTTGTCCTTTTGCAGATTTGATTAGTGTAACATCTCACAATTTGAAATAACTAGGAATAAGCTAATAATTGGAAATAGTCATTTTTGGAAAGAATGAAAATCTGGAAATTTTGTTAAGTTAGAATAAGTTGAGTTTTGACCAACTTCAAACGGCCATAACTCTAGGTCAGGGTGAGTTAAAGGTACTTCCAGATATGTTAGGAAAGCTCTTGGAATGATCTTTCCAATGCCGCTGAGTTTGCGCGATTCCGAGTTCAAGAGTGAGTTATGCCCTTTGGAAGTTGGGGTTGGAATAAGGAAAATCCAATTCGGATTTTGAAAGAGTAGTTTGGTCTTTTCCTTACCAAATTATTTTATTTAGTTTTTGCTAATTAAGTTATGGTCTAATCAGAAAGAGATCAGTTTACGCTTTTACCAAAATACACTAGGGCTTGGAGAAAAGAGAAAAAAAGAGGAGAAAGGAGAAGAGAAGCAAGATTCGTCAAGATCGTCAAGTTTAGCTTGTGGATTTCGTCAGGGGTGATCCCTACAAGGTATGTGAGATCACATAGCATTGGGTTAGTCCACCCATGCACCTAACTTGATTCAATTTCAGCAAAGTATATTGATTTGGAAGTAAATCCCTTAAATTCTTGATGAAGTTCATTTGAATCATTGTGGGTTGTGTCGTTGGAGTTTTCTTGAGCTTGATTCACGTTTCTAGTTGTATTGTTGAGTAGAATTTAATGTTATTCGAGGGTATAGATGATTCTAAGTGTTTGGGGAAAGAACCAATGGACTTTAGAGGGTTTAGAGCTGGAAAAATAAAAAAGAAATTTCATCAGGCAAAACTGGGCAATGCCTCCGCGTCGCAGACCCGCTCCCTAGATTTGGGAAAAATCGTTTTGTGTTGTGGAGTGGTTATGGTCGTTCTGCCTCAAAAGTTGTTTTCGAACCAAAAATTT
This sequence comes from Solanum bulbocastanum, assembly GCA_037074985.1. Taxonomy (NCBI): domain Eukaryota; kingdom Viridiplantae; phylum Streptophyta; class Magnoliopsida; order Solanales; family Solanaceae; genus Solanum; species Solanum bulbocastanum. The sequence continues at coordinate 25,620,215 of CM073603.1, read as the reverse complement.
AAATACTTCTCCGTGTCGCAAACTTACCCTCAGATAGTGATTTCTTGATCTTTTCTCATGTTTAGCTATCTAAAATCATTCCTAAACATCATGAGATATTTCCTATCACAAATCATAATCCTTGAATCCATAATTCAATTCAAGGAAAGTTAAGAGTCAAGTCAAGAGAAGTCAAGAGCCAAGTTAAGAGAAGTTAATAAAGTTTTCCTAAAGTCTTTTACAAATGTTTTAACTTTCTTTTAAGACTTGAGTTTTGAGTTGAGTAACGAGTAAAGTTTGAAGTGCATTTCTTCAAAAAAGTATATCAGGACTATGTATTCCCTAAGAGTAAATGTTTTCACATTTAAACAAGAAAAGAAACTGAGATTTCCAAAAGAGTCTTTGAACTAGTTTTTAGTAAAGAGTAAGAGTAAAGTTCATTCTTCAAAGATTATTTAGGAACTAAGTATTTGCAAGAGTTAAAATGTATTCACATTTGAGCAAGAAAGGAACCTGAGATTTCCAAGAGAGATTTTAAGCTAAGTTTTTGAGTAATTATCTCAAACCAAAGAAATAATTTTGTTGTTACAAACATATGAGCTAAAGTATATTTTTGGAGTTGTACTGAGCACTGATATGGGGACGAGCTTGAGTTCAGATAACTCACGTCTCCATAAACCATGTAGCCATCATGAGTAGTAAAGGATCATACTTTTTGGATGACTCTTTAAGTTGGTTTTAGCATAGACTAGTGAATCCACTTAGTTAAACATTCTATATGACGACAAAGTATAGGACAGTTCTAGTAGCATGGGCAAGACGTTGTATCACCACTTTGGCTCATAGTGGTGGTTGTCGGTTAGAGAAACTCCCACATAAACTATATTACTTATTAGATGAGTAAAGTTGAGGTTATTATTACATTTTCTTTAATGAACTAAGTTGATTTCTACTGTTTTAAAAGCTTTCTATATATTACATGTGTTTTATTGCTTTATATTGAGTTAAGTTATTCAGGAGTTGTAAAGCCAAGGTAAGTGTTTCTTTCAGATTCTTTTCAAGCTTAAGTTATGTTCAACATTCCAACTCGCATACTCGTACATTCAATGTACTGATGCCAATTGGCCTACATCTTATTATGATGTAGACACAGGTAATCAGGATCAGCATCCAGCGACTCATTGATCCAGTTGAGCACTCAGAGTCTTGCAGTAAGCCTCCTTGCTTTCCAGAGGATCCCTTTTTATTGCTCTTCAGTATTTAGTTCATTAGGATGTCTTGGGTCTTGTCTTGACATCCATCTCAGTTATTAGAGGCTTCATAGATAGGCAGTCAGTTAGTTCATTTTTCTTTATCTTGTTATTGACTTATGTTTATTTTTGAGTTGCCACTTTGGCTAAGTTAAATGTTTATTTCTAAAACATTATGAGTTTAGTTTGAGACAGTTGAGTTATCTTGTATTTGGATTCTCTTTCTTATGTATAAGCCTTCCCCTGAGTAAGTAAGGCAGGCCAAGGGTTTGCTTGGGGCCAGCAATGGTTCTCAAGTGCCGACCATGTCCTGGGTATAGGCTCGGGGCGTGACAAACTTGGTATCAGAGCCCATAGTTGAAGAGTCCTAGGGAGTCTATAAAGCCATGTCTGTAGAGTCCTAGTTATCGGTGTGAAGTGTGCCACATCTATAATTAGGAGGATGCAACATTTAGGAAATTCCTTCACTTCTTTCATACTTATTCGTGCGTTAGAGTTTTATCTCTGAAAAGTTTCTTTGTAACTTGTGCTACCACGTAACCGATTGTGAGTTGGACTACTTTGAGAGTGCTTTCATGGGGAGTTTCTTCCCTCATGATCTAAGAGAAACAAATAGATGGTTGCTGACATGATGAGCAGGATGAATTTATTTGTTGTTGGGTTGACTTGTGTGTCAAGTAAGGAAAGTAAGGCAACCATGCTAATAGGTGACATGAACATATCTAGGTTGATGGTGTATGTGCAGTAGGTTGAATGATAGAGAACAGTTTGAGAATAAGTGGGTTAAGACATCATGGAATGAATCCGGGCAGCAAAAGAGTAATGCGAACCGATCTTCTTTCCAACATAAGCAGAAAGGACATGCTTCACCATCTACTAGTGCACATGCACCAAGGAATAAATGTGAATACAATCGTCACAATTCTTAGAACTTCAGAGCTAGACCTGTGCATTCGCAGGGTAGTAAGGCACAAGGGGTTACTAAGACTCCTGCATGTTCTAAGTGTGGTAGGAGCCACTCAGAGGTGTGCTTCACTAGTTGCTTCAAGTATGGCCAGAATGGTCACTTTATGACAGAGTGTCGTAAGAGCAGACAAAGTAATGGTAATGAGGGCAATAGAGCCTAGTTTTCTTCAGTTGTTCCACCAAGTAGAGATATATCTAGATGAGCTACTTCAAGGGCAGACGGAGAAGGAAATTGTCTTTTTGCTATTGCCAGTTGCCGAGAGAAAGAGGATTCGCCAGATGTTTTCACTGGTATGATCCGAGTCTTAAATTTTGATGTTCTTCCTGAGCAACTTTTTAGGCCTTCAGTGTTTCTGCACCTGATTGTGAATCTATTCTAGCAGAAATAGTCTATCGTGATTATTCCATTTCTGTCAATCACAAGAGTACCATGGTTGATTTAGTTGAGTTAGACATGATAGATTTTGATGTCATTCTAGGTATGGACTGGCTTCATGCTTGTTATGCATCAATGGATTGTAGAACTCGAGTAGTCAAGTTCCAATTTCTAGTGAACTAGTTATAGAGTTGAAAAGCAGTTCAACAGTGCCTAAAAGTCGTTTTATTTCATACCTTAAGGCGAGAAAGTTAGTTTCCAAGGGGTGTGTTTGTCACTTAGTCTGAGTTAATGACTCTAGTATTGAGATACCTCCTATTCAGTTAGTTTCAATAGTAAAAGAGTTTCCAGAAGTCTTTCCAGATGATCTTTCCAAAGTCCCTCCTGAGAGAGAAATAGACCTCCGTATAGATAATATTCCTAATACTCATCCTATATCTATTCCGCCATATAGAATGGCACCAGTAGAGTTGAAAGAGCTTAAAGAGAAGTTGAAAGATCTTTTAGAGAAAGGTTTCATTCAACTAAGTGTCTCACCTTGGGGCACTCTGGTCTTGTTTGTGAGGAAGAAGGATGGTTCCCTTAAGATGTGTATAGATTACCGTCAGTTGAACAATGTTACCATCAAGAATAGTATCCTCTCCCGAGGATTGATGATCTTTTCAATCAGCTTCAGGGTGCTACTTGTTTCTCTAAGATAGACTTCAAATCATGCTACCATCAGTTGAAAGTAAGGGAATGCGATATTTCCAAGACAACATTCAAGACCCTTTATGGTCACTATGAGTTTTTGGTCATTTCCTTTAGTTTGATTCCTTTAGTTTGACTAATGCGCTAGCAACATACATGGACCTTATGAATATAGTATTCAAACCTTAATTAGACATGTTTGTTATCATCTTTATTGATCACATACTAATCTATTCAAGGAATGAAGAAGATCATGCTAGTCATCTCAGAATAGTTCCCCAGACTTTAAAAGATAGAAAGTTGTATGTGAAGTTCTCTAAGTGTGAGTTTTGGCTAGAGTCTATGGCATTCTTAGGACACATTGTTTTCGGTGATGGAATTAGAGTTGAAACTCAGAAAATAGAGGTAGTTCAAAATTGGCCTAGTCCCACATCTCTAACTAATATTAGGAGTTTCTTGGGTTTAGTTGGCTATTATAAAAGGTTTGTTGAAGGATTCTCGTCTAATTCGTCTCTTTTGACCAAGTTGACTCAGAAAATAGTGAAGTTTCAATGGTCTGAAGCTTGTGAGAAAACCTTTCAGGAATCGAAAAGAGAGGTTGACTACTGCCCAGTGTTGACCTTACCAAAAGGTACGCAAGGCTTTGTTGTATATTATGATGCGTCTAGAGTTGGTTTGGGTTGTGTGATAATGTAGAATGACAAGGTTATAGATTATGCCTCCAAACATTTGAAAGATCATAAGAAGAATTACCCAACCAATGACTTAGAATTGGTTGCTGTAGTATTTGCTTTGAAAATATGGCATCATTATCTTTATGGTGTTCATGTGGATGTGTTCACCGATCACAAGAGTCTTCGGTATGTGTTTAGTCAGAAAGAGTTTAATCTCACACATAGGAGGTGGTTAGAATTACTCAAAGATTATGACGTGAGTATTCTTTATCACCTAGGTAAGGCTAATGTTGTTGTTGATACCTGGAGCAGGTTGTCTATTGCTATACCGCCCATTTTGAGAAAGGTAAAGAGTTAGCAAAAGAAGTGCATAGACTTACAAGGCTAGGAGTTTGACTAATGGATTCCATAGAAGGAGGAGTAGTGGTGATGAATGGGGCTGAATCCTCATTAGTGTCAGAAGTAAAAGAGAAGTAGGACCAAGATCGTATTTTGCTTGAATTAAAGAAAAATGTTCATAAACAGAAAGTGATGGCTTTTGAACAAGGGGGAGATAGTGTTTTGAGGTATCAAGGTGGATTGTGTGATTGATTTCAAGGGTAATTGGGATGATCACCTACCTCTCATTGAGTTGCTTACAACAATAGTTACCATTCTAGCATTGAGATAGTTCTTACGAAGCTCTTTATGGGAAAAGATGAAGATCTCCTATTGGATGGTTTGAAGTTGGTGAAGCTGGGTTTACAGGACCAAACTTAGTTCATCAAGCTATGGAAATAATGAAAGTGATTCAATAGAGGTTGAAAACGGCGCTGAGTCGTTAGAAATCCTACACTGATGTTAGGAGAAGAGAGTGAGAGTTCAAAGTAGATGATTGAGTTTACTTGAAGGTTTCACCCATGAAGGGTGTTATGACATTTGGTAAGAAGGGGAAGCTTAGTCACCGGTATATTGGTTCTTAGAGAATATCCAAGAGGATTGATTATGTAGCTTATGAGTTGGAGCTATCACAAGAGTGAGCCGTAGTTCATCCGGTATTTCACATCTCCATGTTGAAGAAGTGCATGAGAGATCATTCATTGATCATACCAACTGAAGATATTAATATCAAGGATAGCTTATCTTATGAGGAGATTCCTGTTTAGATTCTAGATCGCCAAGTTCGCAAGTTGAGAACAAAAGAGGTAGCTTCAGTCAAAGTTCTTTGGAAGAACCAAATTGTTGAGAAAGCTACTTGGGAAGCTGAGGAAGATATGAAGAAGAGATATCCCCAACTCTTCGAATCTGGAGAAGTTCCAGATCAAGGTACTTATTATCTTCTTAGTACTCTTAAATTTATTAGTTGGCATGTTGTAATTGCATTATGCTTGTTGGGTGTTTGAACTGCATGTTTGATGTTACGCCCTTAGCCTACTAAGAGTAATCTCATTCGAGGATGAATGTTCCCAAGGGGATATATTGTAACATCTCACAATTTGAAATAATTAGGAAGAAGCTAATAATTGGAAATAGTCATTTTGGAAAGAATGAAAATCTGGAAATTTTGTTAAGTTAGAATAACTTGAGTTTTGGCCAACTTCAAACGGCCATAACTCTAGCTTAGGTTAAGTTAGAGGTACTTCCAGATATGGTAGGAAATCTCTTGGAATGATCTTTCCAACACCGTTGAGTTTGTGCGATTTCAAGTTTGTATCAGTGAGTTATGCCCTTTGGAAGTTGGGCTGTTGGAATAAGAAAAGTCCAATCAGGATTTTGAAAGGGTAGTTTGGTCTTTTCCCTGCCCAATTATTTTATTTTGTTTTTGGTAATTAAGTTAGGGTCTAATCAAAATGAGTTCAGTTTACGGTACTACCAAAATACACTAGGGCTTGGAGAAAAGAGAAAAGAGCAAAGAATAGGAGAAGGGAGAAGAGAAGCAAGATTCGTCAAGATCGTTGAGTTTAGCTTGTGGATTTCATCAGGGGTGATCCCTACAAGGTATGTGAGATCACATAGCGTTGGGGTAGTTTACCCACACATCCAACTTGATTCAATTTCAGCAAAGCATATTGATTTGAAAGTAAATCCCTTGAATTTTTGATGAAGTTCGTTTAAATCCTTGTAGGTTGCGTCGTTGCAGTTTTCTTGAGATTGACTCATGTTTTTAGTTGTATTGTCGAGTAGAATCTGATGTTATTTGAGGGTATAGATGATTCTAAGTGTTTGGGGAAAGAACCAGTGGAGTCTTGAGGGTTTAGAGCTAGAAAAATGAAGAAGAAATTTTGTCGGGCAAAATTGAGCAGTGCCTCTACATCGTGGATCTGCTCCCCAGATTTGGGAAAAATTATTTCGTGTCGCAGAGTGGTCACGGATAATTCTGCCTCAAAAAGTTATTTTTTGAACCAAAAATTTAAATACTTCTCCGCATCGCGAACCCATCCTTAGACAATGATTTCTTGATCTTTTCTCATGTTTAGTTGTCTAAAATCATTCCTAAACATCAAGAGATCTTTCCTATCAAAAATCATAATCCTTGAATCCATAATTCAATTCAAGAAAATTTAAGAGTCAATTCAAGAGAAGTTAAGAGTCAAGTCAAGAGAAGTTAAGAGTCAAGTCAATAGAAGTCAAGAGTCAAGTTAACAGAAGTTCATAAAGTTTTCCAAAAGTCTTTTACAAATGTTTTAACATTTTTTTAAGACTTGAGTTTTGAGTTGAGTCAAGAGTAAAGTTTGAAGTGCATGTCTTCAAATGAGTATATCGGGACTATGTATTCCCAAAGAGTACATGTTTTCACATTTAAACAAGAAAGGAAACTGAAATTTCCAAAAGAGCCTTTGATCTAGTTTTCAGTAAAGAGTAAGAGTAAAGTTCATTCTTCAAAGATTATTCGGGCTAAGTATTTCCAAGATTTAAAATGTTTTCACATTAGAGAAAGAAAGGAAACTATGATTTCCAAGGGAGATTTTAGGCTAAGTTTTTGAGTAATTATCTCAAACCAAAGAAAGAGTTTTGTTGTTACAAACATATGAGCTAAAGTATATTTTGGGAGTAGTATTGAGCACCTATATGGGGACGAGCTTGAGTTCAGATAACTCACGTCTTCATAAACCATGTAGCCATTATGGGTAGTAAAGGATCATACTTTTTATATGACTCCTTACGATGCTTTTAGCATAGACTAATGAATCCACTTAGTTAAGCGTTCTATATGACGGCAAAGTATAGGACAATTTTGACAGCATGGGCAAGATGTTGTATAACCACTTAGGCTCATAGTGGTGGTTGTCGGTTAGAAAAACTCCCACAGAAACTATGTTACTTTATTATATGACTAAAGTTGAGTTTGTTATTGCATTTTCTTTAACGAACTAAGTTTCTTTCTACTGTTTTAAATGCTTTCTATATATTGCATGTGTTTTATTGCTTTATATTGAGTTAGGTTATTCAGGAGTTGAGTAAAGTCAAGGTAAGTGTTTCTTTCAGATTCTTTTCAAGCATAAGTTATGTGTAGCATTCCAACTCGCATACTCGTACATTCAATGTACTGATGCCAGTTGGCCTGTAATTTATAATGATACAAACGCAGATAATCAGGATCAGTATCCAGTACCTCGTTGATCCAGTTGAGCATTCAGAGTCTTGTGGTGAGCTTTCTTGCTCTCCGGAGGATCCCTTTTTATAGCTTTGTAGTATTTAGTTCATTAGGATGTCGTGGGTCTTGTCCTGACATCCATCTCAGTTATTAGAGGCTTCTTAGATAGACTGTCAGTTAGTTCATTTGTCTTTATCTTGTTATTGACTTATGTTCAGCTTTGAGTTGCCACTTTGGCTAAGTTAAATGTTTATTTCTAAAACATTATGATTTTAGTTTGAGACAATTGAGTTATCTTGTATTTGGATTTTTTTCTTATGGCTAAGTATTTCACTGAGTAAGTAAGCCAAGCCAAGGGCTCATTTGGGGCCAGCAATGGTTCTCAAGTGCCGGCCACGTCCAGGGTGTAGGCTCGAGGCGTGACAATTGGTCCCTGGTTTACTCCCCTGATTTGATTTCGGTTAGCTTGGTTTGCTATAATGTATTTCCTTTGTAATCTTCCTCACATGCCATCATCTATGTATTTTGTTTACTTATTTTCCAGTAGGAATATCTTAGGTTAATTTCCATCTACAAAATTAGAGTCATGTAGAGCTAACAATGCCTCCCCCCCTTGACAATGACAATTGATACACAAATGAAAAGGATCAAATTTAAAGTAGACATCCCTGTTTGAATGTGAAGCTCCCCCTTTTTGTGTGTTTCCCCATCTAAGATAATTGTGGGATTTCTCCCCCTTTGGTATGATAAACAAGAAGCATAGAAACCCATAATTGAATTATAGGTACACACAGTTGAAAAAATACGCATAGATAGTCAAAAGCAAACAACATAACAATTTTAAGAGAGCATATTACCCTCAAAATACACAACCACAAACAAATTTGGGGGAAAACCCCAATGAATATATTATCTTAAATGAGCACCAAAAACAGAGAACGAGGAGGATTAATGATCACCGAAATAGTATTTAAGAGTGTTAAGAACATTTCCACAGAAGGTATTATAGGAACGTTAGACATTCTTGGAGAAGTGGTGTAAGATTTTGGAACAGAGAAAGCAACTCTCAGTATTGGAGGAGCTGACTCTAGCCTTGAGAGGGTTGACTTTCTTGAGCAGCTTATTTAGAATAGAGATCCCTTCTCGTTTTAACATATCTATGGGAATATGAAGCATGCCTTCATATGTACTTGTGAAGACAAAGAATTTTCTCTGTAGTTTCCTGTAGCATATCTAAACAATTTTCCACAAGAAGCAACCGGTATTGATATCATCTGCATTCTTAAGAAATTGAGCATGAGAGTAAATGGAGATCCTTATTACCTTGCTGATTTCTACCTTGGATTTCACAAAGTCTTTCTTGATTAATTTCTCACCAACTAGAACATAATCCATGGCTGAAAAGGTGCAATGTCATAGGGTGCAAATACTTCAACTTGTTTAAACTTAGAGAGTTCGACCAAACAGTTCACCAAAATCCTTTAGATAAAAGCCCATAGGGTTGGCTAGTAGTAGAATTTGAGTCCTCTACACTTTCAACCGTGAATTCCATAAACCACATAGCCATATTAATGCTATATTTCTTAAGTAGGTGATATAGAATGTTTCCCCCAATTGCACACGCAAGTGTACGTGGTCGCACAAGTAATTTAGTGGCTCTTAAAAGAACCTGATTATCGAACCCAAAGGATTTGTCAATTAACTATTTACTAAATTATACTAGTCTAATTATTTATTTAAGAGTGTCAAAACTATTTGTTTTTTTTTTATAAAGAAAAGAATGCGGGAATTAAATAATAATATTACTTACAGTGATTGGGATAATTCCAGGGCTGCAGCATACAATAGATCTCATGTATCATATTCTTGGCTTAGAACTAATTTTAGTTGTCAAGTGACTAGTTTACAGGGTTAATTGTATGAGTAAGGTTCATGCCTCTAGTTGCCTACTCCAATTAGCTATCTAATTACATCATTGAGCGGGGATAAATAGACTAACTGGCGAGTATTTATATTTCATCTTGTTTCATAACCAAGAAAGTTGTTCGTTCGTGCGTCACTCCTAAACACAAATCACCTCAATCAAATGGGTCAATCAAGCTCTCTATATTCTTTGGTCTATCTAACCCCTCACCTCTCGATTTTAAGATTAGAAAATAGATTTATCTCTAGATGGCCAGTCAAAAAATACTAAAACAAGAATATAGAAGTAACTATAATGACAACCAAGAATTAATTCATAAACCTTAAATAATCAGCATTCAATCCGTAGCTACACTCGCATTTAACCACTAATCTCTAAGAAAACAAAGAAGAAGAAAAGAAGCCTAAAAATATTGACAACTTTATACTTGATGCCCTATGATTCGCCTCCTCCTAACTGATTTCCCCCAAAAATAATTATTTCTATAGACAATTTATAGATGTAGAAATCCTAAAAAAATAATTGAGTCCGAAGCAAACTACAAAACCAAAACCAAACGGAATTGAATTTCCTAATTCTACACGTATTCTGTAACCGCCTCAACCGATGCTTCAAACAATCTGACGTCACGTCTTCACTCCACTATTGCCACGTGGAAGCATCCTCTTTTTCAATTGAACTTTGCACCTTTATATTTTGTACGAATTTAATCCATTAAGCTACCTGCTTGATTTCCTTCTATAATCCCATCTTTAATTTGTTTTAGCTCCTAACTTCTTCAACTTTACATCAATTTACTTCTACAAATAAAATACACTATTTAGCACAATCTATAAAATTCATGCTAAAAAAGGATATATAAAAATACTAAATGTGAGGCAAATATTGATTAAAAATATGTATTTTTGGCCTCACATCAACACCCCACACTTAAACTTTTGCTCGTCCTCGAGTAAACATTAAAGTTCATCTCAAATAAATCAAAATAAGAATGTCATCACTTTGGTTAATACAAACAAGTAGGCTATAAGTCAATTTCAAAACATCAAGTAGACTTCTCAATTATGCAAGACATCCAAATAAACAACAAACCACTAACCTCCTAACCTCAAGGAAAGACTTTGGACTCATTAAATTTAAGCGTGCTCCCCTATTCTCATCAAAGAAAGTTAATAAAATCATATATCCATCATGAAACAAGTGCCCTCACAAAAAGAAATAGTCCACACACTCAATTCAAAAGATTGAATATAAATTAAGGACTTAGCATCAAAGAACAACTCATACTCACAAATAAAATTCACATGTATGCACAAAGAACCATAGGTTTGCCCATTATGTACATCTCCACTAATTAAGCATGCTTGAATAGAATCAAATAAGACTTGAACGGGTTGTAATGTAGGCTAGGGGATAGGTAGGAAAACTATATAATAGTGTCTTACACTTCCTTAAGCACTTTGCACTTTAAGACTTCATCACCCATTATTTTCTTCTCTTTATTTTCAACCCTCTCTTCAACAACTATTCCACAAGTAATTCTCATCATCTCAAGAATGCTTCAATTTTTTATTTTATTTTTAAGTTTTCCTTCATAATAGCCACCCTCAACTTACATATTTGACATGCGTTAAGGTCCACGATGTCCTTGGAAGGATCAGGGCCATTTTCAAGGTAACTTCTTTTGTTCATGTCACATTCTTTCAAAGAGAGATTTTTAAACACTTTGTAGCTATCATTGATTACCTTTTCACTCAACCATCCCTTTTCCTCAAAATTGATAATTAGAATAAGTCTATGCTATAATGCTCAAAGAAACAAAGTGCAAAACTAGGGATTCAATAAAATAGTCAAGGGCAAAATATGCCTTTCAAAAAAAGGCTACACAGCTCAAAAAAGCTAATTAGTGATATAATATCTGAAAAGGATAAAATTACTAGACAAATTAAAGAAAGCCTATTATCATCTCCTAAACAAAGCAACACTTTTTATTTCACTTCAATAACATGCATGACAAGTTCTAGACTAAGATGCAAAACATGGAATAAAAAAAATCTCACCACACATGACACAAGTATCAATCAAGATGGATCAATTCCACTTCTAAGAGATACAAGATCATAACAAACTACAAAATAAAATAAGTTATATACAAAGTCACAACCATGAGCTTAGGTGTCACAAAGTCTGCATTTTTTTAATCAAGCATTCACAAGAAAGTACTATCCAAAAATTAGATCTAAATAGCAAGTATCACACCGCTCAAAAGGGTTTTTTCTTTTCTCTCAAAAAAAATAATTAAAAGAAAATTTATTCCTAAAAGAATGAAAGACACTCGGTTCAAAGGGACTATCCTCAGGAAAAGAACCGAAAACAAAAGCCAAGGAACCCATCCTAAAAAAATATAAACGACTCAATAAAACAATATAAGAACTAGGAATTTATTCTTCCACCCCACTTAAAAAGATGTTATGTCTCCAAAACATTAAATAAAATTTTAAACAAGGGTTAGATTAACTCCCTAAGACCTTTAGGCCTAGCTAGTAGCATGCTCTCTATATTTTCATCAAGGATCGTTACCCCACACTTAAGCTCAAACGTGCTCCTTAGCTCCAAATTTTGGATACTTAGACTTCTCCAAAACCTATAAAAACAACACAAAAATAAAAGAAGTTACACTATAAATTGGGTTGCCTCCCAATAAGCGCCTAATTTAACATCGCGGCACGAAAAGTAAGTTCACCACTTTTCTTTCCACTTTAAACTTATGAATAATACCCCTAACTTTGCATTTATTTTTCTTCTCCTCTCAAGGTGAGGTGGTATAAAGATAAAGGACCCAAAAAATATATGTTGCATCTTGTACTTCTTGTCCCATAGGTGAGGAATGTCGTTTTGCCTATGTGGACTAAAAAACTTTAAGATGTAAGGGCCTTGTACCACATCTATACAGTCATCCATTAGTTCAGATTTTATAGAAAAGTGTTTTGAATGAGATTCAAGTTGCCTCAACTCCAAAGCAATATTTTTTACAACATTCTCACTTTTGTACTCTTTCTCAACATTGATATTAAGGGATAAAGTATAGTTGAATGGTTGGAATTCCTCTTTTTGCTCCACTAGTTGGCCATTATCCACGACAATTGGTAACTGGGCTTCAGACGCCTCAATCTTTTTGTTCAAGTCAGCCTCCAAATCATTAATATCTAAACCAAATTGATCTATATCTTGTGTGAGCTCTACTATTCCTTCAATTAGTTGGGTTGTCATGTATGTCAGACCATCACGGATAGACTCTTGAAACTTTAGAAGTTGAATTTGATCTTGTAGCCAAGATTGGCTCACTATCTTTGTTTCTCCATAACTTTCTCCTTGTTGGGCTTCAATCTCTTCTAATTTAGATAGGACTAGAATTTCTAATTGAATAGCGTCCAGCTCATCCAGCAGTTTCATGAATTTTTTGTTCCCTTCCCTGTATTCAAATAATTGTTTGGTGATTTGTGAATTAACCTTGTCCAACATGTTTGTACATTCCATAAGTGAATTTACATTGCACGCCTCTTGTTTTGCATTCTCCACTTCATCACCCCTACCAACATCACAAATAATAGAAGAATCATAATAGGGGTTTGGGGGAAGGGAATAAGATTTAGGGCAACCGTTACAATGAATATATTGACGACCACATATATGACATAAAGGGCATTCATCACCCAACCACAATTTATTCCAATCAATCATATCAATAAGTGTACCAAATTATTCAAAAAAAGAAAAAAACTTAATTATTTTGAAAATAAATAAATAAATAAATAAATAAAATTTAAATAAATAAAAAGAAAAAGTATAACCTAGAAGAATAGTTAATTTCTAAGTCCCCGGCAGCGGCATCAAAAACTTGTTGCTCCCAATTGCACACGCAAGTGTACGTGGTCACACAAGTAATATAGTGACTCTTACAAGAATTAGATTATCGAATCCAAAAGACTTGTCAATTAACTATTTACTAAATTATACTAGTCTAATTATTTATTTAAGAGTGCCAAAAGTGTTTTTTTTTTATTAAAGAAAAGAATGCAAGAATTAAATAATAATATTACTTACAGTGATTGAGATAATTCCAGGGTTGCAGCATGCAATGGATCTCATGTATTATATTCTTGGCTTAGAACTAATTTTAGTTGTCAAGTTACTAATTTACAACGTTAATTGTATGAGTCGAGTTCACACCTCTAGTCGCCTACTCCAATTAGCTATCTAACTATATCGTTGAGCAGAGATAAATAGACTAACTAGCGAGCATTTATATTTAATCCTGTTTCGTAACCAAGCAAGTTGTTCGTCTAGGCGTCACTCCTAAACACAAATCACCTCAATCAGATGGGTAGATCAAGCTCTCTATATTCTTTGGTCTATCTAACTCCTCCTCTCTCGATTTTAAGATTAGACAATAGATTTATCTCTAGATGGCCAGTCAATAAATACTAAAACAAGAATATAGAAGTAACTTATAATGACAACATAGAATTAATTCATAAAACTTAAATAATCAACATTCAATTCGTAGCTACAGCCCCAGAACTGGGGCGTGTAGAACTAATCTCTAAGAAAAGAACCCTAAAAAGTATTGACAACTTTATACTTGATGCCCTATGATTCGCCTCCTCCTAACTGATTTCCCCCAAAAATAATTATTTCTATAGACAATTTATAGATGTAGAAATCCTAAAAAAATAATTGAGTCCAAAGCAAACTACAAAACCAAAACCAAACAAAATTGAATTTCTTAATTCTACGCGTATTCTGTAACCGCCTCAGCCGATGCTTCAAACAATCTGACGCCATGTCTTCCACTCCACTGTTGCCACGTGGAAGCATCTTCTTTTTCAATTGAACTTTGCACCTTATATTTTATACAATAGTATATTAAATTTAATCCATTAAGCTGCCGGCTTGATTCCCTTCTATAATCTTCCATCTTTAATTTGTTTTAGCTCCAAACTTATTCAACTTTACACCAATTTACTCCTACAAATAAAATATGCTATTTAGCACAATTCATATAATTCATGCTTAAAAAGTATTAATAAAAATACTCAATGTGAGGCAAATAATGATTAAAAATATGTATTTTTGGTCTCACATCAGAGAACAAACACATCACGGGTTGAAATGCTTATCAAAGACCTATTTCAGGAACTAAACTGTTAGTGATGTGGGCCATATTGTGATTCTTGATACATAGAGATAGAGTACCGAATCCAAAAGATCACAGCCTGGTTTAACCACAACTGCGCTGTCTACTTCTAGAGAAACTTCAAAATCTCTAGGCTAGATGCCATTCATGTAGGGAGCAATGACAAAAAATTTAGTATCAAGCACGCTTTCAAATAATGATTTATTCACAATAATATGAATTTCTGTAACCAGAGTTTCCATCATACCACTATCATTAGAGACTTAGAGATTAGCATTAAAAAAATAAACAACTTCTTCATAAACTCAAAACCATAGAGACTAAAGAGCAATGATAACTTTGAGCCTTGAGAAAAGTATATACTACACAATGAGACTCCTTTAACCGACTTATATTAACAATTCAACTAGGGTTTATAGGTTGATATTTAAAAGTTTCATACATGTTCTTATGCTTAACACCTCACAACCTTTGCATGTCCTTTGGAGAGAGAGATCTAGACACATTAGGACATAATTTCTTGGTATCCTTTTTCTTAATGAAGGATGGTATCTTCTTCAAGGAAAGAGAGGGAAAGTTAGAGGTGTATTATGAAGGATCCTAAGTAAGTGAAAGAATTTCATGATTAAGGGTTTCACAAGAGCCTTCAATAGTCTTCCGAAACCCTTGATCATGACATTCATTCACTTTCTTCTGATTCTTCAGAAGACACCTCTAACTCTCCATCTCTTTCCTCCAAGAAGATATCATCCTCCATGAAGAAGAAGGATACCAAGAAATTGCATCTTGATGTGTTTGGATCTCCCCATCCAAAGGAAATGCAAAGGTTTTGAGGTTTTGAGCATATGAACAGGTATGAAGGTTTCAAAAGTCAACATGTAGTTCCTGGATGAGTTGTTAATCTTAGTTAGTTGAAGGATTCTTATTAACTGGTAAGTTCTTTTCTCAATGCTTGGAAGTTAGCTTTTTTCTTTACTTTCTAAGGTTTTGAGTTTTATGAAGAACTTGTTCGTTTGTTTATGCTAATCTTAAGTCTTTATAGATAGTGCTGAGTTGGAAATTCATGTTATGAAAGTCGTGTTTCTTATGAATGAATTGTAATTCGAAGATGTGTTTGGTGTGATATTTTCTGACATTGTCCCCTATATGAATGACATTTGTAATAACAATTTTGAAGTGTCTCTAGAAGTGGCCAAAACTGCATATAGTAGAACCAAGTTTCAATTTTTTTATTTGAGCATCTATCTCTTTGCTTCGAGAATCACATCTTAGACCACATAATTACTACCACTTTGGTTCCCTGAAAGGGGTATATGAGCAACATCTAAACCTGTGATGTGCTTGTTCTCTACTGTCTGCTTAATAAATGTATGATTAATTGCGCTATGTGGTTTAAGAATACATGGTAGAAAATGCAAAGAACTCAAATGCTACTGCTAGCCTACGTTATGGTCTTCTTATCTCTAGGATTCTATGACTTTTGGCCGATCTCTCTAAAGTTTAAACCACTTGAAGTTGAAGTTTCTAGAACCTATGACACTCACAGATTTTCAAGCATGGGTTAAGTGCTAGTTAGTGAGAAATGGCACAAGAAGGAATCCGTGAAATCCAAGGCAGAAACTATCAAAGTAACAAGGATCTTTAGAAACTCTACTACTCAATTGCTTTATTATGCAGATGACATCAAGACCAGATTGCTTGCTATGGAAAATAGTTTAGAGATTATCCAGGAAACTATAAAGAAGATTCGTCGCCTTCACAAGGACACAAGTACCAATGTAGGCATGCTCCATATTTCCATGGATGGGTTGAAATAATAAGGGAGCTCTAGTGTGAATAAGTTGCTCAAGCAAGTCAATTCTTTCAAGGACGGAGCTAGCTCCTTCAATACAGAGATCATTGTCTTTTTTCAGACATCTTTCTCCAAATTCTCCAAGAATGTGGAATGTTCCTATAATATCTTTCGTAAAAACATTATGAACTCTCTTAATTATTTTCTCGGTGATCATTAGGCCTCCTCGTTCTCGATTTTTGGTGCTTGTTAAAGAGAATATTTTCATTGGGAGTTTTTTTCCTCAATTTTTTTTATGGTTATGTATTTTGAGGGTATATATGCCCTCTTTAAAATTGCTCTAATGTTTGTTTTTTCTTATCTATGCATATTTTCTACTATGTGCATTTGTAATTTTATTATATGAGTCTATGCTTCTTTTTTATCAAACCAAAATAGCAGAAATCCCACGAATTTCTTAGACAGGGAAAGCACATAAAGAGGGGGGGGGGGGGGGGGGGAGCTTCACACTCAAATAGGGAAGTCTCCTTAGAACCTAATCCTTTTCATTTGTGTATTAATTGTCATTATCAAAAAGGGGGAGATTGTTAACCCTATATAACTCTGATTTTGATAAATGACAATTGACCAAAAATATTCTAATAGGAAAAGAAGAAAATAAATACAATGTTGGAATGCTAGGAAGATCACAAAAGAAAGGATTAAATCACAGTAAACCAAGCTAACAAAAATCCAACCTAGGGAGTAAATTAGGGACAAATCAAATCAGCTAAAGGACAACTCATCCAATCACAAAGGAAACCAAGAAGCAGTCAGAGCAAAAATCTTTCTGCATTCACCAAGGAAAAGACTATTAAATCAAGACATATTAAAATAAAATAGCACACTAGAAAAAGAGAAGAAGATATGGGAAGAGATCAAATTAGAATATCAAGAGAGGAAAGAAATTTGTGCACACATGAACACATTTGATATTGACATGCAATTTACAATCATCCTCAATCAATGAATCATTAATATTACTTGGTCGAATGAAATACCCTTGGGTGTTACTTTTTGAGTAAAGAGCGAGTCATTAAAAAATAGTCCTAGAATTAGGAGAAGCCTACGCATGCACTTCATTTGAACTTATGTGCTATATTTCTTTTTTATTTCATAAACCATTGTACTCTCACTCTACAATTGTAAGCAAAAAAAGAGAAAGAAGAGACAATTTGAGTTATATAGTTAGATGTTGTGTCTAGAAAGTAAAGTCTGTTAAAATCAGGAATCATAGCTACTGTGCCCCACAAGTTTACAAGAAGCTTGCAATTCAATTTGTTTTGCATCACCAAAAGTAATTGCAAGTTATGTGTGAGTTTTCTAAAGCCATATGGAGTAAGATTTTGCACTAGAAATAGTGCTTACATAGGCATTTGAATAGGATTTAGAGTTTGAATAGGCATAGGTACATGCTAAAGGAAAGACATCTGATGCAATTTATAGAATGGTTTTGGTAGCATAAGTTTACAGTATTTTAATTAAGAGGTAAACATTGTCTTCCAGGCTAAAAATTTTGATCCTAAAGTTGTTATCTTCTTTAGAGGATTCTGCAAAATTTCTCTTTTAGAGGATCCATAAGGAAAAGTTTCAGAAGGAAGCTTGAAGAGATGAATATATAACCCTAGTTGTAGTTTGAATAGTCAGTAGTTGATCTAATATACTAGATAATTGTTTTCTAGTTTGCTAGTTTCTCTGGTAATAAATTCTTGTTTTTTTTTTCTCAAAGAAGAAAGCAAAAGAGACCATGGGTGGACTTACTACAAGATATCACTGGAAATAGATATTGCCAAGGAGTTTGCCAAAAAAAATAGATGGATGAATAATAGTAGGACCCAAAAGAATAGAACTCAATTTAATCACTATCAATAACAAATTTATAAGAGCATAAACCCTTATGTGACACCTAATTAGTGTTGCATCTTTGCCCTCCCATGTGAGTTCCTTCCACTTGTTTGGAAGCGAAATAAAATTTCTGAAAATGATTTCCTACTCGTTGGATAGTTTTTTCCTATTGAATTGGCTTATTTGGCCTTCATTTACCATTTGTGATCTCTATTTCATCTTGATACTCACATACTTCTTCAATTTTTCAAGACCTTTTCCTCCAGTCTTGCCACAACCTTTCCTAGTTCTAGAAGAATCACAGATGAAAAGCATAGTCAGTTTAAAGTAGTACCTAAAATCAAAAATAATATAGAATATATATAGATATTTACACATATGCCTGTAAGGCTCGAGATAAAGACTAAAAGAACTGATAATTTATCTTTATTTTGTTGTATCATAACAGACAACAGAGTCAAGAAATTCAAAAACAAAACAGAGAGAATATAAAAGAGATGATAGGCTCTCTTTTGATCATTCAGATCATTCCCGTTGGTTATAAATTTCACATATTACATAGAATACCATTAGATTCCAAAGGTGTAGATCAAACACCTATTCATTCATATTAAGGTTCAAATTATGCATGTAGAAAAAATAGGTACCTTCACAAATCTGATTTATATGCAACGATAAAGGGTTAGTAATATAACCAAAAATAAAAATGTTAGACATCACAAAGTTATGTCAATCTTGTATAATTAAGGGAAAAAATGGAAAATTGCACTGTCAAAGATGAGTAAGTGCTAGATGACTAAATCAAGTGAAAACTCACAACCAAAATTGTCAAAATATAATAGAACACTAAGGATTAATGTAGCAACCCCTTTCCATTTACCGTATGCACATAAATTACAAGATATATATATATATCATTTTTCTTTTTCCTCATGCAAGTAAGTAATGGTAATAAATACTATCCACTTTCGAGTACCCAAACTAGTTGGGTTCATGCTTTATATGATCATTACAACAAGTAGCACATGTAACATATTACAAGCTTGGGTGTACACACCCCAAATAAACCAAACATATAGCCATCCATATATTACAACCCATGGACATGATATGGTTAGGCTTCAACATCGAATGCAAATATACATCACATAGATCGGTTATAAGTACCAACATTTATACAAATATATATGCCTATATGCAAATGTGATCTTCTTTAAGGTTCTCAAAATTTCCATCGTCCATGGCCATCTTCATCACTCCTCTCGATCAGCCCCTACAATAGAAACAATTATCGCTAAGCATAAAGCTTAGTGGTGTAAAAACTATAGGGTCGAAATCTTCAATATTCATCAAGCCACCTTTTCCATGTCAATAAGCATCATACTTGAAACATAATAAATAAATCAAGTAACAATAGATAACAAGTATCAAGTTCTATATTCAAAGATACAAATGTCAAGAAGCTCATAGCACCATTTTCCAAGAATTTCAATAGCAAGGCTCTCCCAATATATATACTTCATGTCGTCACACCCGGCACAAGCATGTATCAAGAAGGGTCGTTGCCCTGTATCAAGAAGGACCGAAGCCCTGTATCAAGAAGACCAAGAACCATATTAAAAATGGTTTTCTAGTTCGTACTTAAAATGGATAACTTTCATTCCTAAGACGAACTACAAATCCAGAGTCAAGATGGCAAATGATCTGAATCAAGATGCCTGCCAATAGTGACAAAGCCACAGCCACAAGAAGGACATAGTCCCAACAAGAGTGCCAAGTGATCAAACAATCCGTACAAGTGGGTGAGTTACACAAGCATCATACCAACACGACAATGCAAAGTGACAAGAGGTAGCTGAGGTATCAAGATCAAATTTCATATATACCAGCCATCACAAGAGTTCAAGTACAGGTTTATACAAAAACCTCAATACTTTAGCGTAGCAATAATCCAATAAACTTCGCAAGCTCAAATCGGAGACCAACCAACGTATCAAGTTCCTCAACTTGTTCACAAGTCTATACAACCTTAAAAATGCAATTAAACAACTTCTTTAATTCCTAATATCTCAATAATATCAAAATAAAATAGGATTATCATTATAAGTAAGCTCAGCCCACACAGACACAATTCTGTTTCCAAAACAGTGATTCTGGCCAGTTTAGTACCCCATGTTGCAACTTAAATTTGAACAGTAAATCTGCAAAAATAGATTTTGTAACATTCATTAAAGTTGTAGATACATCTCTTAAGATTGCAACGCAACAAGAATCACTAAAAAATACATTTTTTACAAAAATATATCATCAATACACTAACAGTGGTTCCTACTGAAATTCTAAACCCGAAATCCGACAACACTTGTCCTGTATTGCGTCCCATATTTCCCATGCATAACAGCTAGATTAGACTTTAACATAAATATAAGAGTTGTAGATACATGAATCAGATTTCCAAAACATATTTATTCACCCAAAACTGAGTTATACAGAATGAGATATTCTAAATGTAACACAACCTACTCAGCTACAACAATAGAGAAATCTGGACAGAACTTGTCCTATGTTGCGTCCCAGTTTTCACATCCATAACAGCTAAATCAGACTTTCACTTAAACATAAGAGTTGTAGATACATGAATCAGATTTCCGAAACATATTTATTCACCCAAAACTGAGTTATACAGAATGAGATATTCTAAATGTAACACAACCTACTCAGCTACAACAACAGAGAAATCTGGACAGAACTTATCCTGTGTTGCGTCCCAATTTTCACATCCATAACAGCTAAATCAGACTTTCACTTAAACATAAGAGTTGTAGATACATGAATTAGATTTCTTAAACATATTTATTCACCCAAAACGAAGTTCCAAATCACAAGATATACACAATTTACCAAACACTACCCTGCTCGGAAATAGATTTCAGCACTTACCAACAAGGTAGTTTGTCTCCTTGATTCCAGCCAAAAGACCAAGGTTTTTTTCTTGTGATTTTTGAAGAAAAGATGATAATCTAGTTTCTAAGGGTTTTAGTCTTCCATTCCCACGAAATTATTCAAAGAGAAGTGGACTATATAGTCAACAAGTGATGCTTATCACTTGGGACACTTGGCTGGCCAATGTGCTGCCAACCATACTTTATATTTTTATCCTTTTGTGCTGCCCAAAAATGCAAATTTACATATTTATATGTATATGCCTCAACCCCATTTAATTACCTATAATTAGGATATAATATTATGTATATACCCCAACACAAATCCATCCATTACGATACACTTTATATTAAGCAAGTTAGAAATTTTTCACAACTTTAAAGTTCCCAAAATGTGAATAAACCATATTGAACTATTTAAGCAACCGTAAATCACCATGAGACTCTTCTAATCATTTAGGGGTGTTACAACTCTCTACCCCTTAAAGAAATTTCATCTTGAAATTTATCTTACCTTAGTCCCAAAACAAGTGTGGATATTGGGTCCTCATGTCTTCTTCTCTCTCCCAGGTAGCTTCTTTTCCCGAATGGTTCCTCCAAAGTACCTTTACTAAGGGGATTTTCTTGTTTCTAAGTTGCTTCACTTCCCGAGCTTGAATCAAAATAGGTTCTTCATTATACGTCAAGTCATGATTAATCTCAATAGATTCAACTGGAAGAACATGAGATGGATCGGAACGGTATCTTCTAAGCATAGAAACATGGAAGACATTATGTATCTTGTCTAATTCAGGTGGCAAAGCCAATTTATATGCAACCGGTCCAACCCTTTCAAGTATCTCATACGGCCCAATAAATCGAGGACTAAGCTTTCCTTTTCTGTCAAATCTCATAATCGTTTTCCATGGAGACACCTTTAAAAATACTTTATCTCCCACTTGATATTCAATGTCACGTCTTTTAAGATCAGCATACGACTTTTGTCTATCCGAAGCAATCTTTAGACGATCCTTGATAATTTTTACCTTGTCCTCTGTTTGTTGCACAATTTCAGGACCAATGAGTTTCCTGTCACCAACTTCACTTCAACAAAGAGGGGTCCGACATTTTCTTCCATACAAAGCTTCATAGGGAGGCATTCCAATACTCGATTGGTAACTGTTATTATAAGAAAATTCAATCAAAGCCAAATGTTTGTCCCAACTACCCTCAAACCCTATAATGTAAGCTCGAAGCATATCCTCCAAAACTTGTATCACCCTTTCCGACTGACCGTCTGTCTGAGGATGAAATGAAGTGCTAAATTTCAGCTTAGTGCCCAACGCTTCCTGCTAGCTTCCCCAAAATCTAGATGTAAACCGTGGGTCTCGATCAGATACAATAGACATTGGGATCCCATGTAGTCTTACAATCTCATTAATGTACAATTTGGCTAAACACTCAAGTGAGTAATCCATCCTGATTGCTAAGAAGTGCGCACTCTTGGTCAGCCTATCCACAATCACCCATATTGCATCATGATTTCTTTGGGTGCGAGGAAGTCCAGAAACAAAATCCATAGTTATTCTCTCCCATTTCCATTCTGGTATCAACAAGGGCTGTAGCAACCCAACTAGAACCTGATGTTCTGCCTTTACTTGTTGACAAACCAAACATTTAGAAACGAACTCCGCAATGTCTTTCTTTATACCATTCCACCAATAATTTGCTTTAATGGTTTGGTACATCTTTGTACCCCCGGGATGCATTGCATATGATGAGGTATGTGCTTCATTCAGTATCTCCTTCTTCAAATTGTCATCATTAGGGACATAAAGTCTATCTTGATAAAATAAGACACCATCCTCTGATAATGTAAAATCAAGTTTTTCCCCGTTTTGAACTTCTCGGCCCACTTTGACAAGTTTCTCATCCAACTTTTGTGCTTCTTTCACCTGTTCAAGTAATATTGGCTTTACTTGAAAACTAGAGACAACTGAACCCTTTGAATCAAGTGTCAAACAAACATTCATGGCTCTCAACTCAAGAAGCAAGGGCAAAGGCCTCAGAGAAATACTTGCGAAGGATTTTCTACTTAAGGCATCTGCAACCACATTAGCTTTACCTGGATGATAATCAATTGTGCAGTCATAATCCTTAATGAGTTCAAGCCATCTACGCTGACGGAGGTTCAGCTCCTTCTGAGTACTCAAGTACTTTAAGCTCTTGTGATCAGTGAATATATGACATTTCTCTCCATACAAATAATGCCGCCATATTTTTAAAGCAAACACTACTGCAGCAAGCTCAAGATCATGAGTAGGATAATTTAATTCATGCGGTTTTAATTTCCGAGAAGCATAAGAAATAACCTTCCCGTCTTGCATCAAAACACATCCGAGACCATTGTGAGAAGCATCGCTATATACTACATACTCCTTCCCTTCAGTAGGTAAAGTAAGTATAGGTGCCTGAGTCAGCAAGGATTTGAGAGTTTCAAAGCTTTCTTGGCATTTGTCATTCCAAGTAAACTTCACTTCCTTCTGCAATAGCTTAGTCAATGGAGAGGCGATAATAGAAAAGCCTTTCATAAATCTTCTGTAATATCCTGCTAAGCCCAAGAAACTTCTTACTTCGGTTTGACTTTTGGGAGGTCTCCACTCAACAACTGCTTGTATCTTACTAGGATCCACCTTGACGCCTTCGGCCGATACAACATGTCCCAAAAACTTCACTTCATCAAGCCAAAATTCACACTTGGAAAGTTTAGCATAAAGTTCTTTCTCCTTCAAAATTTGCAAAATAATCTGAAGGTGTTTATCGTGATCTTCACTACTTCTGGAAAATATTAAAATATCATCTATAAAAACAACCACAAACTAATCAAGATAAGGCTTGAATACTCGATTCATTAGATCCATGAATACCGCAGGAGCATTTGTCAACCTAAATGGCATCACCAAAAATTCATAATAACCATATCGAGTTCTAAAAGCAGTTTTAGGAATATCCTTCTCTCTAACACGTAGTTGGTGATATCCAGACCTTAAATCAATCTTTGAGAATACTTTAGCACCCTTCAGTTGGTCAAATAAGTCATCGATCCTTGGTAGTGGATATTTATTCTTGATTGTGATTCTGTTCAATCGTCTGTAGTCAATACAAAGCCTGAGAGTGCCATCTTTCTTCTTTACGAATAACACCGGGGCTCCCCAAGGAAAAACACTAGGTCGAATAAAACCCTTCTCAAGAAGTTCTTGCAATTGATATTTCAATTCTCTTAATTCTGTCGGAGCCATTCTATAAGGAGTAATAGAAATAGGGGCAGATCCAGGAATAAGTTCGATAGGAAATTCAACCTCTCTTTCTGGGGGCAATCCCGGAAGATTTTCTGGGAAGACTTCTGGAAAATCACGCACAGCAGGGATGTCCTTGATACCAGGACTCTCTACCCGTGAATCAACTATGTGAGCAAGGTATGCCTCACAACCTTGACGCATCAACTTTCTTGCCAAGGCCGCCGAGATAATACTAGTTGTCAATGATCTTTCACCTTGTACAATGATGTGTGAAAATGTAGGATCTTTAAAATTCACCTGCTTAGACCTACAATCTACGACTGCATGATATTTATAAAGCCAATCCATCTCGATAATAACATCAAAAATCCTTGAAGGGCATTTCAATCAAGTTAGCAGGAAAGACTAGATTTTGAATCATGAAGGGACAATTTTGATAAACTCGGTTACACACAACCTGATAACCCAAAGGACTTTCAACCAACATATCAAAATCAAGTCTCACAGATTTCACATTTTCAGGAAGAGCAAGTGATGAACAAAGATAGGAATGTGTAGAACCGGGATCAAACAATGTAAACACACATAAGCCAAATAAGTGGAATTTACCGACAACCGCGTCTTTTCCATCTTGATCCTCCCTCTGCCTCATAGCATAAGTTCGTGCAGTAGCCCGTGGTCCACTAGCTTTATTCGCTCCACTTGCACCTGTTGCTTGTGTATTTTTAGGTCTTGAACCTTCATTAGTTCGAGGAGGATTAATAGAAGGCTTATGAACTGAGTCTTCAGTTCTCAAGGAAAGAGTATTACTAGGATTAGTACAATCCTTCACTTTATGATCAAAGCTCCAACAATTGAAACATACACCAGAAGCTCTCCTACAAGTACAATAATGATTTTTTCCACATTGTGGACAAGTAGGGACACGAGACCTACCTTGGCCATAACTTGGACTGCTAGCTGTAGAAACTTCTGATATGCTTTGCTTTTGCTGAGGTGGCCTGTTAACACTATCAGCTTTAGAATCATCAAACCTTCCCCTTTTGGATGGACCTCCAAAATCTGATCTTGGCTTTCGAAATTTGTTTTCATTTCTACTAGCTTCTTCTTTATCAAGTCGTTCCCAACTAAGAGCAGCAGACACTAACTTACAAAAGTTCTCATGCTGCAAGATTGCCACATTCTTCCTAATGGAATCATTTAAACCATCTTCAAATTTTCTACACTTGTCTTTTTCTTCTGTAATAATACCTCCAGCATAATGAGAGAGCCGTAGAAACTTCTGTTGATACTCAGCAATAGACATGCCTCGTTGCCTTAAATTCAAAAACTCTTTTCTCTTTGCATCACAATAAGCAGGTGAGACATATTTCATACGAAATTCCCTAAAAAATCATCCCAAGTAAGAACAGGAGGTTTTACCTTGGCATTCGAAACACTTACCCACCAATCATAAGCATCCTTTTGTAGGAGTGAAATAGCATACTTGAATTTGGCAACATCGGAACACTCTAACTGCTCAAATACCCTTTCCATGCATTCCAGCCATTGTTCCGCATCCGTGGGATCAACGGTGCCTTCAAATTCCACTCCACCCATTTTTCTCATTTTCTCAAAGTTAAGCACATTAGGATCATGGATCGCTTCCGCCATGTGGTGGAAGAATTCAGCCATTTGTTGAAAAGGAGGATTTATAGCTTGAGTACCCCAACTCGTGTGAGGACGTGCACCAGCTCTGGCACCCTGCTGGTTTCCCACTTCAGACCCACTAGTGTGGGGAATATAATGATCCGATAATAGTTCTCCAACCTCTTCCAGTGCATTAGGTTGGGAAACAGAGGCACCAGAACCATTACGAGCAGCCTCCACAGGTCAGTTAGCAAAAGATGCCATAATTTAATTCCTTCAAAAGGGAAGATCATATTGCATTATGGACATGTATATGATGCACGTGCACTCTACATGCGATAAAAAATATTATGAACCATGCAAATGAACAAATAATCCATATAACTTTTGTCTACGAAACGAACAAGTATACAAGTACTTTACAGCTAAAGTCCTAGAACCACAAACCTAGGCTCTGATACCAAACTTGTAGCGACCCCTTTCCATTTACCGTATGCACATAAATTACAAGATATATATATATATATATATATCATTTTTCTTTTTCCTCATGCAAGTAAGTAATGGTAATAAATACTATCCACTTTCGAGTACCCAAACTAGTTGGGTTCATGCTTTATATGATCATTACAACAAGTAGCACATGTAACATATTACAAGCTTGGGTGTACACACCCCAAATAAACCAAACATATAGCCATCCATATATTACAACCCATGGACATGATATGGTTAGGCTTCAACATCGAATGCAAATATACATCACATAGATCGGTTATAAGTACCAACATTTATACAAATATATATGCCTATATGCAAATGTGATCTTCTTTAAGGTTCTCAAAATTTCCATCGTCCATGGCCATCTTCATCACTCCTCTCGATCAGCCCCTACAATAGAAACAATTATCGCTAAGCATAAAGCTTAGTGGTGTAAAAACTATAGGGTCGAAATCTTCAATATTCATCAAGCCACCTTTTCCATGTCAATAAGCATCATACTTGAAACATAATAAATAAATCAAGTAACAATAGATAACAAGTATCAAGTTCTATATTCAAAGATACAAATGTCAAGAAGCTCATAGCACCATTTTCCAAGAATTTCAATAGCAAGGCTCTCCCAATATATATACTTCATGTCGTCACACCCGGCACAAGCATGTATCAAGAAGGGTCGTTGCCCTGTATCAAGAAGGACCGAAGCCCTGTATCAAGAAGACCAAGAACCATATTAAAAATGGTTTTCTAGTTCGTACTTAAAATGGATAACTTTCATTCCTAAGACGAACTACAAATCCAGAGTCAAGATGGCAAATGATCTGAATCAAGATGCCTGCCAATAGTGACAAAGCCACAGCCACAAGAAGGACATAGTCCCAACAAGAGTGCCAAGTGATCAAACAATCCGTACAAGTGGGTGAGTTACACAAGCATCATACCAACACGACAATGCAAAGTGACAAGAGGTAGCTGAGGTATCAAGATCAAATTTCATATATACCAGCCATCACAAGAGTTCAAGTACAGGTTTATACAAAAACCTCAATACTTTAGCGTAGCAATAATCCAATAAACTTCGCAAGCTCAAATCGGAGACCAACCAACGTATCAAGTTCCTCAACTTGTTCACAAGTCTATACAACCTTAAAAATGCAATTAAACAACTTCTTTAATTCCTAATATCTCAATAATATCAAAATAAAATAGGATTATCATTATAAGTAAGCTCAGCCCACACAGACACAATTCTGTTTCCAAAACAGTGATTCTGGCCAGTTTAGTACCCCATGTTGCAACTTAAATTTGAACAGTAAATCTGCAAAAATAGATTTTGTAACATTCATTAAAGTTGTAGATACATCTCTTAAGATTGCAACGCAACAAGAATCACTAAAAAATACATTTTTTACAAAAATATATCATCAATACACTAACAGTGGTTCCTACTGAAATTCTAAACCCGAAATCCGACAACACTTGTCCTGTATTGCGTCCCATATTTCCCATGCATAACAGCTAGATTAGACTTTAACATAAATATAAGAGTTGTAGATACATGAATCAGATTTCCAAAACATATTTATTCACCCAAAACTGAGTTATACAGAATGAGATATTCTAAATGTAACACAACCTACTCAGCTACAACAATAGAGAAATCTGGACAGAACTTGTCCTATGTTGCGTCCCAGTTTTCACATCCATAACAGCTAAATCAGACTTTCACTTAAACATAAGAGTTGTAGATACATGAATCAGATTTCCGAAACATATTTATTCACCCAAAACTGAGTTATACAGAATGAGATATTCTAAATGTAACACAACCTACTCAGCTACAACAACAGAGAAATCTGAACAGAACTTATCCTGTGTTGCGTCCCAATTTTCACATCCATAACAGCTAAATCAGACTTTCACTTAAACATAAGAGTTGTAGATACATGAATTAGATTTCTTAAACATATTTATTCACCCAAAACGAAGTTCCAAATCACAAGATATACACAATTTACCAAACACTACCCTGCTCGGAAATAGATTTCAGCACTTACCAACAAGGTAGTTTGTCTCCTTGATTCCAGCCAAAAGACCAAGGTTTTTTTCTTGTGATTTTTGAAGAAAAGATGATAATCTAGTTTCTAAGGGTTTTAGTCTTCCATTCCCACGAAATTATTCAAAGAGAAGTGGACTATATAGTCAACAAGTGATGCTTATCACTTGGGACACTTGGCTGGCCAATGTGCTGCCAACCATACTTTATATTTTTATCCTTTTGTGCTGCCCAAAAATGCAAATTTACATATTTATATGTATATGCCTCAACCCCATTTAATTACCTATAATTAGGATATAATATTATGTATATACCCCAACACAAATCCATCCATTACGATACACTTTATATTAAGCAAGTTAGAAATTTTTCACAACTTTAAAGTTCCCAAAATGTGAATAAACCATATTGAACTATTTAAGCAACCGTAAATCACCATGAGACTCTTCTAATCATTTAGGGGTGTTACAACTCTCTACCCCTTAAAGAAATTTCATCTTGAAATTTATCTTACCTTAGTCCCAAAACAAGTGTGGATATTGGGTCCTCATGTCTTCTTCTCTCTCCCAGGTAGCTTCTTTTCCCGAATGGTTCCTCCAAAGTACCTTTACTAAGGGGATTTTCTTGTTTCTAAGTTGCTTCACTTCCCGAGCTTGAATCAAAATAGGTTCTTCATTATACGTCAAGTCATGATTAATCTCAATAGATTCAACTGGAAGAACATGAGATGGATCGGAACGGTATCTTCTAAGCATAGAAACATGGAAGACATTATGTATCTTGTCTAATTCAGGTGGCAAAGCCAATTTATATGCAACCGGTCCAACCCTTTCAAGTATCTCATACGGCCCAATAAATCGAGGACTAAGCTTTCCTTTTCTGTCAAATCTCATAATCGTTTTCCATGGAGACACCTTTAAAAATACTTTATCTCCCACTTGATATTCAATGTCACGTCTTTTAAGATCAGCATACGACTTTTGTCTATCCGAAGCAATCTTTAGACGATCCTTGATAATTTTTACCTTGTCCTCTGTTTGTTGCACAATTTCAGGACCAATGAGTTTCCTGTCACCAACTTCACTTCAACAAAGAGGGGTCCGACATTTTCTTCCATACAAAGCTTCATAGGGAGGCATTCCAATACTCGATTGGTAACTGTTATTATAAGAAAATTCAATCAAAGCCAAATGTTTGTCCCAACTACCCTCAAACCCTATAATGTAAGCTCGAAGCATATCCTCCAAAACTTGTATCACCCTTTCCGACTGACCGTCTGTCTGAGGATGAAATGAAGTGCTAAATTTCAGCTTAGTGCCCAACGCTTCCTGCTAGCTTCCCCAAAATCTAGATGTAAACCGTGGGTCTCGATCAGATACAATAGACATTGGGATCCCATGTAGTCTTACAATCTCATTAATGTACAATTTGGCTAAACACTCAAGTGAGTAATCCATCCTGATTGCTAAGAAGTGCGCACTCTTGGTCAGCCTATCCACAATCACCCATATTGCATCATGATTTCTTTGGGTGCGAGGAAGTCCAGAAACAAAATCCATAGTTATTCTCTCCCATTTCCATTCTGGTATCAACAAGGGCTGTAGCAACCCAACTAGAACCTGATGTTCTGCCTTTACTTGTTGACAAACCAAACATTTAGAAACGAACTCCGCAATGTCTTTCTTTATACCATTCCACCAATAATTTGCTTTAATGGTTTGGTACATCTTTGTACCCCCGGGATGCATTGCATATGATGAGGTATGTGCTTCATTCAGTATCTCCTTCTTCAAATTGTCATCATTAGGGACATAAAGTCTATCTTGATAAAATAAGACACCATCCTCTGATAATGTAAAATCAAGTTTTTCCCCGTTTTGAACTTCTCGGCCCACTTTGACAAGTTTCTCATCCAACTTTTGTGCTTCTTTCACCTGTTCAAGTAATATTGGCTTTACTTGAAAACTAGAGACAACTGAACCCTTTGAATCAAGTGTCAAACAAACATTCATGGCTCTCAACTCAAGAAGCAAGGGCAAAGGCCTCAGAGAAATACTTGCGAAGGATTTTCTACTTAAGGCATCTGCAACCACATTAGCTTTACCTGGATGATAATCAATTGTGCAGTCATAATCCTTAATGAGTTCAAGCCATCTACGCTGACGGAGGTTCAGCTCCTTCTGAGTACTCAAGTACTTTAAGCTCTTGTGATCAGTGAATATATGACATTTCTCTCCATACAAATAATGCCGCCATATTTTTAAAGCAAACACTACTGCAGCAAGCTCAAGATCATGAGTAGGATAATTTAATTCATGCGGTTTTAATTTCCGAGAAGCATAAGAAATAACCTTCCCGTCTTGCATCAAAACACATCCGAGACCATTGTGAGAAGCATCGCTATATACTACATACTCCTTCCCTTCAGTAGGTAAAGTAAGTATAGGTGCCTGAGTCAGCAAGGATTTGAGAGTTTCAAAGCTTTCTTGGCATTTGTCATTCCAAGTAAACTTCACTTCCTTCTGCAATAGCTTAGTCAATGGAGAGGCGATAATAGAAAAGCCTTTCATAAATCTTCTGTAATATCCTGCTAAGCCCAAGAAACTTCTTACTTCGGTTTGACTTTTGGGAGGTCTCCACTCAACAACTGCTTGTATCTTACTAGGATCCACCTTGACGCCTTCGGCCGATACAACATGTCCCAAAAACTTCACTTCATCAAGCCAAAATTCACACTTGGAAAGTTTAGCATAAAGTTCTTTCTCCTTCAAAATTTGCAAAATAATCTGAAGGTGTTTATCGTGATCTTCACTACTTCTGGAAAATATTAAAATATCATCTATAAAAACAACCACAAACTAATCAAGATAAGGCTTGAATACTCGATTCATTAGATCCATGAATACCGCAGGAGCATTTGTCAACCTAAATGGCATCACCAAAAATTCATAATAACCATATCGAGTTCTAAAAGCAGTTTTAGGAATATCCTTCTCTCTAACACGTAGTTGGTGATATCCAGACCTTAAATCAATCTTTGAGAATACTTTAGCACCCTTCAGTTGGTCAAATAAGTCATCGATCCTTGGTAGTGGATATTTATTCTTGATTGTGATTCTGTTCAATCGTCTGTAGTCAATACAAAGCCTGAGAGTGCCATCTTTCTTCTTTACGAATAACACCGGGGCTCCCCAAGGAAAAACACTAGGTCGAATAAAACCCTTCTCAAGAAGTTCTTGCAATTGATATTTCAATTCTCTTAATTCTGTCGGAGCCATTCTATAAGGAGTAATAGAAATAGGGGCAGATCCAGGAATAAGTTCGATAGGAAATTCAACCTCTCTTTCTGGGGGCAATCCCGGAAGATTTTCTGGGAAGACTTCTGGAAAATCACGCACAGCAGGGATGTCCTTGATACCAGGACTCTCTACCCGTGAATCAACTATGTGAGCAAGGTATGCCTCACAACCTTGACGCATCAACTTTCTTGCCAAGGCCGCCGAGATAATACTAGTTGTCAATGATCTTTCACCTTGTACAATGATGTGTGAAAATGTAGGATCTTTAAAATTCACCTGCTTAGACCTACAATCTACGACTGCATGATATTTATAAAGCCAATCCATCTCGATAATAACATCAAAAATCCTTGAAGGGCATTTCAATCAAGTTAGCAGGAAAGACTAGATTTTGAATCATGAAGGGACAATTTTGATAAACTCGGTTACACACAACCTGATAACCCAAAGGACTTTCAACCAACATATCAAAATCAAGTCTCACAGATTTCACATTTTCAGGAAGAGCAAGTGATGAACAAAGATAGGAATGTGTAGAACCGGGATCAAACAATGTAAACACACATAAGCCAAATAAGTGGAATTTACCGACAACCGCGTCTTTTCCATCTTGATCCTCCCTCTGCCTCATAGCATAAGTTCGTGCAGTAGCCCGTGGTCCACTAGCTTTATTCGCTCCACTTGCACCTGTTGCTTGTGTATTTTTAGGTCTTGAACCTTCATTAGTTCGAGGAGGATTAATAGAAGGCTTATGAACTGAGTCTTCAGTTCTCAAGGAAAGAGTATTACTAGGATTAGTACAATCCTTCACTTTATGATCAAAGCTCCAACAATTGAAACATACACCAGAAGCTCTCCTACAAGTACAATAATGATTTTTTCCACATTGTGGACAAGTAGGGACACGAGACCTACCTTGGCCATAACTTGGACTGCTAGCTGTAGAAACTTCTGATATGCTTTGCTTTTGCTGAGGTGGCCTGTTAACACTATCAGCTTTAGAATCATCAAACCTTCCCCTTTTGGATGGACCTCCAAAATCTGATCTTGGCTTTCGAAATTTGTTTTCATTTCTACTAGCTTCTTCTTTATCAAGTCGTTCCCAACTAAGAGCAGCAGACACTAACTTACAAAAGTTCTCATGCTGCAAGATTGCCACATTCTTCCTAATGGAATCATTTAAACCATCTTCAAATTTTCTACACTTGTCTTTTTCTTCTGTAATAATACCTCCAGCATAATGAGAGAGCCGTAGAAACTTCTGTTGATACTCAGCAATAGACATGCCTCGTTGCCTTAAATTCAAAAACTCTTTTCTCTTTGCATCACAATAAGCAGGTGAGACATATTTCATACGAAATTCCCTAAAAAATCATCCCAAGTAAGAACAGGAGGTTTTACCTTGGCATTCGAAACACTTACCCACCAATCATAAGCATCCTTTTGTAGGAGTGAAATAGCATACTTGAATTTGGCAACATCGGAACACTCTAACTGCTCAAATACCCTTTCCATGCATTCCAGCCATTGTTCCGCATCCGTGGGATCAACGGTGCCTTCAAATTCCACTCCACCCATTTTTCTCATTTTCTCAAAGTTAAGCACATTAGGATCATGGATCGCTTCCGCCATGTGGTGGAAGAATTCAGCCATTTGTTGAAAAGGAGGATTTATAGCTTGAGTACCCCAACTCGTGTGAGGACGTGCACCAGCTCTGGCACCCTGCTGGTTTCCCACTTCAGACCCACTAGTGTGGGGAATATAATGATCCGATAATGGTTCTCCAACCTCTTCCAGTGCATTAGGTTGGGAAACAGAGGCACCAGAACCATTACGAGCAGCCTCCACAGGTCAGTTAGCAAAAGATGCCATAATTTAATTCCTTCAAAAGGGAAGATCATATTGCATTATGGACATGTATATGATGCACGTGCACTCTACATGCGATAAAAAATATTATGAACCATGCAAATGAACAAATAATCCATATAACTTTTGTCTACGAAACGAACAAGTATACAAGTACTTTACAGCTAAAGTCCTAGAACCACAAACCTAGGCTCTGATACCAAACTTGTAGCGACCCCTTTCCATTTACCGTATGCACATAAATTACAAGATATATATATATATATATATCATTTTTCTTTTTCCTCATGCAAGTAAGTAATGGTAATAAATACTATCCACTTTCGAGTACCCAAACTAGTTGGGTTCATGCTTTATATGATCATTACAACAAGTAGCACATGTAACATATTACAAGCTTGGGTGTACACACCCCAAATAAACCAAACATATAGCCATCCATATATTACAACCCATGGACATGATATGGTTAGGCTTCAACATCGAATGCAAATATACATCACATAGATCGGTTATAAGTACCAACATTTATACAAATATATATGCCTATATGCAAATGTGATCTTCTTTAAGGTTCTCAAAATTTCCATCGTCCATGGCCATTTTCATCACTCCTCTCGATTAGCCCCTACAATAGAAACAACTATCGCTAAGCATAAAGCTTAGTGGTGTAAAAACTATAGGGTCGAAATCCTCAATATTCATCAAGCCACCTTTTCCATGTCAATGAGCATCATACTTGAAACATAATGAATAAATCAAGTAATAATAGATAACAAGTATCAAGTTCTATATTCAAAGATACAAATGTCAAGAAGCTCATAGCACCATTTTCCAAGAATTTCAATAGCAAGGCTCTCCCAACATATATACTTCATGTCGTCACACCCGACACAAGCATGTATCAAGAAGGGTCGTTGCCCTGTATCAAGAAGGACCGAAGCCCTGTATCAAGAAGACCAAGAACCATATTAAAAATGATTTTCTAGTTCGTACTTAAAATGGATAACTTTCATTCCTAAGACGAACTACAAATCCAGAGTCAAGATGGCAAATTATCTGAATCAAGATGCCTGCCAATGGTGACAAAGCCGCAGCCACAAGAAGGACATAGTCCCAACAAGAGTGCCAAGTGATCAAACAATCCGTACAAGTGGGCGAGTTACACAAGCATCATACCAACACGACAATGCAAAGTGACAAGAGGTAGCTGAGGTATCAAGATCAAATTTCATATATACCAGCCATCACAAGAGTTCAAGTACAAGTTTATACACAAACCTCAATACTTTAGCGTAGCAATAATCCAATAAACTTCGCAAGCTCAAACCGGAGACCAACCAACGTATCAAGTTCCTCAACTTGGTCACAAGTCTATACAACCTTAAAAATGCAATTAAAAAACTACTTTAATTCCTAATATCTCAATAATATCAAAATAAAATAGGATTATCATCATAAGTAAGCTCAGCCCACACAGACACAATTCTGTTTTCAAAACAGTGATTCTGGCCAGTTTAGTACCCCATGTTGCAACTTAAATTTGAACAGTAAATCTGCAAAAATAGATTTTGTAACCTTCCTTAAAGTTGTAGATACATCTCTTAAGATTGCAACGCAACAAGAATCACTGAAAAATACATTTTGTACAAAAATATATCATCAATACACTAACAGTGGTTCCTACCGGAATTCTAAACCCGAAATCCGACAACACTTGTCCTGTGTTGCGTCCCATATTTCCCATGCATAACAGCTAGATTAGACTTTAACATAAATATAAGAGTTGTAGATACATGAATTAGATTTCCAAAACATATTTATTCACCCAAAACGGAGTTATACAAAATGAGATATTCTAAATGTAACACAACCTAATCAGCTACAACAACAGAGAAATCTGGACAGAACTTGTCCTGTGTTGCGTCCCAGTTTTCACATCCATAACAGCTAAATCAGACTTTCACTTAAACATAAGAGTTGTATATACATGAATCAGATTTCCAAAACATATTTATTCACCCAAAACAGAGTTCCAGATCACAAGATATACACAATTTACCAAACACTACCCAGCTCGGAAACAGATTTCAGCACTTACCAACAAGGTAGTTTGTCTCCTTGATTCCAGCCAAAAGACCAAGGTTTTTTTCTTGTGATTTTTGAAGAACAGATGATAAGCTAGTTTCTAATGGTTTTAATCTTCCATTCCCACGAAATTATTCAAAGAGAAGTGGACTATATAGTCAACAAGTGATGCTTATCACTTGGGACACTTGGCCGGCCAAGGTGCTGCCAACCATACTTTATATTTTTATCCTTTTGTGCTGCCCAAAAATGCATATTTACATATTTATATGTATATGCCTCAACCCCATTTAATTACCTATAATTAGGATAGAATATTATGTATATACCCCAACACAAATCCATCCATTACGATACACTTTATATTAAGCAAGTTAGAATTTTTCACAACTTTAGAGTTCCCAAAATGTGAATAAACCATATTGAAGTATTTAAGCAACGGTAAATCACCATGAGACTCTTGTAAGCATTTAGGGGTGTTACAATTAATCTGAATTTAATGATTTTTTTTTCTAATCACTGCATATTGTCAAAGATCATCAATTTATCAAGTTAAAATAATCTAGAAGCAATAACATTTCATGAAAAGTCATCAGAAAAGAACAGCTAAATTTGAGAATCTCAAAATTTGCCTTTTTCTTCTACTGTTATTAAAAAGAGAATCTGAATCTATTGAATCAAGTAAAAGCTTGTCACATACATATAATTTGTATATTTTTAATACTGTTATGGAAGTAAGATCCACAACATCATTCTATAAGATCTACACCTTCATCCTATAGTGTGTTCATGTAGTTTTCTTACTTGTCATAAGAAAAAACAACAATCCTTTTGGTGACAACATTAATGATGGAACAAATTAGAGGCCTATCATAGATATCAAATGAGGGGGTGCTTAGCAACTTAAGGTGCAAAAGGGAAGAAACTTTTTTTCAAATCCTACCTTTACTTCGTGAATGTAAAACAAAATATATTCACATGAGGGAAACTCGAAAGAGTTGTTCCTTTCAAATTTTATATTCCTTTAATGTATTTTACTAGAAACCAAAGTGCATAAAGAGGGAACTATATAAAATAATGATTTATTTGTAGAACAGACGAACAATGTCACCTACAACTTCACATTACTATTCAATTATTGTCACATTTTCTTGCCTCTATGTTTCACGACTTAGATATAGAGAACTACTCCTAGGCTAGTCTTTTTTACTTAAGGAGAAAGACAACACCGAATTGCTCGAAACATCTAATATTTGCATTAGCACAATGTTAATGATACTTGCGTTTGGGGTGAGGTGGGGGTCTCTCAAGGAAGAAAGTGAAGGTGACAAACATAAATTTAACAATCGGTCTGCTCAAGATAATAATTTTCCCTTCATGAATTAATGTTGGTCAAAGAATAGTTCTTTTCTTAAGAGAACTACATTTATCTATAGAGAACTTGGATTTTTTTAAAATGTATCAAAATGTAGAGATATCAAATTATAATTGCTAAATACAAACCAAAAGAAAAAACAGAAGAAACAGACATACAACCAAATTTTAAGGAGTAAATATTTTAATTATTAGAATAAGTTAATATAGGGAAACTGAATCATTTCAACTTCAAGACAAAAAACCTATGATAGGCTGAGTGATTTGATAGTTCAAGTTTTTTTTATTGCTACTGAATTGATGGTTAAAACTATGTATGAGAACTCATAAATAATATATGATAGAGTGAACTTCCTGCCACTAACGATTGAGAGCCCTTGAAATGTATTGCAAGTGTAACTATCATAGTTGTCAATTAGCAGTGTGCCCATAAATTCTAACAAACAAATTGGCTCTTGTAAAATCTTTTTTTGTACTCGATGCATTCAAATATTCTGGCACCAAATGACTGGAAATTAATACCTTTCTTTCTTTATAGTTTTATTTTTGGACTGCAATAGAGTTAACAAATCAAATCATTTGATGAGAAAGTATACCTCCATTTGGTGTAGAAATTACTTGTTTTCCAAATATATTGGTTCCTTTTTTTGGGCTTTTTTCTGGTCAGTTGGTGGGTTTGTGGAGGTGGTGAATTTGAGTCCATAATGATTGAATAGAAGATTTGAAAGGGCGAGCATTGGTGTGTGTGCAACCACCAGATTTCAAAGGCTAAGGTAGTGCGTATATGTGCACAACAAGTTCAAAATTCTTTACCGATAAGTCATAAGAAAAAAATGAAGGGAGGGTAAAAGAAACAAAAGAAATGGTAAAAAGTATTCCCTCTATTCACTTCTATTTATCTACTTTGGACTTTGCATTCCCCTTAAAAAGGAACAATATAAATGTGTTTTTACCATGATACCTAAAACGTTCGATTAACTTAGTTAATACATTTTTATTGTCTTCACTAGAATAACATAACTTATCCAATCAAAACAATCCTCTAGCCCTCAAAACTCTATCAATGTCAAGACTAATAACTTTAATTTCTCAAGGCGTCTTCTGTTGCTAACATCTAATACATTTCCCTCATTAGCCAAATCAGATACATTATCGTGAAAGAGAAACCAATGATCTAAACTTAAATACAATGGTAAAAGATCCTTGCAACAATGAATTCATTAAATGGTGAAGCGATATTCAAACGTAGGAGAACATTCATACAACCATATTCCTTTCAACAATTCTAGCTTCAAGTTTACCAGATCCCCCACTAATATCAAATTCAATTCTAATTCCTCCACCATTTCCAGCATTGCTAGCACATCATCAATTAAAAGATTATTCTCCCCCCTACTATCCTTAACATATTTCCGACTATCATAGTCCCACTACTTACTATATAAAAACAACCAACAATCTATTATAAGTTTCTTAACATTCAAGCAAGATAAATTCTTGCAACCAATACCACTCTAACCATAAATCTTTCCACTATAATTTTTTGAAGGTGAATTATGAAAACAAAGTATATCAGCCTTTGAAATTGTCTTTGCAAAGCATCTTTTTCTTGGCAAAGACTCGCAACTAATGAGAATAAGTTTCTTTCCAAGACTCCAACCATCACGACAAGGCCCATTAATATTGTAATTCATTAATTGACTAAGAAATCCAAAGATTTCATACATGAATGCCCTATAGAAGCAACCCCTTTAGTGATTTCAATCTATGAGTATTTACCCAAAGGAATCAAATGAGTCTGCAAGAAAGTTCTCCCTTGAGTTGAAATCTTGAAACTAGAAAATAAAAATTTTCATACCCTAAGATCTATTATACAAATATACAATCTCTTACTAGAGACCCTCTTTTTAAAGAGCACACAATCCTTTTCAAAAACAACAATGATGACTCTTAACATAATAAGATTAAAAATTAGACCTTGAAACAAAGTAACCCACATAAAATTGAACCAAAATTAACCCCAATACTTTTAATAATAGATAGATTGGCAAGCATATTGCAAAGCATTTTAGATACGAACTCTACAAGAGATAAAAGAAAAAAGAGAATCATAAGTTGCTAACCTTTTCAGTTTGGATTGCAAAAACATACTCTATAGAGAAGATGATGAAGAGAGGGAATTGATTATGTTAAACCCTAAAATTTTGTGAGTTGGGGAGAGATAATTTAGCCTTTTGAGAAAAAGAGGGAAAAAGTCAAGGGAATTTTCCCGCTGGTTATGAAATTTTGAGTTTAATTTTCTAAGTAACCCATAAAAATGTGCTAATAAAATCTAAGAAGATGGTGCTACTATTGTCCTTTTCACATCATTGCACTATATTTCTCATTTATTCCTTTCTTTGCCATTTAAAATCTTGAGAGATAGAATTAACTTAATAATAAAAATATAAATAGTTGAGATGATATATAATATATTATACTAAACAATAATTGTTAAATATCTTTTATTAGATAAAAATGTAAAAATATTATTTATTTAAATTCAAAACTCCTAATATTATGAAAATAAAAGATAGTCATGTACATTAAAATTGTAAAAAATAATTACTTTTCCTATCATATCTCTACATAACTAAATTTGTAGGTCATACACACGATATTACTAAATCCTCTTTTATTTGCACTTAATAGATATCTTAATTTTAAATTATTCATATTTTAATCACTAAATGTGTTGGTTTTTTATGTTACAATAACTTAGTGGATCCGAACATGTCTGGATAAATAATATTTGTTATAAAGTCCTACCGTCCAAGTTCTTGCATGGACTACCTATTTTGGAAGTCTTTTATTTTTATTCCGCAAATTGATGATATTTAATTTTTGTCCCTACTGGTTATTTAAGGATAAATTATTGTCCAATGAATCCTTAACTATGGCTTAATTTTGTCTGGAAAATATTTTTAGATAATGTTTACAATTGTTATCCTCAACCAAACCATTGTTGCCCATCACTGCAACCACTTGTCGTCACTACTAGCCACTATTTACAAGCATTGTTACCAAACATCATTACCGTAACAAACATAGATCAATACTGACAATCACCATCATCAATTATCATTATATATATTTTCTATAATGACCCGAAAGGTCATTTTGGATTTTTTTTTCAAAATTACCATTTTACCCCTCCCAATATTGACTCGAAATCATTTCTAATTGTTTTGAAATTGATTTCAAACTTTGAGTAAAAAGTTGTGAATTATGTAAGTTTTTATTTCAAAAGAAAAGTTGTTAGAAGTAGTTTTTAGTGTCTTTTGGAGTTTTGAATGTTGGAACTGAATTATGTTGATTTCATGAGTGCTGGAATATGAAATTTGGTCTAATAGAACTGCCAATTTCAGATTCGGAGTCTTTTTGAGGATTTGAGCTCCTAAGCTGGGACTTTGTGAAATTTTAGCATTTCAATTAACTTTAGTTAAAATTTGGGGTTTGAATGCTCTAATTAGAATTCTAAGAGTTTCATGGATTCGGGGGATGATTTTATGCCTCGGTGAGGTCTTGATTGAATTTTCTGAGATCTCAAGCTTGATTTAGCCTTTTTATGCATTATGTTCATTTCTTGAGACTTTCATAATTTTCAGGTCAAGGAGACCGTAGATTCATATTTTGATGGTTCCATTAAGTCTGAAACACCGAGTTTAGTGAAATTGCATGTATGGTTTGTTAGTAAGGGATTTCGAACAAATTTGAGTACCATTTCAATGTTTTGAGTGTTGGCTGATTTTTCTGGTGCCTGGGATTTGTGGTACTGGCGTTCGCAAAGGGTTAGTCGCTTTCATGACCTTCACAAAAGTGTTGGGTGCTTTCATGACCTTCACATAAGATAAGTAGTAGTAGAAGTAGAAGGGTTAGGATCATTCCCACGGGGGAGCTGTTAGTAGTCGAGAATCAAATAGAAAAGTAAAATTGAGTTCTAAT
This sequence comes from Solanum bulbocastanum, assembly GCA_037074985.1. Classification (NCBI taxonomy): domain Eukaryota; kingdom Viridiplantae; phylum Streptophyta; class Magnoliopsida; order Solanales; family Solanaceae; genus Solanum; species Solanum bulbocastanum. The sequence continues at coordinate 25,578,886 of CM073603.1, read as the reverse complement.
CAGTCATAGCTATAAATATTTACGAACAAAAACATAATAAATCTAAAGGTGACACGAATGTCAATTATCAATGGGGGGTTTGAATGCAACTAAGAAATAAAAACATCAAAAATATAAAGATGCGAAATAGGGAGATAGGATTCTTGGGATGTGGTAGGAATGTGGGATAAAATAAACAATCGGGTAAATGCTATTGATAGTAAATCGCTGAACATTTATGACTACGCTAGACTTTAGTGGGGATAAATTTTCTCTAGAATACCAAGTTGCAGTAATTAAGCACAACCTTCGTCTTAGCCCATTCACTCTCTCGAGCTGAATGTGTGGAAAAAGGCCTAGGATTCACTCTTCGAGCTGAATCCACGACGACTCAATAACCACAAGCTATCAATTTAGTAGTCTTGGTTTTAAAACCTCTCTCTCGAGCAAGCAAACAACACGAAGATGAAATTGTATTTGCAACTACAATTTCATTAATTTCAAACACAATTACTAAACGAAATCACATTTAAACAACAAATAGACTATCAATAAGCAATACCCAACATTAAATTTAACCCATATTTAAATAATCACACCCCAAGAATTGGGGTTTTAGCTAAACATGAAAAAGAGATAGAAATCGATACCAAAAAGTGTTTCCATCAAATGAGTATGATAAATAATGTCTTTAAACACGCCAAGGATGAAGATTCTTCAAGACACACTTTTAATTTCTTGGAGTTGAAAAAGCTTCCAAACCTTGAAGCTCAAGAGCAATGTCTCCTAAAAACTCTAAGAACTAAAACTGAAAATATTCTAAAAATCAGTAATAATTCACTACAACTTAATACTAAGCTATAAATTTAAATGGGTATTTATATTTTTCAAAAATTTGTGATGCGAAGGACTACTCGGCATAGTTAGTCCGGATCGCCAGTGCACTCGACGATCCGCCCTTTGGTCTGGTTCATCATCTTTCTGCTTTTGCCCTCAGCATCTTCGCATTTGAATCATTGGCGATATGGTCTTGCTTAGCGAAACTGTTTGGCGACGCGCCGACTACTACCTTTTATCGGCAACTTGATCTTTTCCTTCATGGCTCAGCACACTGGAACTTTGGGCAAGATTAAGGCCATTCAGTGACTCACCTAATGCATTAGGAGATCCTCAGGCCTTCTTTTCTTTGTCCTTTTAGCTACCTTGTTCCTTTTGTCCAAGTTGTGTCCATGCTTTGCCTCAAACTCTAAATACTTGAAACTCAAGGCTTTTCATCAGTTATTGATACAAAATATGCATTTGAAGACACTAAATCTATCAAAATAAAGCCCTAAATAAGTCCAAATTATGGACTCATCAAGTATATATTGACTTGATCCACTACTAAAAAATCACCTATAGGGTAGTTACACGTATAGGCTCACACAACGGCTCACAAGATAACTTCGAATTTGAAGCATCATAAAAAGACACATATGAATATGTAGACCCTAAAAAAGAAAATGCATAAGTAGGTTGATAAGAGACGAAGATTGTACCTATGATGACAACATTAGAGCCTTTACCTCTAGCCTACCTAGAAAAGTATAAATATGGACGCATCCCCCTCGACCACCTAACCTACAAACTGAAGACCACCTCTAACACCCTAGGGACCACCCCTACTACCTTGTGCACTATGTCTTACTAACTCTACTAAAGTTTGAGGGCCTGAACTTACAGACCCTATTGCCTTCAATGACCAACCATTGGGCAATCTCTAGCAAAGTGGTCCAACGTGCCCTAATCTTAACAACCACTACAAGAAGATACTTATTGAGATGACTTGGCTAAAATAAAATGATCACCATGGTATGAATACCTCGGATGCAAACCCTAAGAGGTCTAACTTGAAGCCTAGTTTCCCTAACCACTAGTTGCTGCAAATCCACCATCTGTAATCTTTGGGTAACATCTTCTTGGGAAACCGCTAACATGAGATAGAAACCCGCTAAAACCACCTTGATAGTTGGGCCTCCTATCGCTACCTCAATATCCCTCTCAACATATCTTACCAATTGTGCATTTATGATCTACTACCTAAAGAAATAAATAGCCCAATGCTCTATAGAAATCCAAAGGGGTAACCCCAATTCTTTAATAATCTATGTACTTGTTCGTTATCTGTCAGCATAATCATAGCTTTATATATGGCTAGCTTGTGGAATCATAATTCATACTCAGAAACCAACATCAATACCTACAATAGATCTGTAAACTTATCCCACAACCTCTCCCTCAAGCTGCTAGGTTACATACTCCTCCAAGAAAGCCTTAGAGAACTGATCCCAAGTTATCGAAGGTGACCCAATTAGCCTGCATTTAAGATAGGATGTCCGCACTACTTCACTAATCCATATATCTAGAAAGTAGTGTCAACACCATGCGACTCAATCATCTTGAGGTTAGCAACTCACAAGAAACTAGTAGGCATCCTTTCCCAAAGCACGATTTAACCTGGGGGGACCCAACATCTTCTACTCCTCAAAGATATAACCAACCTAACATTCATAGGTGGGGAAATTACTAGCACTAGTGGAACTGATTAGCGAGGTGCACACTAGCAGACTGCACTCTTGGTACCCAAACACCATGTTCCCCTACCTAGGCCAAAGTTTTTGCCTTAGAATAGAGATATTCACATTTTCATAATATTGTTCAACTAAGCACGTTAAGGTGGCCCCTAGCCCTTATGCCAGTTTAGCTTATATAAGATGCTTTAGCTTTATTTCGACTAAGAAAAAGCAACCAAATTTCATAGAAAATTAGAAGGAAAGTCCCTAAATTCTCCATGGATATGATTCTTTCAACTCGGAAGTTACTTTACATAGCGTGCTCGTCATTTTGGTATAGTTTACCCCATTAATTTCATGGCATACCTTCATGGGTTTTGTAGCACTGAGATAATAGGTATTTATTGAGTATTTTGCAATAGCTATAAATATATATTGGCAAGGTAATGATATTATATGATTATTTATTTGTTGAATTGAGATTCTAAGCTTCTAGTTACGAAAAGTTGTAGTTGTCGATGACTTGTAGTAGTTTCATGTTGATTTCGGCTACGACTATTGTTACTTCAAAGAGGAAGATTGTTTATCTTGTATTTCAAAGGTTTTTTGTCCAGGAAATCATTACCCTATGACCCTCCTTCATAATCAAATGTTTTAGTATCATTTTTATAAATTTTTAAGCCATGAAGTCATGTTTTTGATATTGTTTCTCTGGACAACCCCTTAGTCTTATTGAGTTGGATTATTATTGTTGTATATTGATGGTATTAAGGTTTTGAAGTGAATGGGAGTTGGTTTTATTTTTATCAAAGTCATGTAAGAAGGTTGTTGGATCAAATGACTTAAACTATGTCTAGAAATATTGCCTCGGGAGCCTATCACTCCTTTGAGATGTTAGATGTTGGATTTAGCTCCCATTTATTATCACCGCCACCACCACCAGTACTACTACTACTACTACTACTACTATTATTATTATTATTATTAATATTATTGCTATTATTTTTATCGTTGTTCTTGTTGTTATTGTTGTTCTTGTTGTTATTGTTGTTATTGTTATTGTTATTGTTATTGTTATTGTTATTGTTATTGTTATTGTTATTGTTATTATTGTTGTTATTATTATTGTTATTATTGTTGTTGTTGTTGTTGGTGTTGTTGTTGTTGTTATTATTATTATTATTATTATTATTATAATAAAAAATCACATCTCGTTCATTTAACAAGCGAATAGTCTGTTCAGAAGAATTTAAAGCAAGAGCTTGTGAAATAGATTTCCCTACTTCGTGGACTCTAAATTCGGTTATACCCCCAAATCAGTTAACTGATGCTGTTACTAATTCTGATCTTTCTCATATTTCTCAAAATCCCGATGGAAGGATTAGTATACAATTTGCAGATAATAGTTATGCGCCTCATAAGCAGTCCTTTAATGATAACAGGCTTATGTCTTCCGTAAGTATGAGACATTCTTTGTCGAGTCGTCGACTATTGCCTGTGATGCACCATATTTCTCCGATTGATCCGATTTATGGTCCAGCTCGAAACCGTGCTGCGTCATTACATACTATGGGTTTTGATGGAAAATCTATGGTCGAAAAGGTATGAATCGACCCAAAAACGAATATAGTACAAGTGAACAACGATGGATCTGACAAGGAGATTCCTACTGCTTCTGAAATGGAGTTTGATTTAAACGATTCTTAATGATTTCACACCAAATTGATTTTAGTCCAGGTTCACTGGCAAGAAAATATATTCAAAAAGAATTTTTTGATGAAAAATGGAATCAGTTTAAAACTTGGATCTTTGAAGCTTATAGCAAAGACGATTTAAATTGTATTTCACAAGAATTTTATGAAACTTGTACTTTGCATAATCAAATTATGTATTTTGTTCCTTGGTTTATAACCACTTATTTACCATTATATATTAACGTTATTGAAAGAACTTATAAAGATGGGAGTGGTAATGTTTTAAAAGCTATATATCCTCCTCAGTCAACATTTGTTTTACCAAATAATACTGGTATTACTTTTTCTGCTTTTCAAAAATTTATTGAGGAAGATATTGCCTCAATCAGTATTAACGAGATTAATAAATTGATTACTCAAAATAATTATTTAAGTCTTTATGTTAAAGTGTTAGGAGAGAATATTAGTTCTCTTGACAAAAAACTTGATGATTTAACTACTTTGATAAAGGATATTAAGACTGATATAGTCAAAAATGAGTTTAAGGCAAAAACTGATATTGCTTCAACTTCAAAATCGTCTGATAATCCTACTTTATTCTCTACTCATATTCAAAGGCCAATTGAAATCTCTGATTTTAAACCAACTTCTTTGAAAAACTTAGAGGATCTTCGAAGCGACAAATTTTCTAATTTAGATATCGGACAACTTGCGGGAAGTTTGGTAGTTTTGGCCTTGGATGCAGCTGCATCCTCATTAATTGAGATCCCCTTATCCTTCTTTAGGGGTCGCATGCTTCTCCTAACAATTTTTGGTCTAGCCATGTCTACAAAAACATCAAAATGAGTTAGAACCAATTTAAACAGATGCACTGAAAAACAGTTGTAGATAGACTCGTCGAACCAGTCGGCGAGTCGCCGAATCTCTTTGGCGAGCTAGATCGGGCTCGCCGAAGGGATTGACTAAAAAATCTCATAAATTTTGGCATGTTGGCTATGGGAAGACCTTTTGGCATATCGCCGATAGCATCCGGTGAGCGGGAGTTAGCCCGTCAAAAATTAAAGTGCAAATAAAGGATAGGGGCATAAACAAAAGGCAATCAAGAAGGTCTTTGGGTAAGTCACTGAATGCTTTTGGCAACCTCAGGATTCTCACCGAATGTTACAGAACCAAACTACTCATTTAGCATGAAAATAAAGGCGAGATGGGGAACTTCGGCAAACTGTCGAGTGATTCGGCGAGCTCGACCCAGCTCGCCAAATGACCCAACGTTCCTACTTTCAATCCAACTTCTCAAATTCAACCCCGCAACCCCTAAAAATAAAATCAAAGCATGCACTTATAAAATTAAGCTCATACCGAATACACCCATTACCCCGGGATGCACAAACGTCTCTAGGTTTTGCCAAATTTGGCCTTTTGATGACTTTTGCCCTTAAGAATGACGTCAACCGCTCCATCATTGGGTAAAATACGTCATTTGGCACAAATACGGGCTACTTAGACTTCACCCAACTAGAACCAACAATATGCAAGTACAACCCCATAAATTCTAACCAATTTTAAGGCACAAAATTATGGGAATTCAACATTATAAGCACTACAGCCAAGATTATCAAATTAACATAAGCACATGCAAAAATAATTAAGATTAGAGAGGCCCAACACACATCACAAAGATAAGATCATTTCAAATGAGTACAAAATTTCTAAAGATAAACTTGGGGTTCGGAAAATCAACCTAAGATGCCAAATAATCAAGATTGAAATGCTAGGCGATAAAGTGATCCACTTTGAACACATAACCAACGACTCAAATATGATAAAAATGCAATAAATATAGATATTACTATTCGGGTATGATTTTGGGAAGATTAAAAGTGAGGGAAAGTGAAAGAGTTTGAAAGTTTAAATCTTTGGCCTTTAAAAATTGTTCAATTCTTGCCCATTCGGTGACATTAGTTTTGCTCGCTGACCCACTCAGTGACACGTCGAGTGGGCACTTACCTCGCCGAATATTATAGGACGTCCAGTTAATGTAAGGGTCCAAACGGTGGACTAAGTTGTGATTGCTGACCTAGTCGGCGATTCACCAATCAACTCTTAGGCTCACCGATTTTTACAGCCTCCAGCTTAAAAGTGTCTTGAGTCCAACGGCGGCCCAAGTCGGGCTCTCCGACCTCTTCGGTGAGTCACCAACTAGACTTTTAGCTCGCCAATCTCTACCTTTCTAACACTCTCTACACTTCAACCTGCACAATCAACACATCATTATTTCTAAAACAAAAATAAAGAGATAAAACACTTGGGTTGCCTCCCAAAAAGCGCCTCAGTTAATGTTATGGCACAATGCAAGTCCTCACTTAAGTTCCATTAGTGGGGTTTGCCTCATTTTCATAAGGAAACCCCTCTTTTGGTTCTAGGAAGAGGTGAGACAACACTTGGTCCATGTGGGACCCTAGTAGCTGAATGAGTATGGAATGAGAGGTTGTCATCTGGTTCAGCATCAAGACATTCTATGTTAACTCCTCCAACACTCTGTCGTGCTTTTCGACTTTGTGTAGAATGAGTAAGAGGACCTCTTCAATTTTCCCACCTTCTTGTTTATTCATCTTTCAACGCTCGTGAAGGGGAATGTACCTATCCTTCCTCTTGGACACTACTTCTAATTCCATGACTTTCTTGTACAAGTCATCCAGTAGGGTTAACAATGTGGCCAAATCTTGGTCTTTCTGTTTCCCCTTGTTGGTCTTTGCCATGTTATCAAGGAGTTGGGCTTCTTTAGCATAAGGTAGCTAGATGAGAGCACCTGGATAGATTTTGTCAGCCACTATTCTATTTTCGGGGCCAAGACCCCGGTAGAAGCATTCCAGAAGCATCGTATGTGGAATTCCATAAATTGGGCATTGCTGCAATAGGATCTTGAACCGTTGCCACAACTCATAAATGGCTTCATCCTCCAATTGCTTGAACTTTAGGATGTTATCCCTAAAATCATCAATCTCAAAGAAGGGTGATCCATTGGGTCACTGTTGCTACCAGATATGCTCTTTCATGCTGGTCTAAACAAGCACACAAAAACCAAAACTAAAAATAAGTTCAAATATAACTAACAAAATCAAAATTTAACTTAATTAAAGAATCTTAAACAATACCACTCCCCGACAATGATGCCATTTTGATTTCACGTATCAGGACACTTCTTCCAATACTAAGTGTCAACGATCGTTAGTCAGTAATATAACCCAACTAAGTGAGTAGGGGTCGAATTATTACATGATTAACATTCAAGAGCCAAGTACAAATATATTCAAGTCAATCATAGATAAAAACATTTTCGAATAAAAGAATAGATTCAAATTAAGGATGACACAAGTGTCAAATATGAGGGGTTTTGATTGTAATTATCAACTACAACAACAACAAAAAACACGAATAAACATGTAAAGTGATAGGTCTGGGGATGTGATTGGATTATGGGCTAAGGTAGACAAATAAGTATTTATAATTGATAGTAAATAGCTGCAAATCAGTGAATAAGCTAGACTTTAGTGGGGATAAACTATCTCTCAAACAATTTACCCCAAATCAAATTGGTTTCTCTCGAACACTAATGAGCAGCAATTAAGAACAGACTTCGCTTTAGTCCATTCACTTTCTCGAGCTGAATGTGTGGAAAAAGGTTTAGGATTCACTATGAAGAGCTGAACCCATGACAACCCAATACCCACTAACCATCAAATCAGTAGTCTTGGTTTTAAAACCTCTCTCTCGAGCAAGCTAAAAACACGAAGTTAGACATTCATTTGCAACTTCAACTCTTTAGATTAAACCATAATTACTGATCGATATCACTTTTAAACAAAATTTAAACTATCAATTAACAATACCCAGTAGCTAAATCAACCCATAATCGCACTAGAAGAATTTGGGTTTTACCTAGACATCATAAAAAGATAGAAATTGTTACCAAATTATGTTTCCATCAACTGGGTACGATTAATTTCATCTTTACAAGGGTCAAGGTTGAAGAATTTCAAAGACCCACTTCTGATTTCCCAAAAATGGAAATAATCAAATCTTTAAAGCTAAGGAAAATATTGTCTCAATACTCTCAGTTCTAAAACTTCAAAAACTGATAATAATAAAACTTCGATAATAGACTAAGAATTAAAAAATGTATTTATACTCTCCAAAAATGTACTATGAAGGACCATTCGGTGCAATAAGTCAGGATCGCCGATCCACTCGGTGATCCACCTTTTGGTCAATTCCATTGCCTTTTTGCTTTTGCCTTCAGCATCTTCAAGTTCTATAACTTTGGGTGATCTAGCACTACATCACAGAACCGTTCGGCGACTCGCCGACTGGTCATTTCTATCGCCAACTTGATTTTCTCCTTCATGGCTTGCCATACTGGAACTTTAGGCGAGATCACGGCCAGTCAGTGACTCGCCAAATGGTTAGGTGATCATCAGGCCTTCTTTTCTTTGTTCTTTCATCTGCCTTGTTTGTTTTTGCTCATTAGTGTCCACGCTTTGGTCCTCAATCCAAATACTAGTAATCAAGGATTGACATCAGTTATTGGTACAACATGTGCATTTGAGAACACTAAATCTATTCAAATAAAGCCCTATATGAGTCCAAATCGTGGACTCAAGAACACCAACAACTTAAACATTTGTTTGTCGTCAAGTTAAACTCAAGTTCAGCAGTTCAAAAAGGATGCCTCAAACAGTGCTACACAAGACTCATTCATAAATGCACACAAAAAGACTCAACCTACCCATGCATTGATCAATTTTGCACTAAAAGATTCTACTTGTGACTCACCATTACCAAAGAATCTCAAGCTCAAAATACTTACTTAAAATGCTAGTTCAAGCTCAACAATGGTTTTCAAATGCCCTCACACAAAGGATGATTCCATATCCAGACACAATGGTTCAATAATTTAAAGCTTCAGAATCAAATGCATCACTCACACTCACAAAGATGAACACAATGCATGATTAGATTTGCCCTTAGTTTCCAGCAACAATTGTTTCTGCTCACTCAAGATCAAAGAGGTCTTATTAGGGCTTGTAATGGGGCTGAGTGCAAAGGTTTGGTCATTTAGGCTCAATGGCTGTAATTCTCAAGAGATATGGTATGAACAACACATTATTTCCTTTCCTTCATCATTCTCATTCGTGCTCACAAGTCACCCCATTATTCATCTTCCACGGACTGTTGGTCACCCCTTTTCTTTTTTGCATTTTCACACTTTATTCCACAACTTTTTCATTCTTTTTCTTTTTCATGCTTTTCTTCTTCTTCTTTTATATATGGAGGGCTTCCATCTTTCACAAAACCATGGGTTAAAGGGGCTTCTTTGCACTTCTTGATTTTCCTTCTCTTTTCACCACACCCCCAACTTAAGCTTTTGGCCTAAGTTGGCTATTCACACAAACTACAGATCATGAGGATTATGGGTAATGGATCAAGAAAGGTTAGAGTTTGCATCAAGTTTCTTCCAAGAAAAGGATAAGGCTCAAAGGGTGTTCAAACAAGGATCACACACTCATAAGGTTGGCCACAAAAGAGGTATAGTGTCAAATTGTTTCACACTCTTCAAAGTTGCCTAAGATCATATCATGATATTGCATCACTTAGTCAATCGGACCAACAGGGAAAATTCTAGGTCTCATCATGCATGGTTCATAGTAAGATCACCACACAAGGCATCGACACCAATGACAAACAAGACTCCACACTTTCGCTAGTGTGCAATGTTCATTATAAGAGACTCGATTCGATAGTTGGCTTGTCACAACGAGATGCAAAAAGTTCACATATTTTCATGCAACTTCATTTGGCCTCAATGTAGTTGCACATTCATTTTTGTTCCATTATGAGCACTATTCAATGCATCGGTATTGATTAAAACCAATACTCGAATTTGCAAGAGAACAGCCACATACAAACACAAACAAGAGGTAGCACAAAAATACTTGGAAGGGTCCAAAAATCATTTACAATTTAAAACAAGGAGCCACAAGCTTAATCATCCATAAAATGCAGTATTAACACAATTTATAGCTCAAAAACCCAAATATATAGACATAAAGTCACACAAGGTGGGCCTCACTTTAAATTTCATGTATCAGGGCACTTCTTCCAATACTAAGTGCCAATGGTCGTAAGTAGTAATATTACCCAATTAAGTGAATTGGGGTCGAATCCCATAGGGAGTGCTACGTGCTTAAGATTCAAAAGCCAAGTACAAATATCTTCAAGCAAGTCATAGGTAAAAAAATTTACGAATAAAAGCTTGTTTCAAAATTAAGGGTGACACAAGTGTAAAATATGGGGGGTTTTGATTGTAATTATCAACTACAACAGCAACAAATAACACGAATAAACAAGTAAAGAGATAGGTTCTTGGGATATGATTGGATTATGGGCTAAGGTAGACAAAAAGGTAATTGCAATTGACAGTAAATAGCTGTAAATCAGGGAATAAGCTAGACTTCAGTGGGGATAAACTTTCTCTCGAACAGTTTACCCCGAATCAAATTGGTTTCTCTTGAACACCATGAGCAGCAATGAAGAACAATCTACGCTTTAGGCTATACACACTCTCAAGCTGAATGTGTGGAAAAAGGTTTAGGATTCAACCTCTCAAGCTGAACCGATGACAACCCAATATGCACAGATCATCAAATCAATAGTATTGGTTTTAAAACCTCTCTCTCGAGCAAGCCAAAAATACATTGTTAGAACTGCATTTGCAACTACAACCATTTAAATTAAACCACAATTAATGATCGAAATCACTTTTAAAATGCATTTAAGCTATCAATTAACAATACCCAGCATCTAAATCAACCCATAATCAAATAATCAAACACCAATAGTTAGGGTTTTATCTAGACATAATAAAAAGATAGAAATCGTTACCAAATTGGGTTTCCATCAACTGGGTATGATTAATTTCGTCTTTACAAAGGTCAAGGTTGAAGAATTTCAAAGTCCCACTTCCAATTTCTCAAAAATGGAAAATTTCAAATCTTTAAAGCTAAGGAAAATATTGTCTATATCCTCTCAGTTCTAAAACTTCAAAAACTGATAATAAAAAAACTTTGATACTAGACAAAGAATTTAAAAATGCATTTATAGTCTCCAAAAATATTATGTGAAGGACCATTCGGCGCAATAAGTTGGGATCGCCGATCCACTCGGGGATCCGCCCTTTGGTCAATTCCATTGCCTTTTTGCCTTGGCCTTCAACATCTTCAAGTTCTAAAACTTTGGGTGATCTAGCACTGCATCATGGAACCATTCGGTGACTCGCCAACTGCTCATTCCTATCACTGACTTGATTTTCTCCTTCATGGCTTGCCACGCTGGAACTTTAGGCGAGTTCATGGCCACTCGGCGACTCGCCCAATGGTTAAACGATCATTAGGCCTTCTTTTCTTCGTTCTTTCATCTGCCTTGTTCCATTTTTCTCATTAGTGTTCATACTTTATTGCTCAATCCAAATACTTGAAAATCAAGGATTTACATTAGTTATTGACACAAAATATGCATTTGAGGGCACTAAATCTATTAAAATAAAGCCCTAAATGAGTCCAAATCCTGGACTCATCAACACCACCAACTTCAACTTTTATTTGTCCTCAAGTAAAACTCAGGTTCAGCAGTTCAAAATGGATGCCTGAAACAGTGCTACACAAAACTCAATCATGAATGAACACAAAAAGAAACAACTTACTCATTCAATGATCAATTGTACACTCAAAGATTCAAGTTGTGACGCACCATTTCCAAAGAACCTCAAGCTCATACTACTTGCTTCAAATGCAAGTTCAAGCTCAACAAAGGTGTTCAAATTCCCTCACACAAAGGATAATTCCATATCCACACACAATGGTTCAACAATTTAAAGCTCCGGATCACATGAACAACTCACACTCGCAAATATGAACACAGTGCATGATTTCACCCATAGATTTACCCTTATTTTCCAGCCAACAATTGTTTCTGCTCACTCAAGATCAAAAAGGTCTTTTCAGGGCTTGTAATGGGGCTAAGTGCAAAGGTAAGGTCAGTTAGGCTCAATGGCTGTAATTCTCATGAGATGTGGTGTGAACAACACTTTTTTTCCTTTTCTTCATCATTCTCATTCGGCTCACAAGTCACCCCATCATTCATCTTCCATGGACTGTTGCTCACCCCAATTCTTTTTGCATTTTCACACTTTATTCCACAACTTTTTCATTCTTTTTCTATTTCATTCTTTTCTTCTTCTTCTTTTATATATGGAGTGCTTTCATCTTTCACAAAACCATGGGTTAAAAGAGCTTCTTTGCACTTCTTGATTTGCCTTCTCTTTTCACCACACCCCCAACTTAAGCTTTTGGCCTAAGTTGGCTATTCACACAAACTACAGATCATGAGGATTATGGGTAATGGATCAAGAAAGCTTAGAGTTTGCATCAAGTTTCTTCCAAGAAAAGCATAAGGCTCAAAGGGTGTTCAAACAAGGATCACACACTCATAAGGTTGGCCACAAAAGAGGTATAGTGTCAAATTGTTTCACACTCTTCAAAGTTTCCTAAGATCATATCATGAGATTGCATCACTTAGTCAACCAGACCAACAAGGAAAAATCTAGGTCTCATCATGCATGGTTCATAGTAAGATCATCACCCAAGGCATCGACACCATTGACAAACAAGACTCCACACTTTTGCTAGTGTGCAATGTTTATCAGAAGAGACTAGATTCGATACTTGCCTAGTCACAATGAGATGCAAAAAGTTCACATATTTTCTATGCAACTTCATTTGGCCTCAACGTAGTTGCACATTTATTGTTGTTCCATTATGAGCATTATTCAAGTCATCGGTATTGATCAAAACTAATACTCAAATTTGAAAGAGAACAGCCACATACAAACACAAATTAGAGTTAGCACAAAATTTTTTGGAAGGGGTCCAAAAACCATTTGCAATTTAAAACAAGGAGCCACAATCATCCACAAAATGCAGTATTAACAGAATTTATTGCTCAAAAACCCAAATATATAGACAAAAAGTCACACAAGGTGGCCTCACCCCACCAAAATCAAGAGTCATTTGTCCTCAAATGCAAGAAAAAATATCCAAAAGTCAAAAAGTCAGACAGAAAGGGAGATAAAGCGGGATCATATCTAAATAGTCGCTCCATCTGTCTGGGCATCTGTGCGCGGTGTGTCATTCTGATCTCGAGCCTAAGTGCCCGGTGTAGTGCTCGAAAATTGGGCATCAGTACCCGGAGTCACCTCGGAAGGAACAACATATGTATTAGGGTCAGCCAAAGGTGTATCTGCCAAAGAGGTTTGCACATCTGCATCGATCACGGCCTCCTCAATCTCTGTAAGGCCCTTATACAAAACCTCATCAGCAACCTCAAGCATCTCCTCATCAATCTCTGACTTAGACTCAGGGTCAGATGTATCCTTAATTCTAACCTCATCTCCAGTGGTAGCCGGAGGCATCTCTGGCACATCTAGAACCTCTACTGTCTTGAAAATCATGAACATGTCGATGGACTCAGCTGAGCCACATCACTCCTCAATGCAGCAATAGTGGTCTTTATAGTGGTCACCTCCTCGATGACCCCATGGCCACGCTCACACACCGCTATCCTAGTCGCAAGGGCATCAATGGTAGCGTTCAATGGTCCACAGTATCAGCCAGTACAGTATGAATCATGCTCGGGATAGAGGATTCAATTCTGGCAGCACGATGATCGGTAGAATGGGTTAGTTGGCCTATTCGAAGTAATGCAGCCTGAGTGAGCGGGGTCTGAGAAATAGCAATAGCAGCAGCTCTGGGAGGCAATGTAGCAACAGATGACCTAGGTATATTAGAAGGAACAGCACTAGAAGTACCTGAAAGCCCAGGGGGTGAAGTAGGCAAATGTGCCTCTGCAAGTAATATCTGAGGATCAACAAACGGGGATGTATCCACCGGGGCTGCCTTCTTCTTCTCTGCCTAATCTTTTAAATATTCTACCTCGATCCTTTAAATATCAGTGGACGATGTGGGAATCACGTCCACATCCTTCTTCGCATTTGTAAGAATCCGAGCCCGTCTATATAGATCAGTGATCAATACTGGATAGGGGAGGGATGTCTGGCGCTGCTTGGCCCTCATGATCATCTCCTGTGCCATAGTTATTCCAAAATTTATCCTCGTCTCCTCGATGATGTAGCCCAAACAGGCTGCCATGGCCTGTCAGAGAATCGACTTGTTCTGGGATGGCATGATAGTGCTGCTGATAAAGCCAAACCAGAATCTTGTAGCTATGTTTAGATCCTTTTTTTCAATCGGTGCTCCAATCTCCAGCCACTTGGGAGTACCATCTGATATAAGTGGGGCTAGGCATTTCTTCATATTTTTCAGAGTCTTGCTCTTGATCAGATGCTAGTATTCATCATCAATATCATTAGGACATTCCAGGACAACATTAATAGCCTCACTATAACACTTGATCTTCTTTCCCCGGACAACTACATAGTCAACCTGTTTGAATGCAGCTACCTACTTCTTTCTTTGCGGTATCAAGGCCCCATAAGTAGTGTAGAACTCCTAGACCCAATTTGGAATATAGGGGCCATGGGGCTTGGTGAAGATCTGGAATTTATGAGACTTCAGACAGCTCATAATCTCTAGATACCTATTGATGGCCCCATTAGTGGACAGACGTTTTTCCTCAATGATAGTCCTCATCCCCTCAGTCTTCAGTCTATAAATAGACTTGGGAGAAGGACATTGTATTGGTGGTGCTAGGACCACGGCTTGTGCTGGAGCTGGAGGATAAGTAGTGGTGGCCTAAGAAGTCCTGATCCTAGATGGATCATTCATCCTTTTGGATCACAACTAAGCCCTCTGTGCTGCTATTATTTCATCATCCTCAGGCTCTGAAGCTGTAGCCTACTGTTCATGGTGTTCACCCTTACTCTCAGAAGTAGTGAGGTGTGTGGTGTAGATACCGTCACTGTCGAAGCTGACCTCCAATGACGCAAGTGCCTTGCCTTGCCTTTTCCTTTGACTTTCCCACCAGTTGTGGGAAGTTTGGTAGTTTTGGCCTTGGATGCAGTTGCATCCTCATTAATTATGATCCTCTTAGCCTTCTTTAGGGGTGGCATGTTTCTCCTAGCAGTTTTTGGTGTAGCCATGTCTACAAAAACATCAAAATGAGTTAGAACCAATTCAAATAGATACACAGAAAAATAGTTACAGACAGACTCGTCGAACCAGCCGGCGAGCGCCAAATCTCTTTGGCGAGCTAGATTGGGCTCGCCGAAGGGATTGACTAAAAAATCTCAGAAATTTTGGCATGTTGGCGATGGGAAGACCTTTTGGCATATCGTTGATAGCATCCGATGAGCAGGAATTAGCCCGTCGAAAATTACAGTGCAAATAAGGGATAGGGGCGTAGACAAAAGGCAATCTAAAAGGTGTTTGGGTGAGTCACTGAGTGTGTTTGGCGACCTCAGGATTCTCACCGAATGTTACAGAACCAAACTACTTATTTAGCATGAAAATAAAGGCGAGATGAGGAACTTCGAAAAACTACCGAGTGGTTCGGCGAGCTCGACCCAGCTCGCCAAATGACCCAACGTGCCTACTTTCAACCCAACTTCTCAAATTCAACCCCGTAACCCCTGAAAACAAAATCAAAGCATGCACTTATAAAATTAACCTTAGACCCAATACACCCATTACCCCGGGATACACAGACTTCTTTCGGTTTTGCCAAATTTGGCCTTTTGACGACTTTTACCCTTAAGAATGGCATAAACAGCTCCGTCATTGGGTAAAATATGTCAATTGGCACAAATACGAGATACTTAGACTTCACTCGACTAGACCCAACAACATGCAAGCACAACCCCATAAATTCTAACCAATTTTAAGGCACAAAATTACAGGAATTCAACATTATAAACACTACAGCCAAGATTATCAAATTAACATAGGCACATGCGAAAAAAATTAAGATCAGAGAGGCCCAACACACATCACAAAGATAAGATCATTGCAAATGAGTTCAAAATTGCTAAAAATAAACTTGGGGTTCGGAAAACCAACCTAAGATGCCAAATAATCAAAGATTGAAAGGCTAGGCGGTAAAGTGATCCACTCCGAACATGCAATCAATGACTCAAATACGATTAAAATACAAGAAATATAGATATTACTATGCGGGTGTGAGTTTGGGAAGATTAAAATTGAGGGAAATTGAAAGAGTTTGAAAGTTTAAACCTTTGGCCTTTAAAAACTATTCAGTTCTTGCCTATTCGGCGACATTAGTTTTGCTCGCTGACCCACTCAGTGACACGCCGAGTGGGCACTTACCTCGCTGAGTTTTACAGGACGTCCAGTTAATGTGAGGGTCCAAACGGCGGACAAGTAAAGAGACAGGTTCTGGGGATATGATTGTATTATGGGCTAAGGTAGACAAATAGGCAATTGAAATTGATATTAAATCACTATAAGTCAGTGAATAAGCTAGACTTTAGTGGGGATAAACTTTCTCTCGAATAGTTTACCTCAAATCAAATTGGTTTCTCTCGAACACTAATGAGCAGCAATTAAGAACAACCTTTGCTTTAGTCCATTCACTCTCTCGAGCTGAATGTGTGGAAAAAGGTTTAGGATTCACTCTCTAGAGCTAAACCTATGACAACCCAATACCCACCGACCATCAAATCAGTACTCTTGGTTTTCAGACCTTTCTCTCGAGCAAGCCAAAAACACGAAGTTAGACTTGCATTTACAGCTACAACCCTTTAGATTAAACCATAATTACTGATCGAAATCACTTTTAAACAAAATTTAAACTATCAATTAACAATACCCAGTAGCTAAATCAACCTATAATCACACCCCAAGAATTAGGGTTTCAGCTAGGCATCATAAAAAGATAGAAATTGTTACCAAATTGTGTTTCCATCAACTGGGTACGATTAATTTCGTCTTTACAAAGGTCAAGGTTAAAGAATTTCAAAGACCCACTTCCAATTTCTCAAAAATGGAAATCTTCAAATCTTCAAAGCTAAGGAAAATAATGTCTCAATACTCTCACTTCTAAAACTTCAAAAACTGATAATAATAAAACTTGGATACTAGACTAAGAATTTAAAAATATATTTATAGTCTACAAAAATGTGCTGCGAATGACCATTCGGCGCAATAAGTAGGGATTGCCAATCCACTCGGCGTTCTGCCCTTTGGTCAATTTCATCTCCTCTTTGCTTTGGCCTTCAGCATCTTCAAGTTCTGTAACATTGAGCGATCTAGCACTACATTGTGGAACCATTCGGCGACTCGCTGACTGCTCTTTTTTATCAGACTTGATTTTCTCCTTCATGGCTTGGTACGCTGGAACTTTAGGCGATATCATGGCCACTCGACGACTCACCCAATGGGTTAGGCAATCATTAGGCCTTTTTTCCTTCGTTCTTTCAACTGCCTTGTTCCTTTTTTGTCATTAGGGTCCATGTTTTGTTCCTCAATCCAAATACCTGAAAATCAAGGACTTACATCAGTTATTGGCACAAAATATGCATTTAAGGACACTAAATCTATTAAAATAAAGCCCGAAATGAGTCTAAATCGTGGACTCATCATACCACAAGGAACCTATTTGTGGGTGATATTCTAAAGATAGCCTTCAGGTTCAAACATGACAACTTTGAGTTTCTTGTGATGTATTTTGGGTTACAAAACACCCCAACAGTATTTATACACCTGATGAATCATATCTTCAAGTCATTCCTAGACTTGTTGTCATTGAGTTTATTGTTGATATTCTAGTATATCTAATTTAGAGACTGAGCATAGAGACCATGTAAGAAGTGCTTCAGGTACTCTAAGATCAGAAGTTGTATGCTAAACTCCCAAAGTGTGATTTCAGGTTACAGTATATATCCTTGTTAGGCCTTATTCTATTAGATGATGGTATTCGGGTTTAATTACAAAATATTGAGGCCGTGAAGACTTGGCCTAGACCCACGACCATGATAGAAGTTCATAGCTTTTAGGGATAGCAGGGTAGTAAAGAAGGTTTGTGTAAGTATTTTCTTCACTTTTAGCATTCTTAAAAGAAACTGACTCAAAAAGAGCTAAAAGATAGATTGACGTCAGCACAAGTTCTGACCTCACTAGAAGGTCCAAAGAGTTGTACAATGTATTATGATGCTTAAAGAGTTAGGTTGGTTTGTATTTTATTAAAACATGAAAAGGTAATTGCATATGCTTCTAAACAGTTAAAGAAGATTGAGAAGAACTACCCAGCCCATTATTTAGAGTTGACTATATTTATTCATGCCCTGGAGATTTAGAGGCCTACTTGTATGTCATTAATATATATATATATATATATATATATATATATATATATATATATATATATATAGATCATTGGTGTCTCTAGTATATTTTGAGTTAGAAAGAGTTGCACCTGCAACATCGCTGATTTCTTGAATTGTTTAAAGATTATGACATGGATATCTTATATCGTAGCAGATGCCCTTAGTAGTAATTCTATTGATAGTGTATTATATTTGGGAACATAGAAGCAAGAGTTGCTTCAAGAGTTCTATAAGCTAGCTAGTTTGGGGCTTAGACTATTTGATATTGATGATGCAAGGGTCGTAGATTAGGAAACAACAATATCACCTCTAGTTTTTTAGGTGAAGGCACATCAATACAATGATCTTAGTTTAGAGTAGCTTTGAGGCAAGTCTTAGCAACATGAGTCAGCCTTGGATATAGTAGTAGATAGAGTCCTTGAATTCAAAGATTAGTTATGTGTTTCAGATATTGCATGGCTTAGATAACATATTATGGAAGGGGCACCACTGTCATTATTCTATTCACCTAAGATCCACGAAAATCTCTTATGATATTAAGGAGATTTATTGGTGTCTAGGAGGAAGAGGAACATATCTAAGTTCATGGCATAGTTCCCAAATCGTTAGTTAGTAGAGGTAGAGCATTAGAAGCCTAGTGAGCTAACTCAGGAGATAGTATTCCATTGTGGAATTGGGAGGCCATAAATATGGATCTTGTCACACGCTTGCCTTGTTTGTGATAAAAAAAAAGTCGATTATATTTGGGTGAATATTGATAGGTTGACGACAATTGGCCCATTTCGTGAAAGTCAAGGCCATATTCTTAGCTAAGGGTTATGTTGGGTTGTACATTATAGAAATAGTAAAATTTATGGTTTTCTAGTATCGGTAATTTCAGATAGAGGGTGATAGTTTATAGAATCTTTCTAACGATCTTCCTAGAAAGGTTTGAGGACTCGATTTAAGCTTAGTTCATCTTTTCATCCTCAAACCAATGGCTAAATAAAATGCACGATCTAGATGCTCAAAGATATATTACGGGCATGTGTGCTAGATTTCAGAGGGAACTAGGATAATCACTTGTCGCTTATTGATTTTTCTTATAATAACAACTATCCTTAAGCCATCGGTATGGTGTGGTACGAGGATTTATATGAGTATAAATGATGATCCCCTATTTATTAGTTTGAGGATAAAGAGATTGGTTCTAGGTCAGAGAGTCGGGGTTTTTTTTGGACTTAACATACTCCACCGGGCCTTGGAAAAGGTTAAGTTGATTAGAGATTGATAGTTAACAGGTTAGAGCTGCCGAAAACAATATTCAGATGTTAGGCAAAGATACATAGAGTGTAACATTAAAGATTAGGAATTTTTGAAGGTTACATCATGAAAGGCATATTATAAGTTAGTAGGAAGGGAAAGTTGAGCCCTCGATATATTGGACCTTACAAGATTGTGCAGTGTATTGGGGAGAGTTACATACTATCTAGAGTTTTCACCATAATTAGAGGTATTTTATCCGACTTTTCATGTTTCTATGTTAGGAAGTGTACTAGAGATCCAACACATTTAGTAGCGACAATAGATATACATATTTTAGACAAAATATCTTATGAAGAAGTCCCTATTGCAATAGCAGGCTACCAAATTTAGAGATTGTGTAATGAGGATATAGCTTCAATGAAAGTGTTGTTGAGGAATTGGAATATCGAATAAATGATATGGGAAGATGGAGGGGACATGAAGTTTGGATATCCTCACTTGTTCACTCCTTTATATAATGTTTAGAATAGATATATAGTATACCTGCATTTGAATAAATGAGGTACGTTACTTATGTACTATATGAGTTCTTGTGTTTTTTCCTATGATACCATGCACAGTATCATCATTCAAGAATGAGGGACCCTAAGGGGGAAGGATGTAACACCCGGCTCATTCAAATGTTAGACTAACTCATACTTTTGGGCTAAGACTGAGCTTAATGTGTTAGGCAGTATGTTCTTTGAAGTATTTTAATTACACAATTGTTGTATGTTAAGTTTTGAAGTCAAGAGAGTAACAGAATAAAAGTCAAAAAGAGTTATTCAGCCTTTCCTTTAAGAAGTTCTCTTATAATTTGGGTTAAATGTATTGGGGGTTTTCTCCAAATTTATAAAAAGCATGTGGTCCCTAACATACCAAATCGAAAATGTACGAGTTTATTCTCCATCACACTAAAATCGTTCATCTATACGACTTTAGAATAGAGAGATATTCACATTTCTATAAAACTCTGCAAGCTAGCACGTCAAGGTGGTCCTTTAGCCCCTATGTTCGTTTAGCTTTATATAAGTTGTTTTAGCTTCATTTTAACTCCAAAATATCAAAAAAAATTCATATAAAATCAGAAGGAAAGTCCCTAAATTTTCCATGAATATTGATTCTTTCAACTACGAAGTTTGATGGAAGTTGCTCCGCATAGTGAGCTCGCCATTTTGGTATAGTTTGCCCCATCAATTATGTGGCGTATGTTCATGGGTGCTGTGACAGAGAGATAGTAGGTGTTTATTGAGTATTTGGCAGTATTTATGGATATATATTGGCAAGGTAAAGATCTCGTACACTTATCTATTTGTTGAATCGAGATTCTAAGCTTCTGGTTATGAAAAGTTGTAGTTGTTAATGACTTATAGCAGTTTCTTGTTAATTTTGGTTTCGGCTATTGTTTGGTCAAGGAAATTGTCACACCCCAAAACTAAGGGAGGGCATGACTAGCCTCAGTGTTGACTGAATCGAGAAGCTGACTATATAATAGCTAAAACTATAATATTTAGGCCAACCAGGCCACTTGCCACAACCACCGCGACCAACAAGATCACAACCAAAATTTCACAAAAATAAGGTCAACTAAGCGATAATTCCTTTGAGTTGAGCAATGGAAAGCCAACAAGTCAATAAAACCAAACTGAAGTAAATTGTACATACACGTCCAGAAAAGCCTCTAAAGAGTAACAAACTTAGTGCATAATACATGTCCCTGACCTACCCATAAACAAAGAAAACACAATAATGCCAAACTAGAACATGGTTCTTAAAAAAGAGGAGCATATCAACTCTTGAATGAAGTCAGACTCCTATTGCAACTAATAATCTGAGCCTCTACCTACACCTGGAACACGAATGCAGCATCCCCAAGAGAAGGGACGTCAGTACAGAATGTAGTGTCCACTAGTGGAGAGATGTCAGTACAAATAACATGTATCGGCATGTAAGGCTGAAATGTGTAAACATAACTATATTAAAGATATTGAAATAGAGTTAGGGATAGAAACAACTTGAGACTGCAGAAGTTGAGATTTGATATCAACTTAACATTTATCCCCAAATGCAACCAATTAAGCACATATACAATCATATTTCCCTAATGGTGAATTGTACGATAATCCTATCATAGTAGTGGCCCTGCCTAGACGAGATTGCCATCCCAATGATGTAATGATTGAGTAAGCATCTTCCCACCAGACATGCCAGCTATGGTGGTGTAATGACTGAGTAAACATATGTTCACTAGACATGCCTTATGTGGTGTGGTGTGGTGAACTATAGTTGCAGTAATTATTGTATCTACCTGCCCATATTACCCCATCAGTAGTGTAACATAAAGGCATAACCCCAATTATCTACTGAGTCGACCATGCTCATATCTAGTAAATCTAATAAATATAGCACTTATGCTAGCTGAGTCCAAAACTTTGACTAAAATAGGTCTCCTCAAGACTCGTGAACTGCAACTATTTACATGTAACATATAAAGCATTCGAATAGCATACATATACACATACTTACTACTTAAACAACCGTTAAAAGGTTTAGATTGTTATAAGGAATCTAGTAAGGTTATGAATGATATACTAAATATATTTTTGCCACCTTAACGTATAGCTTGAATAAGAGAACTTATATATATATTTCTATATGATCCACTATCCTTTAGGATCTGCATATATACATATATCTTACCCATAAGGTGCTTCCTTTACTCGTGCCAACAATTATACAATTTGACTCCCGTTATAAAATTATCGTGCCGATGATCACCAATAGTTCTTAATTATTTGTCCTTGATCACATGGAAACGTGGAACTCATATACACAACTACTTCATAAGGAAAACACATATAGGACCCAGCTCACACTGTCCAAGATAAGGGATCTCCAATCTCAATTTAAAACTACGACAATAATTGTATATATATCCCTATTCACATCACATTCATATATTTTAATATTTCAACAAATATACACTGTCACCACGTCTTCCCAACCATTTAAAAGAACCATATCGTACCTCAATAGGAGTTAAAAACATACGAATATTAGTCCTATCAACAACGTAGATTCGTTCATGGAAATAAAGGAAAGGGACGCCTTTATTTACCTTTATTTGAGTCTTTTAACGTACTACAATGGCTGGATTATCTCTTGCTCCTTCAATATAAAACAACAGCCAATAAAAATTCAACTTTAAGCAGTTACACAACATATCCAATTTGTGTCGTCAATTCAACAAACACATGATGGGTGTAACTCAAGAAACATTCAAATCAATCAGTGTTTGTAGTATTCAAGCCTTCATATTACAAACAACAATAAAGTAGACTTAAATGAATCCAACACATTAACCAATAGCTACCAGACCACTCCACACACTCCCTCCACACAAAACCATCAATTAACATAGGTGAAACTTGAACTAATGGCTTCCTATCGCCTTCCCTTGAGTCTTACCCATAGAATATATCTTGAACATAAAGGAAATCACATACATGAGAGAAGATAACATGGTCATAACTTCCTTAAAGAAGATACAGTCCCTTAAGCTCATAATAACCATGGAGAAAGTTTGTCTCTTCAATCCAAAGAGATTTTGTTCATTGAAAACTAGATTTAAATATATTTCATTTGACATATTATAGTCCCTCTAACTTTTCAAATATTGGGGTATATTCCCATCCCAAGTTGGACCATATATGAGATTATATGAAACAATCTTTCGTAAAGTAACCTTCAACTTGTACTATTACTACAAGAATTCCTTTGGTCTCCAACATACAATATTTATTTTGATGCACTCTAAGTAACAATCAATATGAACCACCATTTCAAACCTTATTCTCCCGAAAACTCATTAACAAAAAATGTAAGGCAAAAATATTATATAATTTTTTATGTGTCTATCTTTAGTTTAATGAGTTTGTCGCCTTAAAATAGACAGGGTGCTAAGAAATCATTATCCCACGATTCTCCTCCATAATCCTATGTTCTAGTATCATTTTTATAATTTTTTTAGCAACAAAATGGTGTTTTGAATATTATTGCTTCGGGCAGCCCCTTTTATGTATTGAGTTAGATTACTGTTGTAGTATATTGATGATTTTAAGGTGTTGGAGGGACTGGGGGTTGGCTTGATTCTTATCAAAGTCGTGTAAGAAGGTTGTTGGATCGAATGACGTGAAGTATTAATAGAAATAGTTCCTCGAGAGCTCATAGCTCCTTTGAGATGTAGTTAGGTGTTGGATTTAGCTGTCATTTATTATTGTTATTTGCCTCGTTTTATTCTTGGGAGTTAGGTAGTCATGAGTGTGACTTTAAAACCTTATTAATTGTCTATGTAGTTTTCTAACAACCTTATTGATTCTAGCAATTATTGTGTTTGATAGGTTGGCCGAGTTTCAGACAAACACATTTAATGTTTTAGTTGAAATGTATGTAAAGGCTTCCTTTTCATTTTCTAGCATGACCTTTAAGTCAAAGCTTTAATAGAAGGTATAACATTGTTATTCTACTAATGGTCTCATAGTATTGAGTTTTGCCCCACAACATCATATAATTGTCACGCCTCGAGGATATCCCTTTGACGTAACACAGGACCTAGGATCAAGAGTGACCCCAAGCTAATCCTGAGATGGCATATTATAAGAGAAACTGAATACATCTATGAAAGATAAACTAATGTAGACGCTAAATCATGAGATAACTAAATGATGGGGAATACCCAATACTATCTGAATATATAAATATTGAATAAGAGTTAATAATATTGGACTATAACTCAAAAACTAAAGCTAAACCTAATTATGTCTGAAGAAAGCATCTAACTGACTAGAAATGTTGGGACATGCCCCCAGCTAACTATAGAAAAACTGAAATTGAAATAAAAGACTAAAATACAAAAACATGTATATTATCCTCGAAGTATGAGGACTCACCACTGATGCTACTGAGTGTGGATCAAAAATTGATCTACGCGTGATCTGAATGCTGAGGATCTGAACATACATCACGAAAAGATGTAGCACAGAGTATGAGTCAGTACTTGAAAGGTACCGAGCATGCAGGATAGGATAAAGTTGTATAATATATACATAACTGAACAAGGCAAGCTAAGCAACGATATAATCTGCACATGACAAAGATATTGAGATAACTTGAAAATGACTAAACTGAATGTAATGACCAAGCACATAACATGTTGAGACTGAATACTGAAATACAACTAATAATATGGTTAATGCACTAGAATCTGACTGTGGGAGCTACTATTAAATGACATAAAACCACGTGAGCTAAACATGGAGTCCGTTGTATAAGCCCCATCGAGAGGACCCTATATACCTTGCCAGGGGTATAAAGGAATGACTGGCGTGATCATTAAATATGTTGCCCATAGAGGGGACTTAACCTACGGGGGAACATAGTTCTGGGAATATGAGGGTGACTGACCCTAGTCTACTCGGTAATAAGCCTACTCCCAACTAGAATGTATACAATACAATATAACTGAATATAAACTGGACAGCTCAAGATTCAGACATGCTAACTGAAATGCAACATTAAGTACTGATAATGAAACATTTGTAAGCTAATGCATGTATTTCTATATAAACTGACCTAGTAAGTGTAATTCATGAACTAAACGAATTTACCCAACTAGGGTTCTGAATTTCATGCAAGAATTAAGCAACATAATTACGAAAACATAATATTCTGATTTGGATTAATCTAACAGCTAAATCACAGCAATAATCTAAAGTTCTAGAAACCCTAAGTCTACGCATAATGAAGGGAATCAAGAATCTTACTAAATTATTGGGATCTAATGGGAGAAATGAATCCACTAGTGAAATCCCAAATACCTAGTGACAAATTCCACAAAGAAATATTTCGATTTAGGGGTTGGAACTAAGGGAAACTTGTTGTGTTCTTGGAGAGGGTTTGGTCGATGCTTTCTCTCTTCTTTTGCTTGGTTTGACCATTTTTGGGAGAATGAATTGGTTAGGGTAATGTATGAATAAGTTATAATCTAAAACTATCCAAAACGATGTAGTTTAGGGGTTAAACGACGTAGTTTAGGTGTCCAATGCATAGGGGAAAAGACCAAACAACCCCTGACTTAAAACTATCAGGATAAATTGACGGACGTGGTCCACGGATAGTGGTCCCACCTACAGTCCATCCTGGTCAGTCATTGTTCAGCTTTATAGGATGGGTTTTGGGTAGTCTAAACCACAAACCGTGGTCCCACCTACAGTCCGTATGTCCTGGCATGGTTTTGTACTTAGCTGGATTTTTCTGGAGTTCTGGGATTCTGGGGAGTCTGAACCACGGACTGTGGTCCCACCTACCGTCCATACGTCCTAGCGTGGTTCTGGAATTAGCTGGATTTTTTCTGGGGTTTTAAGGAGTCTGAACCACGGACTGTGGTCCCACCTACGGTCCGTAGGTGGCCTCCGTTACTGGCACCTGCACTTCTAGAAATCTACATTTTTGTCCTTTTAGAATCTGGGGTGTTACATTATCTCCCCCTTGGGAACATTCATCCTCAAATGAAGACTAAACTAGCTGAAAAGGCAGGAAAAGAGTTGCAATGCCTACCAATAGGTATTAGAAACTAAACCCTGACTGAACTAAGTTTCAAGAACATACAAATACGCTGAAAATGTAAGACTAACCAAAGGAACAAAATACTATGACTGAATTTATGCATGAGTAACTGAAAGACTAGAGAGGAACTATTACCTCAAGCTAGAATGGAATCGGAAGGAAAGAGATAAGGATACTTGGCCTTCATGGCTGCTTCTGCTTCCCAAGTAGCTCCCTCTACAGACTGACTCCTCCACAAAGCCTTAACTGAAGCGACTTCTTTGTTTCTTAACCTTCGAATCTAATGATCAAGAATTTCAACTGGCATGTCTTCATAAGTGAGACTATCCTTCACAGCCACACTTTTCAATAGTTCTATGGATGTTGGATCACTCGCGCACTTCTTCAACAATAAAATGTGAAAGATCGGATGGGCTGCTGCTAGTTTTGCTGGCAACTCTAACTCATAAGACACTTTACCAACCTTTTTCACGATCTTGTAAGGGCCTACATATCTAGGACTGAGCTTCCCTTTGTTGCCAAATCTCATCACCCCCTTCATAGGTAACACTTTCAGGAAAATCCAATCATTAATTTGGAACTCCAAGTCCCTTCTCCTTACATATACATAGAACTTATGGTGACCCTGGGTTGTCTTAAGTCTATCTCTAATGAGCTAAACTTTTTCCATAGCATCATAAATCGAATCTGGTCCTATCAAGGCTACTTTACCTACTTTGAACCAACCAACTGGAAATCTACACCTACGCCCATATACTTCCTCATAAGGGGCCATCTGAATACTTGAATGGTAGCTATTATTGTAGTCAAACTCTATAAAAGAAAGGTGATCATCCCAACTACCCTTAAAGTCAATCACGTAAGATCTCAACATGTCCTTTAAGGTATGAATGGTACACTTTTCCTGACCATCCATCTGTGGATGAAATGTTGTGCTGAGGTTAACCTAAATACCAGGACCCTTCTGAAATGTCTTCCAAAAATGAGAGGTAAACTGGAACCTCTATTTGAGATGATAGACAAGGCAACCCCATGAAACCTGAGTATCTTATTAATGTAAAGCTTAGCATAGTCCTCCACCAAATATTTAGTCTTAACAGCCAAAAAAGTGAGCGGACTTAGTAACTATGTCAACTATCACCCAAATAGAGTCATGTTATTTGCGAGTACGAGGTAAACTTGTAATGAAGTACATGTTTATCACTTCCCACTTCCATGTAGGAATGTTAATCTCCTGAGTCATACCCCTTGGTTTCTAATGTTCTACCTTCACCTGCTGATAATTAGGGCACTTAGACATAATATGCCAAAGGAAAGAAATTGGTTGTAACCAAAACTCACATCTGTTAAACTTAGTGAATAACTGGCGATCTTTGAGAGTTTACAGGACAACCCTCAAATGAGTCACATGTTCTTCCTCATTCCTAGAGTAAATGAGGATATCATCAATAAAGACGATAATGAACAAGTCCAAATACTGCTTGAACACCATGTCCATCAAGTCCATGAAAGCTGCAGGAGCATTGTTTAGTCCAAATGACATAACTACAATTTCATAATGACCATATCAAGTTTTGAAGGTTGTTTTTGGGATGTCACTAAAACTGACTCTAAGCTAATGATAACTGGATCTGAGGTCTATCTTCGACAAATAACTAGCACCCTGAAGTTGGTCGAACAAGACATCAATCCTTGAGATAGGTACTTATTCTTGATTGTGATCTTGTTTAACTGTCGATAGTTAATGCACATCCTGAGAGAACTATATTTCTTTTTCATGAACGACACTGGCACCCCATGGGGAAATACTGGGTCTGATGAAGCTTTTATCTAGAAGGTCTTTCAACTTCTCTTTAAATTCCTTAAACTAAGATGGAGCTAATTTGTAAGGAGGGATAGAAATAGGTTGGGTATCTAGAAGGAGATCAATCTTGAAGTCAATTTCCCTTCTGGGAGGAACTCCGAGAAGATCTTCTGGAAACACTTCTGGAAACTCATTTACTGATGGAACTAACTCAAGAGTTGCGATTTCAGAGTTTGAATCCTTAAGCCGAACAAGATGATATATGTACCCTTTAGGGATCACTTTCCTGCCTTAAGGTAAGAGATAAATCGACCCATAGGCACTAAGCTACTACCCTTCCATTCTAAGACTAGATCATTTGGAAACTAAAAACAAATGATCCTAGTTCTACAATCGACTGAGACATAACAGGAATGTAATCAATCCATGCCTAGAATGATATCAATATCCACCATTTCAAACTCTACAAGATCTACTGAGGTTACTTTCTGGGACACTGTGACAGAGCAATTTTTGTTTACCTGTCTACCTATAACTGGGTCACGAACTGGAGTAGAGACTGAGAAGTGTTCTGAGAGAGTTTCTGGATTGACATTGAAGTTCACTACTATATAGGGAGATACAAAGAAATGAATAGCTCTTGGATCTAACAAAGCATAAACATATAAATGAAAGACTCGTAATGTACCTATGACTACATCAGGAGAATCTTTTTTATCCTAGCGATCTTAGAGAGCATACAACCTATTCTAGTGCTGACCGCCACTTGTACCAGATGAAGTACCCTATTGAGTTGGGCAACCTGCTGGTGCTGCTGGAGCTCTAGACTGAGCCCTATTATTATTACCTCCATATCCCTATTTAGAAGAAGGGTAATCCCTCAACCTATGGCCAGACTGACCACATCCAAAACACCATTTTTTCCCTGTAAGATATTCGCTCGGATGGTTCTTACCACATTTTGGACAAGTTGGGTAAGTCCTATTACCTGAAACATTCCCCTAATACTTAGATCCTGATGCCCTACTTTTTTTATCCCATCGAAAACTGGAGGATGCAGCACTAGCTGATGAAGGTGCTGGAGCTGAAGATTTCTACTGAAACTGAGAGCGATTTCCACCACCCAATTTCTGCTGAGAGTACTCATAGTTACCTATCCTAGCCTTTTTATTGTCCTTAGCATGTTCCCTAAGCTTATCTCCCTCAACCTACTGAGCATGAGTCATAATCCTATAGACATTCATATCTTCCAGTGACATAGCATTTCGACACTCTGATTTCTCTAGGTTGGATACTCCAAAGAGAAACTTATTCATCTGTGCCCTTGAATCAGCAACCATATGTGGAGCACACCTAGAAAGTTAGGAAAACTTGAGTCCGTACTCTTGGACTAACATGCTACCTTGCCTCAAATTCATGAACTCCTGAGCTTTTGCCTCCCTCAACTCTCTCAGGAAGAACCTATCCAGAAAAGCTCCACTAAAACACTGCCAAGTGATAAGAACTACATCTGTACCCCTGTTTTTCTTTCCATTGAGTAAATATGATGTGAGCTACACCCTTAAGCTGGTAGGATGCCAACTTTACCCTTTCATTTCCAGTCACTTGTATCACTCCAAAGATTTTCTTGACCTTATCAATGAAGTTTTGGGGTCTTAACCAACTTGTAACCCTATAAACTCAAGCGGATTCCTCCTAACAAAAACTCGGATCCTAGCTGCCACTAGTCCACTATTAGCATTAGTAGGAACTGGAACAAAAGCTAAAATTTGGTTAGCATTTTGAAACTCTGCATTTGAAACTTTATGATCTGCGGGACTGGAGGAATTGCATTAGGGTTGCAGGCATTGGAATTCCTTGTGTTATCTCTACGATGAGGTATGATTTAAATTGCATAACAAGGGATTAGAAAGGTGATATTGGATCATAACTCACAAACGATAAGGCTGGTATCAAAGAGAGTGAAGTTTTCCTAAAACACTTCATAGCTCTCTCTCATTAGATGTGGAGCACTTCACACCCATGAAAAGAACTCTACTTAGTGCGGTTTTTCATACATACTAGGACACTTAAACCTAATGCTCTGATACCAAGTTTGTCACACCCCGAGGCTACCTGCTTGACGTAACACGGGACCTAGGATCACGAGTGACCCCAAGCTAACCCTAAGCTGGCATATCATAAGCAAAACTAAATACATCTATGAAAGATAAACTAATGTGGAAGCTAAATCATGAGATAACTGAATGATGGGGAATACCCAATACTGGTCTGAATATATAAATATTGAATAAGAGTTAATAATATTGACTATAACTCAAAAACTAAAGTTGAATTTAATTATGTCTGAATAAAGCCTTTAAATGACTAGAGATGTCGGGACATGCCCCCAACTAACTCTAGCAAAACTGAAACTGAAACAGAAATGAATGACTAAAATACGTAAGCATGTTTATTGTCCTCGAAGTATAAGGACTCACCACTGATGAGTTCTGACTCATTTAGTCCTTTATTTATATAGACTTAGTGTCCTCAAATGCTTATTTTGTGCTAATAACTGATGTAAAACCCTCGATTTCCAGTATTTGGATTGAGGAACAAAGCAAGGACACTAATGTGCAAATAGAAACAAAACATGCTGAAAGAATAAAGAAAGGCAAGCCTGGTAAATCGCTAAGTCCACTTGGTGAGTCGCCAAATGGCTACTTGACCGCCTAAAGTTCCAGTGTGCCAAGCCCTGAAGGAAAAAACCAAGTTGGCGAGAGAAAAGAGCAGTCGGCGGATCATCTAGTGGTTCCACGATGCATTGTTGGATCACCCAAAGTTAAAGACCATAAGGGTGTTGAATGCCAAGGCAGAAGGGCAATGGAAAAGACCAAAGGGTGGCTTGTCGAGTGGCTCGGCAAGTATTGACATCGCTAAATAACTCTTCACAACACATTTTTGGCAACTATAAATACATTTTTTTTGAACATTTATTTTTGTATCAATTACTCTTTAGAACAATTTATTATTAAGTTTTGAACTCTGGAGACAAGTTTTCTCTAGTTTTTCCTAAGCTTTGAAGAATTGAAGTTTTTCACTTTTAAGAAATTGGAAGTGGGTCTTTGAGATTCTTCAAATTGGAGCATTGTAAGGATGAATCTACACTTACCTAGTTGATGGATAATCAATTAGGTAACTGTTTTTACCTTTTTAGCAAGAAGACCACTAGTTGAATTATTAAACTATTAAGACTAACTGAAAAAGGGTACTACTCTTCTTCCTCCACTACTGATATTGACTAACCTGATGTCTAGCTAAAACCCCAATTCTTGGGGTGTGATTATGTGATTATGGGCAGATTTAGTTTATCGGTATTGCTAATTTTTAGTTTAAATGCTATTTAGAAGTGAGTTCAATCATTAATTTTGGTTTAATTTAAGAATTATAGTTGCAAATGCATTTCTACCCTTGCATTTTTGGCTTGCTCAAGAGAGAGGTTTTAAAACTAAGATTATTGATGGTCTGTGGGTATTGGGTTAACGTGGGTTCAACTTGAGAGAGTGAATCCTAAATCCAATTTCACACATTCAGCTCGAGAGAGTGAATGGACTAAGGTGTGGGATGTTTTTATTTCGCATGCTTGTTGATGTTCGAGAGAAATCAACTTGATTCGGGATAAATTTTTCAAGAGAAAGTTTACCTTCTCTATAGCCTAGCTTACTTACTAATATCTAGCTAATTTCTAATAGTTGCAATTAACCATTTGTCTATATTAGCGTAAATCAAATCATATGTCATTATTGTTATTTAATATTGTTTCCACTATTTGTAGTTGATAATTCAAAACTAAAACGCCCATTTGACATTCATGTCACCACCTTATTTAAATGATCTCTTTATTCGAAAACTTTTATTTCTATGACTGATTTGACCATGTTAATACTTCCCTATTGAATCTTAAACACGTACCGCTCCCTATGGGATTCGACCCTAACTCATTTGGTTGGGTTTTATACTGATTAAAGATCTTTGACACTTAGAATTGGATGAAGTGTCTTTGAAATGTTATTAATCAAAATGGTGCCGCTGCCGGGGAGTGTTTTTGTTTAAGAATCTTTTGGTGAAGTTGAATTGTTTTCTTTTTAGTCATAGTTGAATCTACTTACTTTTAGTTTGGTTTGTGTGTTTTTGTTTAAAACAGAGGAGATGAGTGTCAGCGGAAGCAATGGTAGCCAAGTGGGCCACCAAGATGATATTGGCAATCTCAATGATGTCAATGAGCAAAATGTTAATTACCCTAATCTAGTAGGTGGAGTTGGTTCCATTCGCTTTCCTCTACATGAAGGGAACATTATGTTCCACATTACAAGCACCATGTTGCAGCTCTTGCAATTGAAAGGGTTGTTTGGTGGGTTGGCTCATGAGGATCCCCATGGGTACATAAGGAACTTTGTTGATGTTTGTGGATTGTTCTCCTTCAAGAACATATCCCAAGAGTCAGTCCGATTGAGGTTGTTCCCATTTTCTCTAATGGGAGAAGCATGTAAGTGGTTGGCTGAATTGCCAAGAGATTCTATGACTTCGTGAGAAGATCTTATCACCACACTTCAAGTGCAACTTTTCCCTCCTTCGAAGATGATGACACTTAGGGACAACATCCAAAGCTTTAAGTGTATGGAGGGTGAACCAATTCATAAGACTTGGCTAAGATTTAAGAATTTGGTGCTACAATGCCCAACTCATGGGTTGCCCGACAACATTCTGCTACAATACTTATACCGAAGCCTTGCTTCAGTGAACAAGGGAGTAGCTAATCAACTTTCTCTAGGAGGTTTAATGCAGCAACCTTGCGTTATAGCAGCCTATCTCTTGGATGGTATGACCAAAATTAAATGGGCATTGTACACCCGTGAAGATCAGGTTTCCTCTCTCACTTTTAAATTGATAAAAGAACAGCTTGAGAAAGACCAATGAGAGGGACCAAAACATGGCAAACATAATGACCCAACATGACATTTTAGCCAAAAAATGGCATAGGAGTTGGTGCTAGAAGTGTAAATGTTGTGGGTGTTAGGTGTGTAAACCCCGACGAGGCCCAAGTTCGAAGTGTTGTACAACAAGGAAGTGAACTTCATAGCCAACCAAGGAGGAGGTTATCGTGCTAACTACCCAAAGTAGTGTGGTAACCAAGGTTGGAACAGAGACGAGGTCTGGAGAGATCGTAATAGAGAGTGGAGGGATCGTAACCCCACTTGGAAGGAAAGAGATGGGGAGAAGGATAGGTATGTTCGTCCCCACAAGCGTCAAAAGCCCAAAGATTTTGAGGGTGGCCGATCTGAGGATATGCTCTCTCGTATTCTCAACAAGGTTGAAGGGTCTGATAAAATTTTGAAGGAGATAAAGGAAGATGTATCAACCCTTCACCGGACGGTGACTTCTTATTCTGTCTTTATCAAGCAGTTGGAGACCCAAATTGGTCAAATTTCTTTTCATTTAAACCCGATACAACAAAGAGGTTTCCTAGTGATACTATGGCAAACCCCAAGAATGAGGTTTAAGCGAGGACTTGCATTGTGCCACAACGTTAACTAAGGCTCTGCTTGGGAGGCAACCCAACTTTTTATTGCTTTCTTTTTATTTTTAGAATAATTGTGTAAAGTGTAGAATGTGTTTGAAAAGTGTAGTTTGGTGAGCAAAATGTTTAGTTGGTGACTCGCCGAAGAGGTCGGCGAGCCCGACTTGGACCGTCGTTGGGCTCAAGAAAATTTTAGGTTGGAGTTTGTAAAACTAGGCGGACCCATGGATAAGTCGGTGAATCACCGAAAAGGTCAGCGTGCCTAACTTTGTCTGCCATTTGGACCCCCACATTAATTGGAGGTCCTATAAAAGTTAGCAAGGTAAGTAACCACTCGGCGTGTCACCGAGTGGTTCGGCTAAGAAAAATAATATCGCCAAAAGGGTGAGAACTGAACGGTTTAAAAAGGCTAAAGGTTTAAACTTTCAAACTCCTTGACATGCCCTCACTTTTCAACTTCAAACAATCACACCCACACTTCAAATTTCCTATATTTTTGTATTTTCTAGCTTTTTGGTCGTTGATTCTATGTTCAGAGTTGGATACTTTGTCGCCTAGCTTAACAGATTCATATATTCGGCATTAAAGGTTAGTTTTTTGAACCCCAAACTCATATTTAGCAATTAAACTCAAATGCATTTTTATAAATTATGTTAATGTGTGCTGGGCCTCTCTAAATTCGTATATGTGTGCTTGTTTGCCTATTTTAATTTTGAAATCATGTCTTAATTTCCTAAGTTGTTGATTTCTAGAAATTTGTGCCTTAAAATTAATCATAAATTGTTAGGTTGTGCTTAATTATTGTTGAATCTAGTCGGGTGAAGTATGAGTAACCCAAATTGTGCTAAGTGACGTGTTTTGCCTAATGATGGATCGTTTGACATCATTCTTAAGGGCTAAAGTTGTCAAATGGCCAATTTTGGCCAAACGGGGGGAAGCCTGAGTACCCCAGTAGCATGGGTCTAATGGGTATGGGCTTAATTGAGAATGTGTATGGTTTGATTTTGTTATCGGGGGCTACGGGGTTGATATTGGAAGTTGAGGTCGAAAATAGGCACGTTGGTCAGTTTGGTGAGCTGGGTCCAGCTCACCTAACCACTTGGCAGTTCTTTGAAATCTCCCTTTATTGCCTTTAATTTTAGTTTTTTGTTGAGTTAGGTTCTGTAACTTTCTGTGAGAAGCCTGAGCTTACCAAGTTCACTCGGCGACTCATCGAAAGTCTCCTTTTTCGTCCTCTTTGCGCCCCTAACCCCTAAAATACATTGTAACTTTTGGCAGGCTAGTTTGTGCTTGCCGAATGATGTCGGCGATTCGCTGAAAGTCCCTTACCATCACCGACATGCCATTTTTCTGGGATAATTTTGAGCCAATCCTATTGACAAGCCCGATCTAACTCACCAAAATGATTTGGCGACTCGCCGATTGGTTCGGTGAGTCTATCTGCAACTTATTTTTTGAACTTTTCTTAAACTGTTTCTATCATTTTTCTAATGTGTGTTGAAGATATGGATAGAACAAACTTGGACATTCAAGTCGCAAAAGAGCACAGGGCATAGTTATCAACGAGGGGGAAACTACCCCTTCTAAAAAGGGAAAGAAGGCACCTCTTAAAGGAGGCAAAGGAAAGGGCAAGGCGCCCGCAACTGAGATACCGAAGAACAACTCCGACAGTGAGGGGGATTTTTTTAATTCCCATGCTGCATTCTCTGAGCTTAAGGATGACTAGAC
Organism: Solanum bulbocastanum; assembly: GCA_037074985.1. Taxonomy (NCBI): domain Eukaryota; kingdom Viridiplantae; phylum Streptophyta; class Magnoliopsida; order Solanales; family Solanaceae; genus Solanum; species Solanum bulbocastanum. The sequence continues at coordinate 25,543,248 of CM073603.1, read as the reverse complement.
TCTACAGTCTCGACGAGCAGAAATTTGTACAAGGTCTCGCCAAGATGCATCTAGGGTTCCAGAGGCCACACCTCCTGCTATTAATACAGTTCCATCTCCGACACAGATGGTGGATCCAGCGCCACCAGTTCGGGGTCCACCTCTCAGCTACTCAATAGACTAAAGGTCTAGGGGTTGAGGACAATTCTCGAGGAGAAGCTGATGTCCACAGAGGGCCTAGAGGGCAGATACCCTCTAGTATGGGACACACTCCGGTGGCATAGATTTGATATATTCAGTAGGCCCCGAGGCCTATATATCCTCACCTGGGTATGAGTACCATTCTTCTTTCGGTGATCAAGTTCCTCAGGGCAAGAAGAAGGCCAGTGCCTTCAGACCGGTGAAGTCCGTCTTGGACAAGAGGAAAGAAGTGGGGTGTAGCAGTGATCACATAAATACTGATCTTGACAGAGCTAAGGGGTTTGAGCACGAGTGTGAGGGTCTAGCGACAGCCCAATCCCTGGATGACCTAAAGGGCTTGCTTGCCCCCCTTATTTCTGATACCACCCCAAGGTGGATTGAGGCGAAAGCCTAGATAGAGAAGAAGGACTTGAATATAGCTGCACAATACTGGTTCGGATTCATCAGTACTTCCATCATGCCTTAACAAAATGAGTCCATCCTACGCCATGCAAAGGCAGCCTGTCTAGGATCGATCATAGTAAAGAAGCGGCTCAACTTGGGACTTATTATTGAGCAGGAGATGGCCATGAGGGTCAAGCAACGCCAAATGTCCCGTCCCTTTTCGGTCCTGATCACAGAGCTATGCCGGCGTGTAGGAGTTCCTCGTGACGAGAAGAGGTACATCGAGGTCACCCCCACATGCTCTACATACATCCAGCATATAGAGGTCGAGTACACTTGGGAGGAGGCAGACATGAGGAGAACATCTCTGGTGGATGCATCCCTGGAGGTTGATGCTAAGACGATACCCGCAGAGGCATCTTTACCTACTCTAGCATCTGGGCCTTCACCTTTTTCCAGTTTCCCCCAGGCCCCTGGTGCTTCTACTGCTTTCTAGGTCACCAAGATTACTTAGGTTATAATCCTGAAGATGGGGCACTTAGCCCATTCTTCTGATGTACGGGCTACCCATTTGGAGGTTGCGGTACCTTGGATTATTGACAGTTCCATCCTAGCTGCATTAACACATCTTCGGGAATCTATTGACACTCTCACGGTAAGAGTAGAGACTTGTGAAAGTCATCAGGAAGTTGCTTCAGAGGTTACGACTTTGAAAGCCGAGATTGCTGATTTGAGAAAGGATGTGGACTACTTGAAGTCTACAAACTTCACTTCACTTTTGGAGGCAACTGATGATATGGATGCCTCGGCTACTTCTGAGATTCCTCCGACCACTACCGAAGATGTGCAGATGGATGATGTGGTAGTTGATGAGTCGGAGGCAGAGATAGACGAGGAGCAGATAAAGGTGACAAATGAGACCTACCAGACCTAGAGGAGACAACTGTACAATTGGTGATTCAAAAATTGCTAACAGAGACGTCCATGGCAAGCCCTAGTAGAGCCAGTAGCGTTGATGTTGTACCAGGCACTGATGCCTCGACAAATGGAGCGACTATGTAGACAGGACCTTTCTTTACCTCCCTCTCTATCATTTTTATTGACTTTTTATGATTTTGTTGCATTTGAGGACAACTACCTTTTTTGTTTGTGGTGGGGTGAGGCATTTCCATACATACCTCTTGTGATTATATTTTGTATATATTATTGGGTTTTTGTATTGAAATCATGTTTTGATATTATGGTGTAGATGTTTGAGCTTATGGCACCTTGTTTTGAATGCAGATGGTTTTTGGCCCTTTATAAAAGAAAATTGTCACCTCTTGTGTGTGATTGTGGCTGTTCTTGTGCAAATTTGAGTATTGGTCATGATTAATACCGATGACTTGAATAGTGCTCTTAATCAAACAAAATGAATGCGCGGCTACAATGAGTCCAAATGAAGTTGCAGAGACATTATGTGAAGTTTTTGCATCTCATTGTGACTAGCCGGTTATCGAATGGAGTCTCTTGTGATGAACATTGCACACTAGCAAAAGTATGGAATCTTGTTTGATATTGGTGCCAATGCCTTGTGTGATGACATGTAGAATTTGCCCCCCATTCGTCCGGTTAACTAAGTGATGCAAGCTCTTGAAATGATCTTAGACAACAATTTTGAAGAGTGAAACAATTTGGCAATATACCACTTTTGTGGCCAACCTTGTGAGATGTGTGAACTTTGTTGAACCTCTTTGAGCCTTGTCCTTTTCTTGGAAGAAACTTAATACAATTGTAACCCCTCTTTATCCATTCACCCATAATCCTCATGAAGTGTGGTGTGTTTGAATAGCCAACTTAGGCCAAAAGCCTAAGTGAAGGGTGTCGTGAAAATAGAAAGAAAATCAAGAAGTGTGAATAAGTCCCCCTTTATCCATGGACTTGAAAAAGATGGAACCCCTCCATACAAAAAAAAAGAGAAAGAAAAGAAGAAAGAAAAAGAAAAAGAATAAAAAAAATTATGAAATAGAGTTGTAAAAGTTGCCAAAGAAATGGGGTGCCCGGTATCCCATGAGAAGTGAATATTGGGGTGAATTTGAAGCATGAGTGAAAATGCTAAAGAAAAGGAAATAAAGTGATGTTCATACCACATTTCATGAGAATAGCAACCACTGAGCCTAAATGATCATAACTTTACACTCAGCTCCATTACAAGCTTGAAAAGACCTTTTTGATCTTGAGTAAGCTTAAGCGAATGTTGATTGGAAAATAAGGGCAAACTATGGGTGAAGTCATGCATGTGTTCATCTTTGTGAGTGTGAGATTTGTATGTGATTCCGAAGCTATAAAGTGTTGAACAATTGTGTGTGAATATGGAATCATCTTTGTTATGAGGGCATTTGAGTCCCTTTGTTGACCTTGAACTTGCATTTGAAGCAAGTATTGTGAACTTGAGAATATTTGATAATGGTTAGTCACAACTTGAATATTTGAGTGCACAATTGATTCTTGCATGAGTAAGTTGAGTCTTGTTGTGTGCATTCATGATTGAGTCTTTTGTAGCACTGTTTGAGACATCCTTTTTGAACTGTTGAACTTGAGTTTTACTTGAGGACAAGCAAAAGTTTAAGTTGGGGGTGTTGATGAGTTCGAGTATAGAACTCATTTAGGGCTTTATTTATATAGATTTAGTATCCTCAAATTCTTATTTTGTGCCAATAACTGATATAAAACCCTTGATTTCTGGGTATATGGATTGAGGAACAAAGCAAGGACACTAATTTGCAAACAGGGAACAAAACATGCTGAAATAATGAAGGAAGGAAGGAAAGCCTAATGATCGCCAAGACCATTTGGCGAGTCGCCGAATGGCTACTTGACCGCCTAAAGTTCCAGAATGCTAGGCCCTAAAGGAAAGAACCAAGTTGGCGAGAGAAAAGAGCAGTGGGCAGATCGCCTAGTGGTTCCACGATACACTGTTGGATCGCCCAAAGTTAAAGACCTTAAGGATGTTGAATGCCAAGGCAGAAGGGTGATGGAAAAGACCAAAGGGCGGCTTGTCAAGTCGCTCGACGAGCCCGACTTACATCACTGAATGACTCTTCACAACACATTTTTGGCGACTATAAATACATTTTTTTTGAACATTTATTTTAGTATCAATTACTCTTAGAACAATTTATTATTAAGTTTTGAACTCTGGAGACAAGTTTTCTCTAGTTTTTCCTAAGCTATGAAGAATTGAAGTTTTTCACTATTGAGAAATTGGAAGTGGGTCTTTGAGATTCTTCGAATTAGAGCATTGTAAGGATGAATCTAAACTTGCCAAGTTGATGGATAATCAATTAGGTAACTGTTTTTACCTTTTTATGATGTCTAGCTAAAACCCCAATTCTTGGGGTGTGATTATGTGATTATGGACTGATTTAGTTTATGGGTATTGCTAATTGTTAGTTTAAATGCAATGTAGAAGTGAGTTCAATCATTAATTGTGGTTTAATTTAAGAATTGTAGTTACAAATGCAGTTCTACCCTTCTGTTTTTGGCATGCTCGAGAGAGGTTTTAGTACTAAGACTATTAATTGATGGTTTGTGGGTATTGAGTTGACGTGGGTTCAACTCGAGAGAGTGAATCCTAAACCCAATTCCAAACATTCAGCTTGAGAGAGTGAATAGACTAAGGTATGGGCTGTTTTTATTTTGCATGCTTGTTGATGTTTAAGAGAAATCAACTTGAGTCGGAGTAAATTGTTCGAGAGAAAGTTTACCACCTCTATTGCCTAGCTTACTCACTAATATCTAGCTAATTTCAAATATTTGCAGTTACCTATTTGTCTATATTAAACTATAATCGAATCACATCCTAAGAACCTGTCTCATTATTGTTATTTCATATTATTTTCCCTTGTTTGTGGTTGATAATTCCAAAGTAAAACCCCCATTGACATTTATGTCACCCCCTAATTTGAATGATGTCTTTATTCAATAACTTTTATTCCTATGAATGATTTGATCATATTCATACTTCCCTATTGAATCTTAAACACATACCGCTCCTGGTGGGATTCGACCCCAACTCATTTAGTTGGATTTTATTTTGATTAACGATAGTTGATGCTTAGAATTGGATGAAATTTCTTTGAAATGTTATTAATCAACCACTGATGCTGTTGATCATGGATCGGAAAGCAATCTACACATGATCCGAATGCTAAGGACCTGAACCTACATCACGAAAAGATGTAACACAAAGTATGTGTCACTATTTGGAAGGTATTGAGCATGCAGGATAGGATAAATTTGAACAATATATACATAACTGAACAAGGCAAGCTAAACAATGATATAATCTCAACATGATAAAGATACTGAGATAAACTGAAAATGACTAAACTAAATGTAATGACCAAGTACCTAATATTGTGAGACTTAATACTGAAATACAACTAATAACCTGGTCAATACACTAGAATTCGACTGTGGGAGCTATTATTAACTGACATAAAACCACGTGAGCTAAATATGGAGTCTGATGTATACGCCCCATCGAGAGGACCCTATATACCTTGCTAGGGGATAAAGGCATGACTGGCATGATCACTAAATATGATGCCCACATAGGGGACTTAACCTACGGGGCACGTAATTCTGGGACTATGAGGGTAACTGACCCTAGTATACTCAATATTAATTCTACTCCTAACTAGACTATATAAAATACAATATAACTAAATATAAACTGGATAGCTCAAGATTCTGACATGCTAACTGAAATGCAGCATTAAGTATTGATAATGAAACATTTGTAAATTGATGCATGTATTTTTGTATATACTGCTTTAGCAAGTGTAATTCATTAACTAAATGAATTTACACAACTAGGTTTCTGAATTTCATGCAAGAATTAAGCAGCATAGTTATGAAAACGTAATATTCTGATTTGGATTAATCTAACAGCTAAACCACAACAATAATTTAAAGTTCTAGAAACCCTAATTCTAAACATCATGAAGGGAATCAAGAATCTGACTGAATTTTATGGACCTAACGGGCGAAAGGGACCCTCTAGTGAAATCCCATATACCTAGTGATAAATTTCACAAAGAAATCTTTCAATTTTAGGGTTGGAACTGATGGAAACTTGTTGCGTTCTTGGAAAGGGTTTGGTTGATGTTTTCTCTCCTCTTTTGCTTGGTTTGATCTATTTTTAGGAGAAAGAATTGGTTCGGGTAAGGTCCGATTATGCTACTAAGCAAAAATTGACCAAAATGACATAGTTTAGGGGTTAAATGAAGTAGTTTAGGTTTCCAATGCATAGGGTAAAAGACCAAACGACCCATGACTTAAAATTGTCAGGGCCAATCAACGGGCATGGTCCACAAACAGTGTTCCCACCTACGGTCCGTCCAGACAGCCGTCGTTCAGCTTTAAAGGATGGGTTATGGGGAATCAGAACCACAGACCTGGTCGACGGACCGTGGTCCCACCTACAGTTTGTAGGTCCTGGCATGGTTCTAGACTTAGCTTAATTTTTCTAGGGTTCTGGGAATCTGAACCACGGACTGTAGTCCCATCTATGGTCCGTAGGTCTTGGCGTGATTCTAGACTTAGCTGGATTTTTTCTGGGGTTCTGGGGAGTCTGAACCACAGAACGTGATCCCACCTATGGTCCGTAGGTGGCCTCCATCGGTAGCACCTGCACTTCTGGAATTCTGCATTTTTGTTCTTTTAGAATTTGGGGTGTTACAATAACGACTTTCAATAGCACTCTATTCCATATAAAGCAACCCAAAAGTGCATGTTAAGATTGTATTGAGGTCACCTGTGATTATCTGATATTATTGTGTTGTTTTTGTCATCTTGTAGCCACCTATGAGCTAGTTTATGCCTCGACAGACACTGAAGCAATAGGGTTATGGAGCAAATATTTTGGTTACTATTATCGTGTCTTCAGGCTGGGCAGAACGTACCTACGGGATGGGATAGATGTACCTATGAGGCAGCGGTTACATTATATTATCGTGCATTTGGGCTAGGTAGACTATACCTACGAGACCTGCAGGTTGTACCTATGGGGTACAGTTACATTACATTACTGCACCTTCAAGCTAAGTAGACTATGCCTATGGGCTGAGTCGACCATGCCTACAAAGCGAGTAAATCTTACCTACAGGACAAGTAGGTTATAGCTATAGGACAGCACTTATATTGTACCACAAGGCTTGGGAGTTGTATTAATTCATGACACATGTACATTCAGACAATTCAGATCACTTCATTATTGGGGTCAAAATAAGAAGGTCAGTATGTGTATTTAATGATTGCTTACACCTACTAGGACTTTTTCATGACCTAAAGTACAGCTTAGATGTGACATGGTATATAAGACCATGAGAAGCCCTACACAAGCCACTTAGCATACATCATACAAGATAATATAAAACCAAATGAATTCAAAACTAGCATTTCATATAAAAAAGTTTGACAAAGTAGTGGAAGTATAACACAAGTCTCAAAGCCATATATTACATCATAAGGAAGTCATTGGTACGTAACTCATACATCACATACAAATTCTGAAAAGGAAAGACATAAAAGCAATATAAGAGTCTTGATCCTTGGAACATGAGGAGTCACCAATCTTTAATGTCTATACGGAATCATTAGCCACGAGTATGGGAGGTAGGAGTGTTGGACCCTACATTAGTAAAACAATGTAAGTACAAGTATGTGTTAGTACATGGAATGTACCAAGTATGATAGTAATGCATAAGACTTATGAAATCATGCAAAAAGGATTTTATATGAAATGCAATGGCCAAGCTAAATCAGAAAATAACGTGTTAGAAAACGTAAGTCATAACCATGGTCAATGCAAGCAAAACATCTTTAAAACACATTTGAGATACTTTTAGAAAGTAATCTTAGTCCATTATTGTAGGAGAATTATCTTTAAATGACATAGACCATGTGAGCTAAAACTTGGAATCCGGTGTCTAACCCACACCAAAAAGACATGTCCTTACTTGCCAAGGTAGAAATCGTAAATTTCTAGCTTAGGTGGATCCCCTAGCTAATGACTATCAAAGACAACCTGTGGTGGCACATAGTTATGGGACATGGGTAATTGCCGCTTGTCCAATTGGTACTAAGCATAAATCCCACACACTCATTAATCTTAACTTGTCAAATTATCCATGGAAGGGCACATTAAGTAGTTAATTCAAGCTAGAGTTCATTAAAATAGTTCTTTAATCTCGATTCAACTTAGGTGAGAAAACCTGTCAACCTTATGAATCCTCTATGTGAGAAAACCCTTAATCATGTTTTCTATAGTATGTGAGAAATGCTTTCACAACAACAACAAAAACAACATCGATGCTTTACTCTAAAAGCAACATTAAATCATTTACATCAATTTCATGAAGAAACATGCATATCTTCATTAATTCATCTTTAAAATTCAAAAGCTTCATCATATGATAAAAATATAGAAATCATGGATCATGAATGGGTTCTTGTGAAATAAATTGAAATCGTGTAATTATCTCAATTCATGCATAAAAAGAAATAAAACAATCAATTGGATCATAATTGAAAAGAACCCATGAGATTGAACAAAACCCTAACTTCTATTGGAGATTCTAACTTGTAAAAATTTGAGAGTTTAGGAACCCTATCGAGAAAAGGACTCCATAGGTGAATATTATTATACCTTCATGTCAAAAGACCACAATCAATGGTGAATTTGGAGACTTGATCTTGAAACCCTTACTTCTTCTTCAAACATTAGAGAGAGAAATTTTGGGGGAAGAACTTGAAGGGATTTGGGGAAATTTGAAGAATGATTTAGAATAGTTAGTTTTTGGCTTAAAAAACATATATAGGGTCTAGGATTAGGATTAAAACAACATATTTTAGGTACTAATCAGTTAGGGAAAAGACCAAAAATCCCTTTAAAAATAATTGTTGACCACCATAAATGATTGCACTTATGGTCCATAAGCCCTTATACGAACTGCAGTGGTCAACCGTAGAAAGTGATCAGAGACTCTAAATTTGGATAACTATCGCCGGAACCCATGTACGGCTCGTACGTCTACCTGCGGTCTATACATGCCAACCGTAGAAACCAACTTTGAGCTTTAAAATTTCACTAAGTATGGGGTGACCAGCAAGACCAATCTACGACTCATAAGAAAAAATGACGGACCATCCTGTTGACCCGTCGAAAGGGTACTGGACTTGTTTTGAAAAAAAATTTCCCACTACCTACGACCTGTAGAAGCTACTACGGTCGATAAGTGGGACCTGTAGACACAGACACTAGCTCAAAAACTAAAATTTTTCTTCTTTCTCAAATCTGAGGTGTTACATTATCTTCCCCTTGGGAACATTTATCCTCAAATGGAACTCAAGACTTCATAAGGATCATAGAAAGAAGATCATACAACACAACATGAATGTAATCACATTAATCCACATATCTGAGGAGGAAAATCAACTCCAAGCTAAAGCATATTCAAACCATCATTTCCTAAGGCATATATGCAACTCATACTCAAATGCACATAAACATAAAGAAATCAATTAAATTAACTTTTTTCTCAAAAACCAAGTCTTCACGAGCATGCATGCATGAGGAAATGTGAGAAAGACTAAGACATAAGGATGGACCATGAGGAACTAAATACCTCAAGCTAGAGTAGGGTGGGAGGGAAAGAGATGAGGGTAATAGGACTTTATATCGGCCTCGACTTCCCAAGTTGCACAATCTACTAAATTATTCCTCCAAAGAACCTTCATGGAAGCAACTTCCTTATTTCTAAACTTCTTAACTTGCTTGTCCAAATTCTCAAGCGGAACTTCATTATGAAAAAGATTTTCCTTTACTCCAAAACCTTCCACAGGAACTATAAATTTTGGATCTCCAACACATTTCTTCAACAAGGAGACATGAAACATCGGATGTACTGATGTCAAATCATTATGCAAGTCAAGTTCATAAGCAACTTTACTAAAACACTTCAAAATCTGATATAAGCCCATATATCGGGGACTAAGCTTCCCTTTCTATCCAAACTTCATCACACCCTTCATGGGTGAGATTTTTAAGTAGACCCAGCCATGAACATCAAACTCAAGGTCTCTCCTTCTAACATCGACATAGGACTTTTGTCAACTTTGAGCTATTTTCAACCCTTCTCTAATAAGCCAAACTTTCTCCGTAGCCTCATGTACTAACTCGGGACCTATCAAGGAAACTTCGCAAACTTCAAACCAACCTATAGGAGACCTACACCTCCTACCATAAAGAGCCTCAAATAGAGTCATACCAATGTTGGAATGACATCTACTATTGTAAGCAAACTAAATCAAAGTCAAATTATCATCCCAATTACCCTTGAAGTCAATCACACAAGATCTCAACATATCTTCCAAATTTAGATAGTACGCTCCGCTTGTCCATTAGCTTGTGGATGCAAGGTCGTACTTATCTTAACACGAGTACCAAGACCCTTTTGAAAAGATTTGCAAAAATAAGAGGTAAATTAGGTACACGATCGGAGATAATCAATAAGGGCACTCCATCCAACCTAACCATTTCCCTCAAGTACAACATAGCATACTCCTCACCCGAATAAGAAACCTTGATGGGAATAGAACAAGTTGATTTTATCATATGATCCATAATAACCCAAATCTTGTCATGTTGATACCGGTGCGAGGTAACCCAACAATAAAGTCCATATTCAAATTTCCACTTCCAAGTAGGACTGCTAATATCTTGGGATAAACCTCCCAGCTTTTGATGCTCAACTTTAACTTGGTGACAATAGGACACTTAGCCACAAATTCCACAATATCCTTATTCATCCCATTCAACCAATAGACCTTGCGCAAGTCACGGTACAACTTGGTGGCTCCAAGGTGGATTGAATATCGAGAACTATAGGCTTCTGATAAAAAAATTTCCTTTAAGCCATCAACATTGGGAACACACAATGACCTTGATACCGAAGTACACCATATCCCCCTTGCAGAAATCCTCAACAGACTTTTTAAGCACCTCTTCCTTCAAATTCAACTAAAATTGGATCAAGACCTTGCTTGGATTTCAGATCTGATACAAAAGACGATTCTGAACAACTATGGACCATAACATCACCCTTTGTGGAATCAACCAACCGAACACCCAATCAAGCTAATCTATGATCATCTCAAATGAAATCATTTTTATGATCCTTAAAATGAGCAACACTACCCGTTGATAACCGACTAAGAGCATCCACCACCACATTCGCCTTATCGGGGTGATAGAGAACACTCATGTCATAATCCTTTAGTAACTCAAGCCACCTTCTTTGGTGAAAATTTAGATTTATCTACTTAAGGCATCAACATGAACACCATGTAAGTAATACCTCCAAATCTTTAAAGCAAAAACAACCACCGCTAATTCAAAATCGTGGGCAGGATAGTTCTTTTCATGAATCTTAAGTTGTCGTGAAGCATAAGCATTAACTTTTTGATTTTGCATAAGGACATTCACTAGCCCAACTCTTAAAGCATCAAAATAAACCACAAATCCATCATATCCTTCTGGTAAATTCAACACTGGAGCATACGTAAGTTTATCCTTCAATTCTTGAAAACTCTTCTCACACGCTTCAGACAATGTAAACTTAACCTTCTTTTGGATCAATGTCGTCAATGAAGAAGCAATCAAAGAAAACCCTTCAACAAACCTTCTATTGTAACCATCCAAACCCAAGAAACTTCAAATAACCAAAGGGGGTAGAGGTCTAGGCCAACTCTTGACTGCATCTATTTTCTTAGGATCTACCTCAATACCTTTACCGAAAATAATGTGACCAAGAAAATCCATGGATCTTAACCAGAACTCATATTTACTAAATTTTGCAAAGAGTTGTTGGTCCTTGAGAACTTGCAACACAATCTTCAAATGATCGGTATGTTCATCTTCACTCCTTGAGTACTCAAGATGTCATCGATAAACACAATCACAAATTTATCAAGTTATTGTCTATACACCCAATTCATCAAATCCATAAATGTGGCAGGAGATTTACTCAAACCAAAAGACATTTCAAAAAACTCACAGTGACCATAGTGAGTTCGAAAAGTCATCTTCGAAATGTCATCTTCCTTCACCTTCAATTGGTGGTAACCTGACCGGAGGTCGATCTTAGAAAAGTAAGTTGCTCCTTGCAGTTGATCAAACAAATCATCTATCCTTGGGAGAGGATATTTGTTCTTAATGGTAACCTTGTTTAATTGTCGATAGTCAACACAAAAATGAAGTGAACCATCTTTTTTTCAAACAAAAAAAAATGGAGCACCTCACAAAGAGATACTCGGTCAAATGAAACCCTTATCCAACAAATCTTTCAATTTCTCTTTGAACTCTGTAAGTTTTGCTAGAGCCATATGATATGGAGGAATAGAGATAGGTTGTGTATTTGAGAGAAGGTCAATACAGAAGTCAATTTTCCTTTCGGGAGGAAAATTGGGTAAATCATCAAAAAACACTTTTGGAAACTCATTAACAAGGGGGACCTACTCAAGAGTAGGGGTTTTGAAATCAATATCCCTAACCCGAACAAGGTGATATATGCAACCTTTAGAAATCATTTTCCTAGCTTTAAGACAAGAGACAAACTGACCAATAGGCATAGAATTTCCCTCTTTCCAGTCTAGGATAGGTTCATTTGGAAACTAAAACTTCACTACTCGTGTTCTATAGTTAATAAAATCATAATATGAATGCAGTCAATCCATACCAAGAATAACATCAAAATCTAACATATCAAGCTCTACAAGATCAAAATGAGTGACTCTACGGGATAAGGAAACGGAACACTTTTTATAGACTCTCTTAGCCACAATAGATTCACCAATAAAAGTAGAGATGGAAAAAGGGTCTAACAACATATTCGGAAGAATATCAAACCTCATAGCCACATATGGTGTCATAAAATACAAGGTAGCATTGGGATCAATGAAATCATAAATATCAAGATGGAAGACTTTCAACATACCTGTAACCACATCAGAAGAACCCTTTTGCTGATGACGAATTTAAGTGCATAGAATTTTTTTGCTTTTTGATTCCACTAGAACTGAAAGAAGAGTAAGGTTGAGCCAGTTGATGATTATCTCCTTCATTCTTAGCAACTAAGGACAATCCCTTATATTATTTTCTGTCTTTCCAAAACCAAAACATATATTAGAACCAGGTAAGCATTACCCACCACCATTTCCTCCTTGAGGTTTAGGGTTAGATGTCTTATCTTTGTTTAATTTAAGAGCCAGATCTTTGGAGGAACCTTTACCAGAAAACATTCTCAAAACTTAGAGCAACCATGTCCATCAGCCCTTGACTATGAAAAGTCACCATCACTGGTCTTGGCCTTCCTTGCCTCCCTAGACTTTTTCGTAAGTTTCCCCTTTTTGATTTATGGAGCATGAACCATTAGGAGAGAAATTCCCATATCATTGTTGATAATAGAAGTACGACATTTTTTACCACCATCTCGGACACTCCCAAAACAAACTTACTCATCTTTGCCCTATGATCAGCAACAATAGTAGGAACATATCTGGACAACTGCATGAACTTCAAGTCATACTCCTTCACACTCATGTTATGTTGATGAAGGTTGATGAATTCAAGTACCTTTGCATCCCTCATATCAAGGGGAAAGAACCTTTCAAGGAAAGCATTCATAAACTTATCCCAATCAAGAGGAACTGGATCAACCTCCTCTCTTCTTTCCATTAGTTGAACCAAACTTATGCAACACCCTTAAGTTGATAAGCGTCCAATTTCGCCTTTTCCATCGGCTTCACTCTCCCACGATCATCAACACCTTATACATCTCAATAATGAACTTTTGAGGATCTTCCTCGACCTTGGAACCATGAAACTCATGGGGATTCATTCTACTAAAGTCTCTCACTCAAGTTGTCACAGTACCCACATTAGTCACTTGTTCAGCCAAAGGGCCGACCGGAACTTGAGGAGCTTCTCATTCTATATTCTCTCCCGAGTTCCTACACAAGACACTTAGCATACATCATAGAAGATAATAGAAAACCAAAAGATTTTAAAAGTATAATTTCATATAAAAGAGTTTGATAAAGTAGTGGAAGTCTAACATAAGTCTCAAAGCCATCTATTACATCATAAGGAAGTGATTGGTTTGTAACCCACACATCGCATACAAAGTTTGAAACGAAAAGACATGAAAGCAATAAAAAGTCTTGGTCCTTGGAACATGAGGATTACCAATATTCAATGTCTATAGGGGATCACTAGCCACGAGTATGGGAGGTAGGATCATAGACCGTACATTAGTGAAACAATGTAGGCACAAGTATGTGTTAGTACATGGAATTTACCAAGTATGATAGTAACACATAAGAGTTATAAAATCATGGAAAAAGAATTTTGTATGGCATGGAATTACCAAGCTAAATCATAAAATAACATGTTAGAAAACATAAGTCATAATTATGGCCAATGATAGCTAAAAATCTTTAAAACACATTTGAGATACTTTTATAAAGTAACATTAGTTCATTATTGTTGGAGATTTATCATTAACTGGCATAGACCATGTGAACTAAAACATGGAATTCGGTGTCTATTCTACACCGAAAAGAGATGACCCTTACTTGACAAAGTAAGACTATAAGCTTCTAGCTTAGGTGGATGCACTAGCTAATGTCTATCTAATATAACCTATGGTGGCACATAGTTATGGCACATAGGTAATCACCGTGTGTCCACTTGGTGCTAAGCATAAATCCCACGGAATAGTCACTAATCTTAACTTTGTCATATTATCCATGGAAGGGCTCATCAAATAGTCAATCCAAGCTAGAGTTCATTAGAATAGCTCCTTAGTCTCGATTCAACTTAGGTAAGAAAACCTTTCAACCTTATGAATCATTTATGTGAGAAAACCCTTTCACAATCATGTTTTGAGTAGTATATGAGAAATCCTTTCACAACAACAACAAAAACATTGATGTTTTACTCTCAAAACAACTCTTAAATCATTTACATCAATTTCAGAATGAAACATCATATATTCATAAATTCATCTTTTATAATTCAAAAGCTTCATCATATGATCAAATTTTAGAAATCATGGATGATGCATGGTTTCATTTGAATTAAACTAAAAATCATGTAATTATCTCAATTCATGCATAAAAAGACATAAAACAATCAATAGGATCATAATTGAAAAGAACCCATGAAATTGAATAAAAGACTAACTTCAATTGGAGATTCTAACTGAAAAAATTGGAGAATTTAGGACCGTAAGGAGGAAAGGACTCCATAGGTGAATACTATCATACGTTGATGTCAAAAGCCCACAACCAATGGTGAATTTGGAGACTTAATCTTGGAACTCTAGACTTCGTCTTCAAGCTTTATAGAGAGAAATTTTGGGGGAAGAACTTGGAGGGATTCGGGAAAATTTGAAGAATGATTTAGAGTGGTTAGATTTTTGGCTTAAAAGACGTATATAGGGTCTAGTATTAGGATTAAAATGACATATTTTAGGCACTAATCAATTAGGGAAAATACCAAAAAACCCTTTAAAATAACTACCTACCACCATTAATGGTTGGACCTATAATCCGTAGGTCCTTCTATGGACCATACAAGTCAACCGTAAAAAGTGATCAAATATTCTAAAATTCATTTTCCCACTACATACGGTTGCCATCGACGGCCCATAAGAGTTATTGGGGTCCGTAAGTGGGACTCATAGACATGGACACTATCTCAAAAACTAATATTTTTTGTCTTTCTCAAACCTGAGGTGTTACAGACTTATGGTTATTGTATGTTGTTTGTACCTGTTGATATTATGGGGTCTATGTAAGGTTATTGTTTGGTATGTGCTATAGATGGTATCTTATTGCATGAAGATAAGTTATTGTACTTATGTTTTACTCCTGGCCTTTTTGTTTAGTTCATACACTTCAGTTTTAGCTGTCAATTTATCTTACATGCTCGGTACATTATTTCATACTGACTCCCCATTTCCTAGAAGGGCTACATTCTTACATATAGATTCTAAACGACGCCCAAAAACACCTTTGAGTAGCATAACCGAGCATCAGTGGGTTGGTTGACTCATTTCCTTTCAGGGGTTGCTAGAGTCTTAGAGGCTTGCCTTTTTGCTATTTATTATTTTTGGGTAAGTTGGGGCCCTATCCAATCTTGCATTGAATTCATAGAGGCTTGAAGACTAGTCATTTGGGTTGTCCTTGTATGTTTGGTAGTTGTGGCTTGTTAGCCAATTAGGAATTATTGTTGTTTTGTTGGCAGGTTAGCAGCTCACTGCCTAGTTTACATTCTATATACATGTTTTCAATTTTTGTTTTGAGATCATGGTGGCCTCGATATCCCACATAACATCTATGCTTTTGTAGATATTATAGCGGGACAACCCAAATAAGATTATGTGCTACATGCTTATTGATTTATATGAGCTATTGGGAGTAGTTGTTTTCTTTCTAGAGTTGTCAGCAGAGGCTTGATTTTTAAGTTGAGATATACTTGTTTGTTTTCTTTATTGTCTATGGCTATAATGAGCCATTGGCAATTGGTTCAGTAGGGTCGCCTTTGGCTTAAGTTTTTGCATAAGGTGCAAGTTGCACCACCTGAGTTTGGGGCGTGATACATACCCTCCATGAAGCTAGAGATCCTATCCAAAGTGTCCTGAATAACAAGTGTGGCAATGAATCTTGGTGGAGATTGGGCTGGCCCCACACCATCTGACTAGCGTTGTACTTGCTCTAACGCTATAACATGCCCTGGTGAAGGTTCTGCTCCTGATATGGAGTTGGTGTCGTAACCCATGTTCTACCTCAACCTCAACCTTTCCCTGTGTAGGCACCGATTCCTTTTGACCACTCGCAAATAATTTCATCCTAGCCATCGAAGAAAGAATGAAACAAATGAAATTCAGAAGTTGCTAAAGTCAAGAATGTATGAGAAGAAACAAGTAAAGAGAAGTATTCCTAAGAATGCCTTATAGCCTCTCAAAGGTAGGATAGAGACATCATTGTACCAATCCGTGACACACTATTAGGCACTTGCTCTTGTATTGGTAATATCGGTGAATCTAAAGCTTGATACCACGCTTTCACGATCCAAAAATAGGCCATGATAGTGCCAGCCATAAACTCCAATAGGCATGCCGAAAACCCAAGGAAGAAAGAAATAAACACACCATGCATAACTATGCGGAACAAATAAGAACAAGAAGAAGGGCACATAGTATAGATTTGTATGAAATGATATAAAATATAAATAAAAAAGGCCCAGAAAAGTGACCGAGAGAGACAAAATTATATATAGAAACTGATGTGAGGTCAAAATTATATATTTTTAATTATTATTTGCTTTACATTTATTATTTGAATTTATATTTTTTGAGAATGAATTTTATGGATTGTGCTTAATAGTGTATTTTATTTTTAGGAGTAAATTGGTGTAAAGGTGAAGAAGTTTGAAGCTAAAACAAATTAAAAGTAGAAGAAAATCAAGTGGACTAAATTGAATATAATAATATATGATATATGAGAAGTGGATATTGCATATTTCAAATTGCTAATTTCGAATGGCAAAGAGAAAACTGATGACACGTGTCACGTGCAATTATGTTGAGGCGGTTAGAGTACAAGGAAATCAAATTCCTTTTGGTTTTGGTATCCCAATTTGTTTTGGACTCAATTATTTTATTTAGGATTTTTCATCTCTTAAATCGCTCATGTGAATAATTATTAGAGAGATTATAATCAATCATACTTTGTAAGGAAAAGTTTTCAATACTTTTTAGGGTTATTTTTTTCTTCTTCTTTTCTTAGAGATCAGTAGCTAAAGACCCTTGTTCAGGGGCTGCGGCTACAGATAATTGTTGAACATCGATTGTTCTGAATTAATGAGTGATTATTGTTTAAATTACTTTTGTATTCTTGTTTTAGTATTTCATGCTTGATCACCACAGAAATAAACATATTGTCTATTCCTGAAATTGGGAGACGAAGAGGTAGATAGACCAAAGGATACAAAGAGCTCAATCTCTCTTGCATATCACTTGATTAGATTCATTCTGAGGATTGACACCTGGACGAACACCAAGCTTGGTTACCAAACGGGATGAATATAAATGCGCACTAATTGAGTCTGTCTATCCCCGCTCAACGATATAGCTAGACAGTCAATTGGAGTAAGCGATTAGAAGTCGGGAGATTATCATCATAAAATCAACTCTGTAAATAAGTAATTTGATAACCGTAGTTAATTCATTACATGAGGTGTGCTACATGAAACCTTAAGTATGTTGCAGCTCTGGAATCATCTCACTCATTGTAAGTAAGTTTATTATTTCATTCTTGCATTCTTATTAGTTAAATATAAATTAAACTCTTTGACAAACCTGAATAAATAATTAGACTAGTATAATTTAGTAAAATAGTTAATTTACAAGTTATTTGGGTTCGATCATCCGATTCTTTCATAGCCACTATATTACTTGTTCGATCACGTACACTTGCGTGTGCAATTGGAAGCAACGAATTTTTGAACCCCAGACCTGGTGTCACCGGTATAAGAGTGTCTAAGTACATAAAGGATATATACATCAGATTTGTCTAATCAAAATACAACTACATAGATAGTATAAAAAGAAGGAAAGAAACAAATCTTTAGACACAAAGAGCTCACCCCAATCCAACCGCGACAGCCATGAGAGATCCAAACTCAGCAAGGGTGCTTGAACTAGGAGTTAAATTAGGAAAAGATGTAGGGTTATAATATGAGTATCAAAATATGGGGTATTCAATAGGCATCATAGGCCGATCGAGCTCAGATAGAAATAATATAAATAAAATAGGCTTGATAGTGCTAGTACAACGATTTATAACTAACTAGAAGCACACACGCTACTTCAGAATGTGAAGATAATAAAAATAAAAAGCATTCAACATCCAAAATAAGTAAATCACAATCAGACATTTAATGCAAGGTGATGCAATGCACATATAGCTGATGCATAAAAGTAAAAGCCCAACAAAGCTCCCCGAGCCGCTTAGAATGCGTTCTCAAGCTCAACAATTGATGAAATGCAAGAAATATAACGCGACATTATTCTTCGGTCTTACTGAAGTGCTTTCTCAAGCTTAAAAGTGTAAAAGTAAACCAAAATAAATCCTTTGAGCCGCTTGAAATACTTTCTCGAGCTTATATTCCAACAAAACTCACAGCAATTTGCATGTTTAAAACCAATATCCCTCTGTGTCCAAAACTCTTACACAATTACTACCTCTTTTGAAGTACTCAAACGTCGAAAGTGAAACAATGTTAAAGTAAGTATCTCCTTTTAAAAAACTAAGATCTCCAAAAAAGATGTGTTTTTTTCAAAATTCCAAGTTTCCTCGAGTAAAATCAGTACGTACCCTGAGAGCCCAAAATAAGTATAAATGGTGGCAAAAATTGTTTAAGAGTCCCAAATACATAGTTTCTCATTCCTAACTCAAATCATTCCAAAAATAGATGTCATTCATATAAATGCATACCAAACACAGTAAAGTCATTTACAAATACAATCAACACTGCGCAACAACCGGGTAGATACCTGTCCATTATATAGCACAATCTTTAGCATCTATACAAACTATGAAGCACCCTTAACACCAATGGTAGAGGGAATAGTGATGTGTTGCTTGAGTTTTAGTTGATGCTTATAAGTATTCATACTTTAAGCTTTATTGGATATCTATCAGTGTGAACTATACTTAGATCTGAAACTATTTAGAGAAACTCTCCGGATTGTTTGTTTGTTTGTGGAAATTCTATAGCTCAACACAATATTTACTATATTTGAAAATTAATTCATTAAACAAAGTAAGAGAATTCACTAAATCAAGAAACAAAGAAATACAAAATAAGCAGTTTCATTCATAAACCCACAAAATTTTAAGTAGCAGGAAAACACAAATAGTAGCGCCAAATAATAAAGACAAGTAGTACCATGAGGTGGAGTAATTTAAGCACTAATAGGTATCCTTTATGATTGTGGTACTTGTTCTTGTCCATTGTTGGGGTTGGTACTAACATATTAGTTAACAATACTTTGATAGAATTAAAACTTTATTACAAATGACTACAACTTGTAATCGAGTTACTTGTTCATTGAGGTGCCATTGATATCTTGTGGCATTGATTCATTAGGAGCATATTCTTACATGAATTGTCTCATTTAGAGTAATACTGATTGTAGCTTATTGTGATTTTGTTTCATCAAATTCATTTCTTGATTTTGTTTCTCCTTTAACACAATAATCTCTTATTCTAACCTTTATACAACATAATTAGATGAATCCTCTACAATAATATTTTCTACGAAAAATCTAATACCCCATAGAGCTGAAGAAGTTGGATCAAGTCCTAAACCAATAGCATAGCTACTTATCTTATTTCTTAACACATGAAAATACACATCACCTTCCCAAGCAACATTGTGATATAGTTGATTAGTAGATTTTTTTATTATTGCTCATCTTTTCATTTATCATGTCCTGACCATAGGATGCAAAATAAAATCCTTCTTTTTTTTGTGATTTAGCTAAGTTTAGATTTTTTTTTTTTTAATTCAAATTCATGAACTCTTATTCATAAACATGTCTATATTTAGTCAAATACATATACAATTAGATTGATAAAAATTAGATACATATAATTTTAAATCAATAATATGTCAGATACATACCAGATTAACTTGATGTTATCGAAGGTTAAGAAGAAATTTTGCAACATAAAATCTTTTGAAAAATGTATTCTAAGTAGATCCGCATATATTGACTCTACATAAAGAAAGGAGAAAGGAAAAGAAGAAGTTAACATGAAAATGTCATGCGCTATTCTAACCAAAGTCAAGAATTGATATCTAAATATTCTCCAATTTTTATTTTTTCACATTTTAAAGGTTGTAACGTGGCATCTTCTGAGTGGCCTTATATCTTTTTAGAAGATTCGTGCCTTCATACAAGCCTACAAGATTAAGGAACCGCCAAATTCCATTTCTGCTATATAAGATCTTAATTGTAATCCTGTCTTATCTCATGATCATTACTATAAAATCTCAAGTTTGATTTGATATAAAGTAATGTCAACTCTCCTTTTTGTTTCTATTTAAGCTCATAAGATTTTGGAATATATTGTTTTCTCAAGTTCTACGACAAAGAAAGTTTAGAAAAAATGTGCTTTTCTTCACGTTGACAAAACAATAGAATTATTGAGAACTTAACAAGTCTAGTCGCACTTTAAGATGCAATTAGGTGCGTGGACTCTAATGACCTTTTTAATAGCACTGTCGTGGTTTACTATCTCTATTAATTAAGAAGAAAACAAATTATGATTAAACAAAATGATGCACTAAAAGTTCGCTGATTGTTATTTAACAAATTCATACCCTTTTGAATCTTTAGATGAAAGAACATTAATCTTATATAAGTCGTTCAAATAATTTAGTTTTTCAGTTCAACAACCTATTACTTGTTCAGAACTGGCTGATTCAACTTATTTGGACTCGTATTGTAGAAAGTTCAATGATTTTTTTTGTTTGTTGAAATATGTAACCCATCTTATCTAAATCTTAAGCCACTAGAGATAAAAACACTTCAATTTTGGTATGTCTAATTAACACGCCCCTCATATGTTGGTCGTCATTCTTTTTTATGTGTCAAATATGTGAACCTTTTTTTTCTTGTTTTTTCTTTTTGGACGACAATGTGATTTGAGTTCATTACATCTACCTGCTCTAATATTATATTGTAGTTTGTAACTATTTCATTTAAAGACTTAAATTATGAATCATGTATATTAAAGAGAGAACACTTTTATTTGTCATGATATCTCAACAAGTTGTACCGCTTTCTACTTAAGTAAATCCGAATTCATCCCCATGACTCAAACTCGGAATTTTTAAACGAGGTTTAACATTCGATCACATCCCTTGATTCCTTAAATTATTGCATAGAATATGATATATTTTTCCATCGTCATTAATGTTAATTGTTTTCTTAGGTGATTAAGCATAGTATTAATTAGTAGTAGTGAAAAGGGAGAATCTATAGACTAGTCTAACAACAAACCTACCTAATAAGTAGAGAGTTAGATTTGCATAGGGAATGTCTCTTTCGTTTGTATTCAACAAGTGCAACATGAAATAACGTACATTGTCTTTTACTAGGAACTTGTCGACAACATGAGCTGTTAACCTCTTTATTTTATTGATGTTTCATATTCTTTCTAACTCATTATAACTTTATTACATCTACGTAATGTTGTTCAAACAATTCCACTTGTCTCATTTTCCATATCTCTTTAATTAGTATTTTGCTTGTGGATAACTTTTTCAACTCTTTCAAATAGATTTTCCTAATTTTTGAGGATGTGTTTGTTCTTCCTATCACAAAATATTCACAGATCTTGGAGAAAACTAAACTACAACTATCTCAACACCACAAACATTTTTTCCATTTTCTTTTCATTCCAAAAAGCTGTCTACTGACACCTAAAAAATCAACTATATTTTTAAAAATTTCTCTAAAAAAGATTCCGAAAGAAAAATCAGAAGCTACCAATTATGACCATCTCTAAGACACCAAGATCACTTGTATGTTTGGAAAGCCACCGGGTAATTAAAATTGGTGTAATTATTTGGTAGTAATTATCAGCCTAATAGTTACACAATCTACTAATTACACTGACTTATTTGTTTATTACTGTGTAATTACATTATAATTACAAGTGTACTGCTTGGTTGCACAAGTGTAATCATATAATTTTATTAGATTTTAAAATTTTAATTTAATTATTTAAAATTAAAAATTTATATTAGACAAATAAGAGCCTTTTTAAATGATATTAAATTAAATATTTAAGATATATATTTTATTTTAATATTAATTAATAAACATATGTTCTTTACTAATAATATAAAAATAATAATTGATTTATATATTTTTAATTTAGTATATTTTAATTAAATTAATAATAAAAATTAATAGTACAAAATTTCTATGAACGTCATGAAATGTATTTCGAAAAAAAAGATTTACATTATAAATATAATGTCATAAAATTATAAAACATTTGACAAAAAGATAATCTATCAAGTTTAAATTTTTTAAAAAAAAAAACTTTAAGAGATAATCTAGCAATACTCCTAAAACAAATGAAATTGAAAATATAATATAAGTTTTAAATTCAAAACAAAAACTTTAACATAATACTCTTATGTCAAATCTTTAACATAACATCATAAATATGATTTAAAAGAAAAGAAAAACGTAAGTCTATGACTTTCACTACTAAAAAATTGTCAAAAAGAGATGGAAAAGGCAACGAACTACATCGCTTTTTTTGTCAAAAGTGACGGAAAAGCGATGCAGTCAATCTCGCCACTTTTAGGCTTGACGCTTTTCCAAAAGCAACGGACAACATCGCCAAAAAGCGACAGACTGCGTCGCCAAAAAGCGACTGTTTGCGTTGCTTATTTTTTTTTTTTTTTTTTTTTTTTAAGAATGCAACGTCGTACATTGCTTTATTAATTTTTAATTTTTTTAAAATTTTCAAAAAGAGACGAAGTCCGTTGCTTTTTCTTAATTTTTAACTTTTTTAGAATCTTGAAAAGCAACAGACAATGAGACGCCGTCCGTCACTTTTCTAGAAATGAAATTTTGAAAAATCTAGAAAAGCGACGGACAAAAGGACCCTGTCCGTCACTTTTTTGGATTTTTCAAAAAATAAAACCCAGAAAAGCGACGGACTAAAGGACCCTGTCCGTCGCTTTTCTGTGTTTTTAAAAAAATAAAATCCAGAAAAGCGACAGACAAAACCACACTATCCATCACTTTTTCTACATTTTTTTTACAGCAGAAACTATCAATTTCTATTGCCCACCTACAATTAAATTCAATTCAATTAAACCCCAATCAAACACAAAATATTATAAAGAAGCTACACAAAATATAAAACAACAAACTTAAATTAACAATCAAAATTATCTAATTAAATCACAAGATTTATAACGTTTCACAACCTAAATTTCTAAAATCCTACAAAAAATCTAGTTCTCTAACATTCACAACTTTAAGTTCTCAAATCCTACAATAATTCAAGATTTCTAAAGTTCACAACCTAAAGTTCTAAAATCCTACAAAAATTCAAGTTATCTAAAGTTCACAACTTAAAGATCTAAAATCTTATAAATTCGAGTTCTCTAAAGTTCACAACATTAAGTTCTAAAATTCTACAATAATTCAAGATTCTAACATTCACAACCTTATAAAGCTCCTACAAAAATTCAAATTCTCTAAAGTTCACAACTTAAAGTCCTAGAATCCTACAAAAAATCAAGTTCTTTAAAGTTCACAACTAAAAGTTCTAAAATCCTACAATAATCCAAGATTTCTAACGTTCACAACCTTTTAAAGTTCTAAAATTCTACAAAAAATCAAGTTCTCTAAAGTTCACTACTTAAAGTTCTAAAATCCTACAATAATTCAAGTTCTCTAATTCACAACTTTAAGTTCTAAAATTCTACAATAATTCAAGATTTCTAACGTTTCACAACCTAAAGTTCTAAAATCCTACAATAATTCAAGATTTCTAACCTTCACAACCTTATAAAGTTCTAAAATCCTACAAAAATTCAAGTTCAAATTCACAACTTAAAGTTCTAAAATCCTATAAAAATTCAAGTTCTCTAATTCACAACTTAAAGTTATAAAATTCTACAATAATTCAAGATTTCTAACGTTTCACAACCTAAAGTTCTAAAATTCTACAAAAATTCAAGTTATCTAAAGTTCACAACTTAAAGTTCTAAAATCCTACAACAATTCAAGATTTCTAACGTTCACAACCTTATAAAGTTCTAAAATCCTACAAAAATTCAAGTTATCTAAAGTTCACAACTTAAAGTTCTATAATCCTACAAAAATTCAATTTCTCTAAAATTTACAACTTAAAGTTCTAAACTCCTACAATAATTTAAGATTTCTAATGTTCACAACCTTATAAAGTTCTAAAATCCTACAAAAATTCAAGTTCTCTAAAATTCACAACTTAAAGTTCTAAAATCCTACAATAATTCAAGATTTCTAATGTTCACAACCTTATAAAATTCTAAAATCCTACAAAAATTCAAGTTCTCTAAAGTTTACAATTTAAAGTTCTAAAATCCTACAAAAATTTAAGTTCTCTAAAATTCACAACTTAAAATTCTAAAATTCTACAATAATTCAAGATTTCTAACATTTCACAACCTAAAATTCTAAAATCATACAAAAATTCAAGTTCTCTAAAGTTCACAACTTAAAGTTATAAAATCCTATAATAATTCAAGATTTCTAACATTCACAACCTTATAATGTTTTAAAATTCTACAAAAATTCAAGTCCATATCTAATTTTTAGAATTCCTAAGTTCAAGAATATAATTCAAGTAACCCAATTTTCAACAACAATATAATATATAAGCACAAATACAATGAGAGATTGGAAAATTCAACTTATCTAACTTCTAACTTCTAATTATTTGTTTGTTCTAAGTTCTAATACTTAATTTACAATCATATTTAAAAATCCCCAATTTAAAAGAAAACTAACCCTAAAATCTAAAATCCTCAATTTTCTCCCTAATGAACAATAATCAAATGTACAAATTAACAATTGAATAACACAATTCAACAAACTAAAACAATATACAAACTAAGAAATCAAATATAATTACTAGAATTGAAAAAAAAAAAAAAAACTAAAATTAAACCCTAACCTTATAACAAGAAGGATAGGCAATTGGGGAATTCTTTTGGGTGGCGGCAGAGTGTGGGCCGGCGACAGGTCGAGGGAGGTGGTGGCAGATACAAGCGGTGGTGTGGCACAGGCGGGATCTTAGAGAGAAGAGAGAGAAGAGAGAGAGAATAAAGAGAAAGATATATAGAAAATTTGGGGGAATTAATACCCGTCTCTGGTGCAACATAATTAAACAAAAAGCGACGGGCAGTGTCTCTTTGTCTATCTCTTTTTTAATGTTTTACCAACATTTTGACGAAAAAGTGACGGACTAAACGACATTGTCCGTCACTTTTTTAAAGTGTTTGACCAAATATTTTCACCAAAAAGCAACGGACTAAGAAATGTCGTTTGTCGCTTTTTAAAAAAATAATTAATAAAATAAAATAAATTAAGAACAACAGACAGTGTGATTATTGTTTAATTTATAAATAATTATTTTTAATAAAAAGCAATGGACGTCTCTATATATATTAAATAAATAATTAATAATTATGTATATATATTTAGCGCAAAAATCCACATAATAAGCGATGGAAAGAGATGTCGTCCGTCACTTTTTGTAAATAATTATTTCTATTAAACAGCGATGGACAGTGTGGCAAATAAAGTCACTTTTTGGAGCGACGCCGTCCGTCGTTTTTTTGTAGTATTTATTCAACAATGAATTCTACTTTAATTTAAAAATTAGACCATACGAACAAAATTATACTAATGATTTTTTTCCAATAATATAAAAAATTGCATGCAATCACATAAAGTAAATGTTGAGAATAAGAAAGAAATTAAATATAAATAATATTAAAAAAATAGAAAACATTAGAATAATAAAAGAATTTAAAATAATAAAAATAATAAATACATTAAAACGAAAAAAATAGAAATAAAATGAATAAATTTAAAAGTAATCAACTTGTAATTACACCATGTAATTATAAGCAATTCACAACCTCCCCCTGTTAATTGAAGAGTGTAATTACCCCTGTCAATTATACCCAATTACGTGTTGATCAGGTAATTACATGGCCAACCAAACAGGACAAACAATGAAATTACACCCAATTACTTCAAATCCAATTACCAGGATGGCTTTCCAAACAGGCCAGAGTTGAATGTCAATGGTTACTCAACTTAAAATTAATATGTGAAAAGAATAAAAATTCATTCCGTTTATAGTTTGTCTCAAAATTGCCCTTACTGTCAATACTTTGGTTCAAAAATGCCCTTGCAGTCAATACTTTGGTCCATAAATGCCTCTATAATTACAAAATGGGTCAAAAATGCCCTTTTCAAAATAAATATATATTTTTTTCTTTTTAAACAGATCTTCTTCCTAATTAAAATATTATTAAAGAACATTATTCTTGTTTTCTTTCTTCTAAAATTACTTTAACAAATAAAAATGTAGGAAATATTTTTTTTCTTCTTAATCTCATTTTATCAATTAAAATAGAATAACTTTATGTACCCTTTCGACAGGTAATATATGTCATATATATAAAATCATAGTAAATCCATCATTTATTTATATTTATATAATGATAAAAATAATGATAATAAAATAAGAAATATTTTCATTTTTTTATTTTTTTATTTTTTTCTGAATTAAAGTAAGATAAACATTTTCTAATTTAAAAAATATTTGTTAGAAAAAGAATGTGTTAGAAAGAAAAATAATAATATATTTATTTGGAAAATGAGCATTTTTGACCCATTAAATAAAAATAAGGGTATTTTGGACCAAAGAATTGACGGCAAGGGCATTTTTGGAGCAAACTACAAATGGAGGGTATTTTTGTTCCTTTCGCATAGTTTATATAAGGGCATTTTTGAACCAAAGTATTGACGGTAAGGGCATTTTTGGACCAAACTACAAACGGAGGGCATTTTTGTTCCTTTTGCATAGTTTAAGGGCATTTTTGAACCAAAGTATTGACGGTAAGGGTATTTTGTAGCCAAACTATAAACGGATGGCATTTTTGTTCCTTTCACATAGTTTAAGGGCATTTTTGACCCTTTTCCCGAATTAATATATTGATTATCAAAATCACTCAATTTTCTTTTATCTTTAGAAAATCATTTAATTTTGCCTAATCGATTTTATGGTCATCCAACCTTATTTAGCTAAATTTTAAAATCCAAGGTTATTTTAGTTGGCAATACAATTTTTGATATTTATTTAATGACATGATAGCTAAATTTTAAAGAAAATAATATGTAAAAAAATTAAAATCAATATTTAGATTTAAATCCTACTTAATTCTTGACCCAAACTCCTAAATTGAATTGACGATATAAGAGACACCCTTATATTTAATGATTTTCAACTTAAGAATACAATAGTTATATATATGTTATTGAGGGCATTTCTAGTATTTAAAATGCTAGAAATTTGTAGAATCATCGTATTCTTTTGTTAAATGTAAATATGTTTTTAAGGGCATTTCGTATATAGCCAACCCATTTTGAATGGGTCGGGTCAAGAATACGATAAGATTTAAGGTTGATTGGATCCTACAAAAATTGAACCATGTTTCTTTAATTTTTAAAATATTATATTTTTAAATTGTATATCTCTCACGTTATTAATGATGTGGTAACATGGGAAGACTTTATACCAATAAATTTTTGTAGCAGGAAGGTCTTTCACTAAAATGCAAAAATTAATGATGGAAAATGGGTATGGATTAAAATGGAACAACATAAAATCGATATAATCTGACCTGTTTATATTTCATGCGAGTAAAAGTTGATTGGGGGATAAAATAGGTTTGGTAAAAGACTAATTGATCCATATTTATCGGGGCTAAATGCTATTCTACTTTAAAATTCAATATCTAGATCGAATTCTAGTAACTTGATAACTAATTTGCAAGCAATATTCCACAGTACTATATTATTTACATTATATTGGAAGGCAATGATCAATTCAACAAGGCCCAACTGAACTTGACCCAGACCTTAGGAACCGACTTTGGGGTCGGGTTTCTGATCTCGAGTCGAGGCTCTGGTGGGGTCAAGAGTCTGGTCTCGAGTTGGCTCCCGAGTAAGGTTACATTCAGGAGTTTGGTTCTGTCACGACCCAGGGGTACCCCTAGATGTAACATGGCATATAGAACCCCGAAGGACTCCAATAAGAGTAGAATGCATTTCAAGTCCAAAATTTTCATAAAAGATAAAACGGAAGTCTAGACTCTAAGTCTCAGCATAGTCACCTATTACAATAATCAAAGGGAGAAAGGAACACAACTAGGGTTGTTCATGGTTATAGTTATAAAATCAAACAGAACCGCAATCCGAACCAAATCGATTAAAAAAATCGATATTTGGTTTTATTTGGTTAGGTTTGATTATAAATTTTGAAAAACCGATATTATTTGGTTTGGTTTTGATTTTACTAAAAATTAAACGCAAAAATAACCAAACTGAACCGAGAAGTTATATATATAAATTTTATAATTATTTATAAATAAAATATAAGTATTTTGATAAATTTTAATCAACTCAACTCTTTAATTTTACTATTTTTTGAAGTCCAACACTTAAATTTTAGCCCAACTATTAAAAGTCTAAATCCCTCAATATTCATTACTTTAAAGATCACACTTTCTCTATTCTTTATAAAATTTTCTAACGTAACATTGAATAATTTAAAGCTTAAGTTAAAGAAGATCGTAATTGATTAGTTTTGACTATGAAATATTGGTTGTTGTTTTTTTTGGGAATTAATTTCTCAATATTTTAAGGTGTAATTTTATTGAAAAGTCTATTGATAAGATGTTGAAATCTGCAGAATATTGAACCAACTTTTTGCTATTGATAATGAGTTTATTTAATTTTTGAAACTTGGTACATTGGATGAATCACTTTGTTCGTGTAATAGCTTATTTGTGAAGTATTCATGTACTAAGTGTTTGTCTCTATCGAGATGCGTATGTCCTCAACAAACTTATTACTTTCAAACAGAAAAAACCCGAAAAAACTGAACAAAACCGACGATTATTATTTTTGATTTGGTTTGGTTTGGTTTTGTTTTAGAAATTTAAAAACCGATTTAAATTGGTTTGGTTTTGATTTTAACTAATAACAGATCCAAATGTCAAATTTCTGATCTCGAGTCGAGGCTCTCGTGGGGTCAAGATTTTGGTCTCGAGTTGGCTCTTGAGTAAGGCCAGATTCAGGAGTTTGATTCTGTCACGACCCAGGGGAACCCTTAGATGTAACATGGCATATAGAACCCCGAAGGACTCCATACAAGCCACTTAGCATATCATAACATAAACAATAGAACAATAAGAGTAAAATGTATTTCAAGTCTAAAATTTTCATAAAAGAAAAGCAGAATTCTAGACTCTAAGTCTCAACATAGCCATCTATTACAATAATCGAAGGGAGAAAGGGACACAACCCATACAATATAGTTCAAAAAGGAAATACAAGAAATGAACTACAATGAGATAATATTCGTCCTCTAATCATGAGGACTCACCAACAAGCCAGGAGAATAAGCAAATCCCAAGCTTTGGCCACAACAATGATCACCTTGAGAATCTGACCGTACACTTGGAAAAAATGTAGGAAAAAATAGGTGTTAGTACAAAATGCACTAAGTATGATAGTCATGCATAAAAACATTGAAAAGATGCTAAAAAGGACATTTTATTTTAATGCATGCGGTTTACTAAGTTTGAACATCATCATGAAAATAGTGGAAAAGCATAAGTCATAAACATAATCAATACATAGATCATCATAACATAAGAGGAACATATCATAAATACCCTCAAAGCATACTTGTGCAATGCATGAATAAGACCCCATAAATCTCACTCATGCTAATTAAAGCTTATTGAGTAACCCTAGTTCATAATTCATATTCTTGTTGTTATGGGAATAAGTCTTAACCGACATGAGACCATGTGAGCTATACATGAACCTCCAATGTTACCCACACCGAAAAGGGTTGTCCTACTTGCATAAGGTAGAACCATACTCTCAGCTTAGGTGGATCCACTAGCTAAATAACCTATGGAGGCACACAGTTTATGAGATAAGGGGATTGCTACTAGAAACCCAGCCTCTACTATCTTGAGGGATTCCATCCCAAGAGATTGCTCCAAGAAACCCGACCTCAACTAAGGTGAGGTCTTCCATCTCATATCCATATCCACTCGGTGCTAAATATTAATTCCCACAGAGTTCATACTAAGTCTTGACTTAAGTTCATATTCATGGAAGAATTTCTTGACACTCAATCCAACATAATTCATAAGATAGCTCATAGATCATGCGTGAGAATAACCTTTCACCGTCCATGTCTTCATATAGATTCAATAGGTGAGAAAGTCTGTCAACCTTAGAATTATCATATTGTGAGAAAACCTTTCACATCATATCATATTCATGCATAAGTGTGTATATGAGAATAACCTTTCAACAACACAACAATTAGATCATAATCATAGACACTTCACTCTCAAAATGTTCTTAAAGCATATACATATACCTCATAAAGCATGCATAATATCATAACTTTCCCTTTCAACGATCAAAGCACATATCAAATCAGCACATCTAGAATTCACTACATTAGACATGGATATTAACTTATGGTATGAGGCCAAAAATATATATTTTTAATCATTATTTGTCTCACATTTATTATTTATATCTGTCCTTTTTGAGCATTAATTTTATGGATTGTTCTAAATAGTGTATTTTATTTGTAGGAGTAAATTAACGTAAAGTTGAAGAAGTTTGGAACTAAAACAAATTAAAGATGAAAGATTATACAAGAAAATCAAGCAGCTAGCATAATAGATTAAATTGAATATAATAATATATAAAATTATATGTTGCAAAGTGCACGTTCAATTGGAAACTTGAATGGAGAATATTGCTGCCTTCCACGTGGCAGATTCTGAAGGCAGTGGCCACTGGAGGAGCTGCGCACAATCTTGAAGGCGGCGGACAGAACGCGTACAACAATTCCAACTCAGTTTTAGTTTTGGTTTCTTCGTTTGTTTTGGCCCTAGTTATTTTATTTAGGGTTTTCTGCATCTATAAATAATTCATAGAAATAATTATTGGAGAACGAATATAGTGCAAGGAGGAGGCATTTTTGAAGAGAAAATCATTAATATTTTTTAGGATTCTTTTCTTCTTGTTGTTTTTTAGACATCAGTAGTTAAAGCTCTTGTTCTGGGGCTGTAGCTACGGATTCAATGTTGATTATTTAAGATTTTTGAATTCATTCTTGGTTGTCATTATAAGTTACTTCTATATTCTTGTTTTAGTATTTTGTGCTTGATCACCATGAGATAAATCTATTGTCTAATCTCAAAATCAGAAGAGGAGAGGTTAGATAGACCAGAAAATATAGAGAGCTCGGTCCACCCATTAAATTGAGGTGATTAGTGTTCAAGAGTGACGCCCGGACTAACAACTTTCTTGGTTACGAAATAGGATGAAATATAAATACTCGCCGCTCAACGATGTAGTTAGATAGCTAACTGGGGTAGGCGACGAAAGGCGTATAACCCGGATCATATCATCAACCTTATAAACCAGTAGCTTGACAACTGAAATTAGTTCTAAGCCAAAAATATAATACATGAAATTCAATACATGCTGCAGCCCTGGGATTTTCCAACTATTGTAAGTAATTTTATTATTTTGTTCTTGAATTCTTCTCTTTTGGCTCTGTTAAACAAATAATTAGATCAGTATAATTTAGTAAAAATAGTTAATTAACAAGTCCTTTGGGTTCGATAATCTGGTTCTTTTAAGAGCTACTGTATTACTTGCGCGACCGCGTACACTTGCATGTGCAATTGGGAGCAACAAATTTTTGGCGCCGCTGTCGGGGACTTAGAAATTAACTATTTGTCTAAGTTATATTTCTTCTTTTTATTTATTTAATTTTTTTTTAGTTTATTTTTTCTCTCTTTTTTTGAATAATTTGATACTCTTATTGATATGGATGATTGGGATAAATCGTGGTTGGTTGATAAATGTCCTTTATGTGATATATGTGGTTGTCAATATATTCATTGGAATGGTTGTCCTAAATTTTATTCCCTTCCCCCGAACCCCTATTATGATTCTTTTGTTATTTTTTATGTTGGTAGGGGCGCTGAAGTGGAGAATGCAAAACAAGAGGCGCACAATGTGAATTCACTTATGAAATGTACGGACATGCTAGACAAAGTTAATTCAAAAATCGCTGAACAAATGTTTGAATGTGTGGAAGAGCAAAAAATATTCACGAAACTGCGAGATGCGCTTAACGCTATTCAATTAGAAATTATTGTCCTAGAGATTGCAGTCTAACAAAGAGAAAGCTATGAAGAAGCAAAGATAGTGAGTTAATCTTGGCTACAAGAACAAACTTAACTTCTAAAGTTTCATGAGTCATCCGTGATGGTCTGACATACATGACAAGCCAACTAATTGATGGAAGAGTTGAGCTCACACAAGAAATTGATCAATTTGGCTCAGATATTCATGTCTTGGAGACTCACTTGAACAAAAAGATTGAGGCGTCTGATGCCCAATTATCAATTGTCGTGGATGATGATCAACAAGTGGAGAAGAAAGAGGAATTTCAACCATTAAACTACACCTTATTCCTTAATATCGATGTTGAGAAAGAGTACAAAAGTGAGAATGTTGTAAATAATGTTGCTTTGGAGTTGAGGCAATTTAAATCTCATTCAAAACACTTTTCTATAAAATCTGAACTAATGGATGAGTGTATTGATGAGGAACAAGACCCCTACATTCTAAGGTTTTTTAGTCCACATAAACAAAACGACATTCCTCACCTAAGGGCCAAGAAGTGCCAGATGCGACATATATTACTTGGTTCCTTTATCTTTATACCACCACCCCTTGAGAGAAGCAGAAAAATTGATGCAAAGTTAGAGGTAAAATTCATAAGTTCAAAGTGGAAAGAAAAGTGGTGAATTTATTTGTGTCGTGCTACGATGTTAAATTAGGCGCTTATTGGGAGGCAACCCAATTTATAGTGTAAATTTTTATTTTTATTTTTATGCTTTATTATTATTTTATTTTTGTGTTGTTTTTACAGGTTTTGGAGAAGTCTGAGCATCCAGAATTTGGAGCTAAGGAGCACGTTTGAGCTTAAGTGTAGGGTGACGACCCTTGATGAAAATAAAGAGAACATGCTACTAGCCAGGCTTAAAGACCTGAGGAAGTTTTTCTAACCCTTGTTTTTAAATTTTATTTGATGCTTTGGGGACATAGCATCTTTTTAAGTGTGGGGTGGAGGAATAAATTCCTAATTTTTATTATTTTATTGAGTCTTTTATTTTTTTAGGATGGGTTCCTTGGTTTTTGTTTTCAGTTCTTTTCCTGAGGATAGTCCCTTTGAACCGAGTGTCTTTTATTTTTTTAGGAATAATTTTTTATTTTTATTTTTTTTGAGAGAAAATAAAAGACCCTTTTGAGTGCTGTGATACTTGCTATTTAGGTCTAATTTTTTAGTAGTACTTTCTTGTGAATGCTTGATAAAAAAAAAATGTAGACTTTTTGACAGCTAAGCTCATTGTTGTGACTTTGTATATAATTTATTTTTATTTTGTAGTTTGTTATGATTTTGTCTCTCTTAGAAGTGGAATTGATCCTTCTTGATTGATACTTGTGCCATGTGTGGTGAGAATTTCTTTATTCCATGTTTTGTATTTTAGTCTAGAACTTGCCATGTATGTTATTGAAGCGATAGTAGGCATTTTTTGATTTATCTGGTAAATTTTAGCATTTTCAGATGCTATATCACTAGTTAGCCTTTTTGAGCCTATTGCCTTTTGTTGGTAGCCATATTTTGCCCTTGACTATTTGTTGAATCCCTAGTTTTTGCACCTTGCTTCCTTGAGCATTATAGCATAGACTTATTCTAATTATCAATTTTGAGAAAAAGGGATGGTTGAGGGAAAATGTAATCAATGATAGCTACAAAGTTCTTAAAAAACCCTCTTTAAATGAATGTGATGTAAAAAAAAAATAAAAATAAAAAAAAGATGAACTAAAGAAGTTACCTTGATGATGACCCTGGTCATTCCAAGGACATCGTGCACCTTAATGCATGTAAAATACGTAAGTTGAGGGTGACTATTATGAAGGAAAAATTTTAAAAAAAAAAAAATGATTGAAACATTCCTGAGATGATGAGAATTACTTGTGAAATAATTGTTGAATAGAGGGCTAAAAATAAAGAAGAAAATAATGGGTGATGAAGTCTTAAAGTGCAAAGTGCTTAAGGAAGTGTAAGTCACTATTATATAGTTTTCCTACCCTTCCCCTAGCCTACATTACAACCCGTTAAAGTCCTATTTGATTCTATTCGAGCATGCTTAATTAGTGGAGATGTACATAATGGGCAAGCATATGGTTCTTTGTGCATACATGTGAATTTTCTTTGTGAGTGTGAGAGTTGTTCTTGAAATGAACTCCTTAATTTATATTCAATCTTTTGAATTGAGTGTGTGGACTATTTCTTCTTGTGAGGACACTTGTTTCATGATGGATAGGTGATTTTATTAAATTTCTTTGATGAGAGTAGGGGAGCAAGCTTAAATTTGATGAGTTCAAAGTCTTTCCTTGAGGTAGGAGGTTAGAGGTTTGTTGTTTATTTGGATGTCTTGCATAATGATTGAGAAAAGCACTTGGTGTTTTGAAATTGGTATATGGACTAATTGTTTGTATTAACCCAAGTGATGACATTCCTAGTATGAATTTTGAGATGAACTGTAATGTTTGCTCGAGGACGAACAAAAGTTTAAGTGTGGGGTGTTGATGTGAGGCCAAAAATATATATTTTTAATCATTATTTGCCTCACATTTATTATTTATCTCTGTCCTTTTTGAGCATTAATTTTATGAATTGTGCTAAATAGTGTATTTTATTTTTAGGAGTAAATTGACATAACATTGAAAAAATTTGGAGTAAAACAAATTAAAGATGAAAGATTATAAAAAAAAATCAAACAGACAGCTTAATGAATTAAATTGAATGTAATAATATATAAAATTATATGTTACAAAGTGCACATTCAATTGGAAACTTGAAAGGAGAATATTGTTGCCAGCCACGTGGTAGATTCTGAAGGAAGTGGCCAATTGAGGAGCTGCGCACAATCTTGAAGGTGGCGGACAAAACGCGTACAACAATTTCGACTCTGTTTTGGTTTTGGTTTCCTCGTTTGTTTTGGTCCCAGTTATTTTATTTAGGATTTTCTAAATCTATAAATAGTCCATAAAAATAATTATTGGAGAACGAATATAGATTAAGGAGGAGGCACTTTTGAAGAGAAAGTTGTCAATACTTTTTAGGATTCTTGTCTTCTTCTTGTTTTCTTAGACATTAGTAGCTAAAGCTCTTGTTCTGGGGCTATAGCTACGGATTCAATGTTGATAATTTAAGGTTTTTGAATTAATTTTTTGTTGTCATTATAAGTTACTTCTATATTCTTATTTTAGTATTTTGTGCTTGATCACCATGCGATAAATCTATTGTCTAATCTTAAAATCAGGAGAGGAGAGGTCAGATAGACTAGAGAATATAAAGAGCTCGGTCCACCCATTAAATTGATGTGATTAGTGTTCAAGAGTGACGTCCGGACGAACAACTTGCTTGGTTACGAAATAGGATGAAATATAAATGCTCACCGCTCAACAATGTAGTTAGATAGCTAACTGGGGTAGGTGACGAGAGGTGTATAACACAGATCATATCATCAACCCTATAAACCAGTAACTTGACAACTGAAATTAGTTCTAAGCCAAAAATATGATACATGAAATCCAATACATGCTGCAGCCCTGGGATTTTCCAACTATTGTAAGTAATTTTATTATTTTGTTCTTGCATTCTTCTCTTTTGGCTCTCTTAAATAAATAATTAGATCAGTATAATTTAGTAAAAATAGTTAATTGACAAGTCCTTTGGCTTCGATAATCTGGTTCTTTTAAGAGCCAGCATATTACTTGCGCGATTGCGTACACTTGTGTGTGCAATTGGGAGCAACAACATACTTCAAGTAACCCAACTACTACAAGCATAATCTCATAATATCCTTCTTTCATCAACAAACCCACATCACAAGATCATAATTGAGAAATAGGGGGATTTCTTGGGTTCTTGGGGATTTCATCATAAAAATCATAAATAGTCATCAATTCATGCATAATATAAATTAATTCAAGGATTAGAATCGTTTTTGAAAGGAGCCCATGACTTTGGAATCAAACCCTAGCTTTTAGGGATTTCTATCTTTAAAAATTGGAATTTTGAAGGGACTCCATGGATGAAGAGCTACCATACCTTGATCACAAAGCCCTAAGAATTTGAGTGAAAGACCCTAACTCCAACTTCCTTCTTCTTCTTCTTTGAGTTTTCTATAGAGAGAATTTCTTTGGTGAGGATGAAGTTTGGGAATTGATTTGGGTTTTGGAAAATAATGAGGTGAATGGGTGTATTTTGAGTTAAAATGACTTATATATGTGTATAAAACTAAGGTAAAACGACTTTACATTAATAATACTTAAATCGGAATACCCAAAACACCCCTCACTTTAAGTGACCTGCCCAGGTGCCACAAGGGGCTCCACGAGTCGTGGTCCCCTCTGTGGACTTGAGGCAGTGGCTAGGCAATATGTGCCTTTAGCCCACAAGCCCAAGGCAACTTCACGAGGGGCTCCACAAGCCGTGGTGCTGGCCACGAGCCGTGGTGCTTGCCACGAGCCGTGGTCTCTCTCGTGGGCCTTGATGCAGTGGCTTGCCATTTCCTTTCCACCCTCACACACCCAACTCTCCTCCACGAGCCTTCCCACGAGCCGTGTTCTTCACCACGAGCCATGAAGTGGCTCGTGAAGAAGAGCTTGTTTTGGGCAGTTTTGGAGAGCTCACTGCCTAGCCCACCACAGACCATACCACATGCCGTGGTCCCTACCACGAGCCGTGTTGGTGGTCGTGATCCTTAGGGCAATGTCTAGGGGTGAGTGGACTGCCTTAGTCCTCTCCCTTGGCCCTTGCCCACCTCCTTGACTCTAATCCTCACGTTTTAGCTCTAGTTTAGCCTACTAATTTCTAGGGTGTTACAGGTTTTGATTCAGGGTCGAGGCTCGGGTGGGGGTCAAGAGTCTGGTCTCGAGTTGGCTCTTGAGTAAGGTCAGATTCAGGAGTTTGGTTTTGATTCAGGATCGAGATCCATTTTTGGGGTCTGGGTCGAGTTTGGAAAGGGGTCCTAGGTAGGGTCAAAGAGTCAATTTCAGGGTTTCATTTGGGGTTGAAAGTCGGGTCAGGGTTCATATAAATTTTTCCTTATGTTTGTGGGGAAGTCATTTTTCTTCAATTTAATGAAAACAAGTTAATTTGAAAAATATATATTATGCCAATCAAATATGAGAAAATTGAAAAAAAAATCAGTCATATTAAACACACTCTATATGTTCCCTCAATTTTTATATTTTACCCATATTTTTATGGGTCAGATATAAATTGAAGCACAAATTTTATCCATTTTAAAAAAAAAATTCTCCAAACCATAAAAATATAAACAAGTTGATAAATATAAGCTCATTTTGCTGACACTAATTGTAATCATGTCCGGGTAAGTTGGTTGACAGTAACAACTATAATAATACTATCCACTTTTGCTCATTAAACATTGATCACCCTTTGATGTATAGGTTTACCGAACACACTAAAAAACAATTCTATTTTCTGATTCTTGATAATCATCTTCTTGCACTATTGAAATACTCACTAATTGAGATGGCTATACTTTAATAAACTATCTATATCCCTAATTAATTATGTTAACTAATGATGAGATCGAGTTATATATCTCTCTTTTTGCACACTATTATAAGTAAAATAACAAATATAGACGGCTCTCTTTCTTAAGCACTGCTTTATTTATACTAATTGTAGGCACTAATATGGTTTAGTTGGGGTTTAATTAAGCATGAGATCTATGGAGGGGTCATTTCTTTCTGAACTTTAATTTTTTACCTTATATTGCACTTGCAAGTGTTAAAGACTAGGAGTGCCCATGCTTCATGACTCATTCCCCTAATTAAATATCAGGACTAAAAATTAAACGTAGTACTCCCTTTTGTTGTATTAAATATATGCAGCTCCACTGTTATGTAACTCTGCTTGGAAAGAGACTAAGTATACTCCTTTGGTTCACTTTTACTTGCAACTATTTAAAATTGACACATTTGTTAAGAAAATAATTATTGATATAGATATTTTATCATACTATTCTTATGTTTAGTATTAGGTCTTGAAAAAAATTTAAAGAATAATATTTAATGCTAAGAATAAAATATGGAAAAATTAATTATCTTTTTATTTATATTTCAAAAATGACAAGTAAAATTAAAATCTATTTTAAGAAGAAGTGACAAGTGAATATTAACTCTGAGAGTATTAATATCCAAATAATCATCATTGTTCATTCTATCATCACATTGTGTAGTGTACCATGCAATACTTCTAGCTAGTCGCACATGGATCTTCAGTCCCACTTAAATAAAATATATATGCACTTCTCCATTAGTTTATGTTCTCTTTAATTTTCTTCCTTTGGCTTCTTATATTATTTTATAATAGAATTCATGCTAATGAATTCCAAATACATGTAAAAACATACATTCCTCAGCTTCAAATACAATGCAAATCGGAACGGGGTTACCTTTGCCTATACATTTTATTGATGTCATCATGATAATAGGAATTAAGTATAAAAGGGTAAAAGTAATTTTTGTGAAATATTAAATATTTTCTCCATAACATATTATATGAGCATTTTTTATTTTACATGGTAATTAAAAAATTATTAATAAATTAATTAACTTTATTATTTTTCCCTTTGTTCATATCGATGCACATAAAATAAGTTAAGAAAAAATATACATCAAGTATATATATGAATACTTAGTATTGGGAATTGTTTATATGCAAAAGGTCATACTCCCTCTGTCCAACAATACTTGTTTATTATTGACTTTGCACATTTCTTAAAAAGCTATATATAGAAGGGTAATTTTACTATATCACCCTTTGAACATAATAGATACAATGTCTTGAAAAATGTTATAGAGAAATGACTATAATTAATGATAAGGGTAAATTAGGAACTAAGTATAAAATTATCTATCAATTTCATAAAGTGGACAAGTATTATTGTACATCTCAAAATAGTGTAGTGAACAACTATTGTTGGATGTGTGGAGTATTAATTGTAAGGGTAAAATGAAAAAAAAAGTTAATTAATTTTATTTTGAATTATTAAGTGATCTAGTAATATGAAAGTCCCACATTATGGGTAAAGCGTTCCCTAACAAAGGCGACTCCATACCCAAGGGGCTCGAACCCGAGACCTATTGGTTGAGGATGAATGAGTACTTACCACTCCGTCATAACCCTTACTCCACCATAACCCTTGTTGGTGTTGTCCACCTTACTAAATCAAGATAACATTAATTATTTTTTGAAGTGTTTATATTTGTTTGTAAAATTGTCAAGATGTTTTTTAAGGATAGAACTAATAAAATTAGCTTCTTATTTATAATTTCTTAAACATAATACAAAATGAAAAGTGGTCAACTAATACGAGAAATGAGATGGAGGGGGTATTTTAGTAAGATATGTGACGGAGGGAATAATAATTTGGGTACTCTCACTCTTAACGGAAAAGATTAGTTAACCATTTAAACCTTAATGATAACTAATCATTGGATCATGATTCATGAATCCATGATTATCAGAATTGTTAAAAGTTTGAAGTGAAGTTATAAATTAATTTTTGTGCTTCTTCGAGATTTGATATGATCAGTGAAGCCGTATAGTGGGGCCATAATATCTTCTCGCAGTTTCTGCTTTAGTTTTAGTATATGCAAATCAGAATCTTAACTAATGATCTTCAAATTAACCTCTCTTAGATCTTCTTAAACACGTCACTATTTTTTTCTCTATGAGCCAAATTATGACAGCATATATATATATGAGTTAAAATCCAGAACAAAAACTATTTTTTTCCTTTGTACCATAGATAGGTGTATTAACAGTTTGAACTTCTTAACTTATTTTATAGGTCTACGTACCGACTATATAAAGTATTTCAACCTCCCTTTAATTAACATATGGATTTAATTTTTATAAGCTGATAGTGTATAGAAATTTGGGCTAGTTTTAAATATATACAAGAAATTTTTGTGTGTGTTGACTATACAATGTAGCTTGCAAAAGTCAGTATATGCTGACTAAACATTGTGATACACTCAAAGAATTGAATACATTTTAACTATACTTGAAGTATATACACTGACTATACATGAAGTATATACTAAGTAATTTAATCTCAATCAACTTAAAATGAATCACCTCTAAACAACCCTAAATTTTAGATATGGAATTCTCTCGATATTTCGAATTTTTTATATATAATTCGCTTAAAACAATTTATGTTTGCGGTAAGTCAAATTTCTTTTATGAAAAAGGAGGAGGAGGAGATGAAGAAGTAGAATGGACAGTAACAAGAGAAGAAGAAGAAGCTGGTGGCAATTTTCTTTGAAATTAATATGGGTGAATGGTCATATTAAGTAAATATTAAAAATTGGGCAAAGAAAAGGTAACTAAAGTTTATGGGCTGATATTTTGTATAATATTTCCTAAAAGTTTTACAATGTTAATTTACTTGGACATGCTATAACAAATTAATTAACATCTCTTTTTATTCAATTACTCAAATAATGTCTGAGTGGAGTATTTGTCATTTTTGACATCTTTCTGCATGCACAAAATATTCCTATGAAAATTACCGCAAGCCATGTATGAACGGTACTAAAAAAGGCTAAATTCTATTATGAAGGATATGGTTTTGAAAGAGGTAATTAAGTGGCCGATTAGACGTTATTGTCTACCCAATCGATAATGATGAGCTCATTCCCATCAAAATAGTAACATGATAGCAGAGAGTGTTTTAAAAAACGGGGCGTGAGGCGAGACATTTTATACAATACGGGGCGAGGCGTAAGCCTCGAGACACTGGGCATAAGTCCCATAGATTTACGGGGTGTAGTCTCATGTATATTCAATTTTATAGTTTTATTACTAATAAAATAAGCAAAAGTAAACCTTTCAATGATTTATGATTTTTATTTGAGATAAGTATTAAAAATCAATAATGAAGAAAAAAAGTATTATAGTTACTATTTGAGAAATATCATTACACCAATAATAAACATATGATTTAAAGCAAAAAAAGTTCAAAATAATTAAATTAAAAATGCACCGGCGTACATTTTTACGCCCAGGACTTACATTTTTATGCTTAGGACTTACACCTCAAATTTTAGGACTTACGCCTTATGAATCTACATTTTTAATTTACGCCTTGGAGCCTTTTTGATACACCCCACCCCGAGACTCGCCCAAAAAACGTTTTTAAAAACACCGATATCACATATATGTGCATGGATTATCACAAGCTCAATATATATCCAATTGTCTTCATCAACTACGTACGTGCTAGATAGGCGGACAAGGCAAGCATACTATTACTTTTTAAATGGGTACTCAAGTACTAGTTACTTATAATAAAATTGGGATCAACTCCAAAAGGCCAG
This sequence comes from Solanum bulbocastanum, assembly GCA_037074985.1. NCBI lineage: Eukaryota > Viridiplantae > Streptophyta > Magnoliopsida > Solanales > Solanaceae > Solanum > Solanum bulbocastanum. The sequence goes on along the minus strand of CM073603.1, from coordinate 25,501,131 downwards.
GAGATAATGACTTTAATTTGTCCATAAGAGTTATGCTTTTAAATGCATTCATGTCGTTCGTTTTATGCAATGCCCCTGTTATATGTATATATATTTCAAAAGTGTATGACACAATTTTTCCAAAATTGATGGACGATTTTGTTGAAAATACTTATGAATGATTTTGAGTCTTTTTTTTCTCGTTATAGTTCTTTTCAAAAGTGAAGAGACTATAATTTGGTCCTTAATTGGGAAAAAGTCACTTCTTAGTAAGGGAAGATATTGTCTTGGTATTCAAGGTGTTAAAAAGGGCCTACTGTCACGGACTTAGAGTGATGGCTAAAGATCCGTGCGGCACTTGACAACTTACTCACTATTCTTTCAAGATCTTGTAAGCTCAAGTAAGCCTTTTGAAAGGAAGATTGCTAAGAGAATATGAAGAAAGACTTAAAAGAACAAGATAGCTTTTAAAGAAGAAGGCTTTTTATTGGGAGAATGGCAACCGAAGGAGACGTGAACGCCGCTAGCACCACTAACGTCCATATGGAAGTTGGAAAGAAGGGCCGCAAGGGTAAGAAACATCAAAGGAGCCATGAAGAAATGCTGCCGGAAACCAAGCAACCAAGCAAGTTGTAAAGCATTTCACAAGCAATAAAAAGCTTCTTCTTAAAAAGCTCTCTTGTTCTTCTAAGTCTTTTTTCATATTCTCTTAGCAATCTTCCCTTCAAAAGGCTTACTTGAGCTTACAAGATCTTGAAAGAATAGTGAGTAAGTTGTCAAGTGCCACACGGATCTTTAGCCATCACTCTAAGTCCGTGACACTACGACTCCTTTTCTTGAGCATCACTTTCTCAATCTTGGATAAATATTCCTACTGTAGTATCATTATGGTACGCGCCTGACACGTGTCCCTTATATTAATAAGGATTGATTCTAATAACAATACTATAAAATAATATTTAAAAAATGTGTTTGTATAAAAACATAAGAATTTAAAAATATTCAATGACAATTGATCAGTTATATTACTATGTTCATATATAATGTAGCCTTAGTATTTAGAGTGTGCTTTGGTGCATCAATACAAACATAATGTTTATTTATAAAAAATTGTTCATTACATTTACTCTTTTTCTTAATTATTAGTGTGCTGGTGAGTTATCATATTACTTTTTAAGTACATTTTTATCTTGAAAATTTTAAGTTATTTTTTAACAAGTCTATACTTAATAATATAATACATACGCAATAAACTTTATATATATATATATATATACTTTTCTTGTCCCAATTTATATGACTATTTCGCTTTTCGAGAGTCAAACAGTTTAAGTTTGACCAAGAATTTGCTCATAGAATCCTCAAATTTTTTAAAATAAAATTTATATATTTGTAAACTATATTAAAAGTAATGTAAATCTCAATAATTGATAATTCAAACTATTTAAAAGATATATGAAAAATTTACGGTTAAAGATAAACTTGTTTGAATCTCAAAATCCGAAATGTGTCACATTAATTGAAATAGAGGGAGTATATATATATATATTTATTAATTAAATGATATACACATAAAACACGTACAATTAACTAGTATAATGAATTGGAGAGAGTACTGTAAGAGAATCTGAATGGAGAGGGATAATTAATAAAGTAAGTTTGCATGTTAAAAAATTGGAGGTAGTTAAGTTAAAAATTTGAAGAGCCACCCAGATCAACCACCCCATTTGATTTGGGGATCTTTTGGAGATTGAGAATATACAAAAACTCTGAAAAAGATGACAGAAACTAACAGTTGTCACCAGCCATTTAAACTATATTTGTAAAAGGTGAGCGTTGATCTTGCTTCATCTATATAATCAATCATTGGTTCCTTCACTTGTTTTTGTGAGAAATTTATCATCTTGTTGAGGGCCCCTTTTTTTAAACTACTTTCTATATAAGTTGCTCTTTGCCAAAAAAAGTTCATATTCAAACACTACTTCTTTCTTCCATTTTTTCCCACTATTCACATTTATATTATATCTTCATAGCCAAAAACATAAAAAAGAAGGAAGAGCGATAATTATGGCCATAGAGATTGAGAAACGTTCGACAATAGTTCGTCTATCAAACGTTGCAACATCTGACACTCATGGAGAAGACTCACCTTACTTTGCTGGATGGAAAGCATATGATGAAAATCCATTTGATGAAGTTCACAATCCATCTGGAGTTATTCAAATGGGATTAGCCGAAAATCAAGTAAGTTTTCGATTATCATTATATTTGGCCATGCTAAACTTAACATTAAATATTGAACTTAAAAATCATTTCTTGTATTGTATTGTAGGTGTCATTTGATTTGTTGGAAGAGTACTTGGAAAAGAAGAAAGACGATGGCGTAGCTGAAATTTCAAGATTCAGGGAAAATGCTTTGTTCCAAGATTATCATGGACTAGTTTGTTTTAGAAAGGCAATGGCTAGCTTCATGGAACAAGTAAGAGGTGGAAGGGCAAGATTTGATCCTGATAGAGTTGTTATTACAGCTGGTGCCACTGCAGCTAATGAGTTGTTAACTTTCATTTTAGCTGATCCTGGTGATGCTTTGCTTGTTCCAACTCCTTACTATCCTGGGTAAACACCATATTTTGTCTTTTACATTCACAGGGGTGGTGTGGTGAGATTCGATTCGATTCTAGGATTTTTGTCTGCTCTGATACCATGTTAAAGTGTATGACTATCTCATCTAAAAGCTTGAACTGTTATAAATAACACACTTTTATTAATTAATTATATTCTCAACTATTACTAAATTTTTTTTTTTTTTTACAGATTTGACAGAGACTTGAGGTGGAGAACGGGTGTGAAAATCATTCCAGTCCATTGTGACAGTTCAAATAATTTCCAAGTTACTCCACAAGCATTGGAAGAAGCCTACAAGGAAGCTGAAACCAATAACATCAAAGTAAGAGGGGTTCTTATAACAAACCCCTCAAATCCTTTGGGTGCCACCGTTCAAAGATGTGTTCTTGAGGAAATTCTTGAATTCGTTACAAGAAAAAACATCCATCTTGTGTCTGATGAAATCTACTCAGGTTCAGCCTTTTGTTGCTCTGAATTTATCAGTATTGCTGAAATACTTGAATCCAGAAACTACAAGGATTCAGAGAGGGTACACATTGTGTACAGCCTCTCTAAAGACTTGGGACTCCCGGGGTTTCGAGTTGGTACAATCTACTCATACAATGACAAAGTAGTCACAACGGCAAGAAGAATGTCAAGTTTCACATTGATTTCTTCTCAGACACAACAACTCTTGGCTTCCATGTTGTCTGATGAGAAATTCACTGAGAATTACATAAAGAAGAATCGCGAAAGGCTGAGAAGGAGATATGAAATGATGATTGAAGGGCTGAGGAGTGCTGGGATTGAGTGCTTGAAAGGGAATGCAGGGTTATTTTGCTGGATGAATTTAAGGCCTTTGTTGGAAAAACCTACAAAGGAATGTGAATTGGAAGTGTGGAACACAATATTGCATGAAGTGAAACTCAATATTTCTCCAGGTTCTTCTTGTCATTGCTCAGAGCCAGGTTGGTTCAGGGTTTGTTTTGCTAACATGAGTGAAAATACCCTAGATATTGCACTCAAAAGAATACACCATTTCATGGAAACAAGGGGCATACTTCAAAAATACTAATTACTCATCATTATTATGTAAGAAAAAACTTAATTTCTTGGTTTTTTTTTTTTGGTTTGGGGATTTTTTTTTTCCAGTTAGGATTGCTACTGGATTATTCTTCAATTATACCCATTCCAAGTATTGGATTTTTCCCTCGGGCCTTGTACCTCGGATGGAATGGTTCATAGTTTAAAATGAATGTTTGAATTTTTTTTTTCATATTTGTCCTTTTCTTTATTGAAGTTTTATATTTTATAAGGTATAAATTGCACTATTTACACAGCGATATTTATGATTTCACAAACAATAATGAAAATTATGGTTAAAATTATGTCTTTAAATGTTTTTCTAATTAATAGGTGTGTATTGCCTCCTAAATTCACTTAATATGGAATAAAGGAAGTAGACTATATATATATATATATATATATATATATATATATAGACTATAGAAAAACCAAAAGAAACAGATATTTTTAAACCATCAGATCATATGATGTATATAAATACTAAGGGAGAAACTTCAATAAGATTTACAGATTACAAATATACAATTCAAAAAGATGAAGAAGAAGAAGAAGAAGTAACAGAAAATAAGGAATTTATGAATATATGTATACAAGAAAACATAGAAGATGATGTAGATACATTAATAACAGAAGCTCATAGAAAATATAATAACAATAATAATATAGTTTTTAAATGTAAAGGATGTAAAAAAGGACAATTAAAAATATCAGAAGTAGAACCTCATTTTAAAAAGTGTAATTTAAGACAAGATAATTATAAGTATCGATTTTTAGAAAGTAGTGAAGATGAAGAGTTAGATTCAATTTCAGAAGATTTTAATGATATTTTATCCTTAAAAAGTCATAAAGAATTTATGGAATCAGGATCAACTAGTAGTCCTTTCCAAAAAACTAATCAGACTTATACAGAAGATATACCTGTTGGAAATATTCCATGAAAAAGAGTTTATAGACTAAATCCTGAGACTCAACCAACAGACCCAATAAGATCAATAGGAAAACGAAGACCTATAGAAGAACCAATCAGATTACAAGAAGGAGGAAATAAAGGTAAAATATTAAATATAGCAGCACTTGACCCGCAATCATGGAATTCTGTAATCGATGTATGGAAAGGAATAGTAGTAGCAGACTATATAAAAAACTATCAAGAAACTGATGCAGAAACCATGTACAGATACCTAGAGACTTTCTTAGGAGAATCTACTAAAGCTTTATGGGAAGCTTATAAAATTAATTTCCCTCAAGAATTTCAGACATTAATAGCTTTAGGAGCAAACCCATATAATTTTACCAACAAAGTACATAGTTTAATAACTGATGAAGACCCAAATAGTGGATTTCTAGTATTACAGAAGGAAGCACTAATGCATTTAGAACAAATAAGCATAACTAATTGGAAATATATAAAAGAATTTCTAAACGATTATTTTTATTATTGTAGTATAAGTGGAAACACATTTGATCAGTACTTAGGAAAGAAATTACTTAATAAATTACCAGGAGCATTAGGAAGAGAAATAGAAGAACGATGGAATAAAAGAGAAGGAGTAGTATAGAATCCAGATGGTAAATGGTCAATAGGACATATAGTTATACACATTATAGAAGTATTACGAGAAAAATGTACAAATATACAAATACAAAGACAGTTAAAAAGAGGTGAGACTAATTTCTGTCAAACTATTTATACAACCCAGAATTATGATGATAAATATTATAAAAATAGACCAAGATATAAAAAGAATTACAAAAGAAAATACTATCCTAAAAAGAAATATTATCTTAGAAAATCCTCTGCTAGAAAGCCATACCTGAATAAAGACAAACATGTTAGAAAATTTAATACACAACGAAATTATAAAAATACTTTAGAATGCTTTACTTGTGGTAGTTCAGATCATTTAGCAAATACATGCCCGAGAAGAAATAATGCTAGAGATAGAAATTCTCAATTAATAGAAGAATTAAACGAAACTTTAATAAATGTAGACGAATATATGTCAGACAATGAAAGCATTTATTCTATCTGTAGTTTTGAAGCAGTAGAAAAAGAAGAAATAGATGAAGAAGTAGATACATTTATTAATACCTTAGGAAATGAAGATAATTTTGAAATATTAGACAATAATGAATTTATCTCTTTAATGAATACTCTAGAACAAACATCTATAAATTGCAATCATAATTTTGAAGAACATAAAGGTATAGACAGTAATCAGTGTTTTATATGTAAATGGTATCCTAGCAAGAATAAAAGAGCTAAATGTAATAAGTGTTATATCGAAGGATGTATAGATTGTATAAAAACAAAATTACCAAATAGTATATTTAAGACAGAAAATTTAGTGATTCCAGAACCTATTCCTCAAACCATAAATCAAGAACCCCTAACACAAATAGTTCAAAGACTTGTAGATAGAATAGCAGAAATAGATATGAGATTTACTAACAAAAGAATAGAGTTAGAACAAAGAATAGAAAGATTAGAAAAAGGAAAAGGAATAGTAAACTCTGAACATGAAGAAGAATTAATGAATACTACAGCAAATTTTAAAGAACTAATTTGCAATGAAGACAAAAACATTAGTACTATTCAAGTATTAGTTAGATTAACTATAGGAAACTATGAAGTAGAAACAAAAGCCATAATAGACTCAGGATGTACAAAAAGTATAATCAATAGTAAAATCATACCAGAAAATTTAGTTAAGAAAATGGTACCTCAAGAATCCATGCAAATGGATGGAAGTTTTAATAGTTATAATAAATACATACCCCATAGTACGATAAGTTTTATCAATACATGTGGAGTTTTAAATAGGCTACCCTTATAAAGGATAGTGTTTCAATAGAAATTATTTCAAAATTTTGTTTCAATGTTTAAAAGTTGCTTATTTTTCAAAAATCTGGTTCTTATGTGTGTAAAATCCTACTCAGTACTCCCTAATCTAACAGTATTCCATGTTTTAGATCAGCGCTCTCTTTATTAAAATTATTATTATTATTATTATTATTATTTTTTTTTTAAAATTTTTTTTTTTAACTCCTGATTGATTATCTTACCAGTTCGTTCGTATCTTCTTCTTAGCCTTTAGCATAATATCCAGCGTCTCCAGCCACACCCCAGATATCTTTTTCTTAGGAATTTACAGGCTGATCCATAGGGGATATTATACAGCTTAAGAAGAGAACCACTACTAAAAAAGGTTTAATAAATTCTTCAAGAAGTTAAACATTTTCAAAACATATCCTTAAATTATTAGTTTATCCTGTTCATCTCTTCTTCCTAACCTTAAGCATAACATCTATCGTCTTTAGCTCCACCCTGGATTTTAGACATACCCATGGCTTCTTGCCTTAATGATGTCTTTCTGGTTCCTAGGACTTTACAAGCTAATCCATGGAGGATGTTATACAGTTAAGAAGATAACCATTACTTTGGATAGCTTAATAATTAAGGAAATGTTTATAAGAATTTTTAACTAACACATATATATATATAAACATGATTTTTTATAATAAAAACATAATTTACACTACTGAGAGAGATAGATCTTACATGAAATAAGTAGATAGGTTTCCCTTTCGGGAGTCCCCGAACTGCTCCTAAAAAAGCTGAGAAAAAATACTCCACACTCACACTTCTATATACACACTCTTTTTTTTTTTTTTTTTTTTTTTTTTTTTTTTTTTTTTTTTTTATGAACACTCTTTCAAAGAATCACTCAGAAATATTTCTTACAAAGAGCACTTACAAATGTCTCACACTTCTCTCTCTTTTCTTACTCACACTCGTATTCATATAGAATGAGGGTATTTATAGAGTCTGAAAAGTCGGATTTGAGCTCCGAATTTGAAATGAAATTGTAAAAAGATTCCAAAAACATCAACTTTAGCCTGCCGGGTGCGCTCTGGGCCCCATCGTCACATGGTTTGTTGAAATTGTTGTCCTTGAGATTCTTTTTCCTTTGTCCATTAGCATCCGATGCTTTTATTCCTTTATATTACTTTATTATTTTCCTTTTGTCTTATAGTGCTTGTCTTAGCATCTTTCTTTATTGTAGGGTCTCCATAAACATATCTTATCTTCAGGTATCTAAATTATGTAGTGCAATACTATCAAATGACATCCCGGAATCATCATCTGCATTGGGATCATAGTCTGTATTTGGATCTTGAGCAAATTGTCCACCGTATAATTGTTCTAACATATCATTATCTGACTGGTCTTCAGGACTTGGATTAGGATTAATAATCTTCTTTCGATCTTCTTGTAAAAATTGTCTAACTGTGTCACCAATGATTTTTCTGAAGTCTTTAGCATCCTTTTTATTAGTTCTTTTACTTAATCTGAATCCTTTTACTGGCTTAGAGCTAGAACTAGCTTCTTTGTCTTTATTAAGGGTCTGCAAATTGAAACTTGACGGTAATCTTCTTACACTGTTTGGCAAAGTGTCAGCCATCAACGGACTTGACATGTCTTTACCGGTTGCCGTTTGAACCGGACTAGCTACACTTTGATCCAGTGTAGTGGATTTATTTACATTCAGAGGGGAATGTACACCCGTCTCATCCATTTTAGGAGATGGAGAACTCGAAATCTGAGGAGAAAACTGGGTTTGTTTTATGGTTTCTTGGAGAATATAAATCTGGTCTTTTAAAATTTGGTTTTGCATTAACAATTGTTGGTTGTCTTTGGTTAGGGTATCGTTATTTTGATTGAGTCTGCGAAAAGCTCTTGACATGGTCTCACAATGGTCACAAAAATTTATTTAACATTTGTTGTCTGGAATTGTATATGGGATATTGTGGCTAGAATTCTTTAGTTCTGGTGCAACAAAGAAATTTGGTCCTATATTTTTTCTTGCAAATTCTAAAGCTTCTTGGAAATTATTAAAACCTTTATATATTGGAACAGGATAGTCTGTTATTACTTCAACCACTTGTTTCCATGTCTGAAAAACACCTGTCTTCTTTCCTCTAGTTACTGTATAAAATTTAAAATTTTTCTCCTGGTTTTTCTCTGTAAAATAATGAGTTAGAGCATTTAAAACAGAAATAAAATAAGCATTGTCTCTTGGAGTCTTATTATATGAGATCCACAAATTGTCAAGTAGACACTTTTGTGTTCTATCGGTAATAGATCCCGCTTTTTGTCTGAAAGTTAAATTTGAGTCTGGATATATAATTAAACTTTGTGTTCCAAAAGACAGTCTATCGAACATCTTGTTTCTTAGACCGTCCAGACCACCTAATGGTGTGAAATGAGTTTGTCTGAGGAAAGCTTGTAAATAAGAGTCTGAGGATGAGTCTGCTGGCTTTTTGCCTTTGTCTTTTCCTGCATACATACTAAAAATAGAAAATTGTTAATTAAAGAAGCTTCGTTAATTAAACTTTTAAATTTAATCTACTTAATTGATCTGCTAAGATATTATCTATTCCTTTAATATGTTCAAATTTTAAATTATAAATTGATGTTTCATTTACAAAATTTAACCATCTTCTTGTACTACTATGCTTTCCTGCAATTTTCTGATAAAATTTTACAATTGCTTCACAGTCTGTTCTAACTAATATCTCAGGTTTATTAATAATATAAATTCTAAAACTATTTAAACCATATATTACAGCTAACACTTCAGAGTCTATACTACTTCGTTGACCTTTTTCTTTATATTGACCGCTATTATAAGCACATATTTTCTCTTCGTTTTTAGTGCTATATTTATTAGGTCTTGCCTTGAGGACTGCTCCCCAACCTGCATCACAACCGTCTGTTTCTATAATTAAATAATCTGTTTCTAAAGGTAATTCTAAATCTGGAATATTCCTAACCATGTCTTTTAATTTTTGAACTAATTTAATATATTTTGTATTAAAGTATTTTTGTCCTGTAGAGCCGGTTTTGGCGTATAGAGGTCTTGCGACTTTTCCTAAATTTTTAATAAAATGTCTAGCATAATTTAACATTCCTAAGAATTTTTGTAATTCTTTAGTCTTTTCTAGTCTATCTGGCATTTCTAATATCTTTTTCGCTATATGGGGTTGTAGCTTTATTTTTCCTTCCCCTATAATTATGCCTAAGAAATTTATATAAGTCTTACATAATTCCATTTTCTTCTTGCTTATTATTTAACCATTTTCTAAAAATAAATTAAATACTTTCTGCAAATGTCCTAAATGTTCTTGCATATTATTACTAAAAACTAAAATATCATCTATATACACTAAAACAAAATGTTTATAATTACCAAAAATATTGTCCATCTTTCTTTGGAAAATTGGTGGGGCAGTCTTTAGTCCAAATGGCATTACTAACCATTCGAAATGTCCTTCAGGACAGTAAAAAGCCGTCCATTCAATGCTGTCTGGATGCATCTTAACTTGCCAATAACCAGATTTACAATCGAACTTACTAAAAACTTTTCTACCTTGTATTCTATTTATTAATTCTGTTTTATCTGGTAATTTATATCCATCCATTTCTGTATTATCATTAAGTCTTTTATAATTTATGACCATTCTTGCCTTTCCTCTAACTTGTTCACTATGGTTTCTAACCATGAAAGCAGTTGATCTATGTCTGGATATTGATTTTCTAATTACACCTAAATTTAGTAATTCTTTTATTTGAACTTTAAAATCTTCTAAGTCTTGATTTCTGGCTTCTATTGGTGCTGTCTTAATGGTAAATTCTTTATTTTTTATTTCTAATTTACACGTAATCTGATTTGTCTTCCAATGAGTTAAAGGTTTTTCTCCTATTATTTCTATTTTATCTAACAACTGTATTACTTTGTCTAAATCTTCTTGATGTCTAATTATTCCTATTTGCTGAATTCCTTTCTGAAAATTATAAAAATCACTATTTACTTCTATTAAACTATATTCTTCTGGTATTTGATCTTCTTCTATTTCATTCATTTGTTCTTGTATTAATTGGTTACATGTGCATTTATCTCCTTTACTGCATTCTTGTACTTCTATAATTCTAGGAGTCTGTTTAGGATTTGAGGTCTTATCTAGTCTATTTCTAGCTTGAGTTGGTCGTTTTTCTAAATCTACTGGGGTGTAAGTTGTTTCTTTAGAGAGAAAAATTCCATCTCTAGTTAATAAACAACTTCCATTTCTCCCTAATAGAAAATCTAATCCTAATACTAAATCGGTTCGGATTTTTAGTTCTCTTACCCATATTTGTTCTAATTTGTAACTAGGTTTATAAAAAACTCCACATGTATTGATAAAACTTATCGTACTATGGGGTATGTATTTATTATAACTATTAAAACTTCCATCCATTTGCATGGATTCTTGAGGTACCATTTTCTTAACTAAATTTTCTGGTATGATTTTACTATTGATTATACTTTTTGTATATCCTGAGTCTATTATGGCTTTTGTTTCTACTTCGTAGTTTCCTATAGTTAATCTAACTAATACTTGAATAGTACTAATGTTTTTGTCTTCATTGCAAATTAGTTCTTTAAAATTTTCTGTAGTATTCATTAATTCTTCTTCATGTTCAGAGTTTACTATTCCTTTTCCTTTTTCTAATCTTTCTATTCTTTGTTCTAACTCTATTCTTTTGTTAGTAAATCTCATATCTATTTCTGCTATTCTATCTACAAGTCTTTGAACTATTTGTGTTAGGGGTTCTTGATTTATGGTTTGAGGAATCGGTTCTGGAATCACTAAATTTTCTGTCTTAAATATACTATTTGGTAATTTTGTTTTTATACAATCTATACATCCTTCGATATAACACTTATTACATTTAGCTCTTTTATTCTTGCTAGGATACCATTTACATATAAAACACTGATTACTGTCTATACCTTTATGTTCTTCAAAATTATGATTGCAATTTATAGATGTTTGTTCTAGAGTATTCATTAAAGAGATAAATTCATTATTGTCTAATATTTCAAAATTATCTTCATTTCCTAAGGTATTAATAAATGTATCTACTTCTTCATCTATTTCTTCTTTTTCTATTGCTTCAAAACTACAGATAGAATAAATGCTTTCATTGTCTGACATATATTCGTCTACATTTATTAAAGTTTCGTTTAATTCTTCTATTAATTGAGAATTTCTATCTCTAGCATTATTTCTTCTCGGGCATGTATTTGCTAAATGATCTGAACTACCACAAGTAAAGCATTCTAAAGTATTTTTATAATTTCGTTGTGTATTAAATTTTCTAACATGTTTGTCTTTATTCAGGTATGGCTTTCTAGCAGAGGATTTTCTAAGATAATATTTCTTTTTAGGATAGTATTTTCTTTTGTAATTCTTTTTATATCTTGGTCTATTTTTATAATATTTATCATCATAATTCTGGGTTGTATAAATAGTTTGACAGAAATTAGTCTCACCTCTTTTTAACTGTCTTTGTATTTGTATATTTGTACATTTTTCTCGTAATACTTCTATAATGTGTATAACTATATGTCCTATTGACCATTTACCATCTGGATTCTGTACTACTCCTTCTCTTTTATTCCATCGTTCTTCTATTTCTCTTCCTAATGCTCCTGGTAATTTATTAAGTAATTTCTTTCCTAAGTACTGATCAAATGTGTTTCCACTTATACTACAATAATAAAAATAATCGTTTAGAAATTCTTTTATATATTTCCAATTAGTTATGCTTATTTGTTCTAAATGTATTAGTGCTTCCTTCTATAATACTAGAAATCCACTATTTGGGTCTTCACCAGTTATTAAACTATGTACTTTGTTGGTAAAATTATATGGGTTTGCTCCTAAAGCTATTAATGTCTGAAATTCTTGAGGGAAATTAATTTTATAAGCTTCCCATAAAGCTTTAGTAGATTCTCCTAAGAAAGTCTCTAGGTATCTGTACATGGTTTCTGCATCAGTTTCTTGATAGTTTTTTATATAGTCTGCTACTACTATTCCTTTCCATGCATCGATTACAGAATTCCATGATTGCGGGTCATGTGCTGCTATATTTAATATTTTACCTTTATTTCCTCCTTCTTGTAATTTGATAGGTTCTTCTATAGGTCTTCGTTTTCCTATTAGTCTTATTGGGTCTGTTGGTTGAGTCTCAGGATTTAGTCTATAAACTCTTTTTCGTGGAATATTTCCAACAGGTATATCTTCTGTATAAGTCTGATTAGTTTTTTGGAAAGGACTACTAGTTGATCCTGATTCCATAAATTCTTTATGACTTTTTAAGGATAAAATATCATTAAAATCTTCTGAAATTGAATCTAACTCTTCATCTTCACTACTTTCTAAAAATCGATACTTATAATTATCTTGTCTTAAATTACACTTTTTAAAATGAGGTTCTACTTCTGATATTTTTAATTGTCCTTTTTTACATCCTTTACATTTAAAAACTATATTATTATTGTTATTATATTTTCTATGAGCTTCTGTTATTAATGTATCTACATCATCTTCTATGTTTTCTTGTATACATATATTCATAAATTCCTTATTTTCTGTTACTTCTTCTTCTTCTTCTTCATCTTTTTGAATTGTATATTTGTAATCTGTAAATCTTATTGAAGTTTCTCCTTTAGTATTTATATACATCATATGATCTGATGGTTTAAAAATATCTATTTCTTTTGGTTTTTCTATAGTGCAATCTAGTCCTGCATACGTCTGGGGGTCTATTTTAAATGGTTTCATTAATCTAATACCTTTATTTCCCATTAATCCTACAGCATCATCTATGTTAATCTTAAATTTTGTATTACTAATATTAGTTAACTTACCTATAAATCCTACACATGCTAATAAATTATTACCACTTATCATGTCTTCATATCCTTTAGTATGGAATCCTATTTTAATATATTTACCAAAATCACTTATATTAATCATAAAATCTGGACTACAATAAAAAATTCCTCCATTATTTGACATATCTACTTCTGTTAAGCCTATTATTGATTTCTTTGGATCTGTAAATCTGTCGTCATAAAGGGTGATTAATACTCTAGTTCCTAAGTTTTTTTTAGTTAAGCCTTTTAAACCTATTACTATTAATCCTAAATGCATAAGAGTCATTTTTGTTTGTTTTATTTTGTCTAAAGATTCCCTTTTTATTAATCCTATACTCTGTTTATTATCACTTAAAATACTTAATTGTTCTTCTCTATAGTGTCTATATAATTGTTCTTTTGATTCAAATCGTTGAGTTTTATATAATACTTTTGGATTTAGTAATTTAAGTTGGTTTTGTTGAAAAATCTTTATGTCTTTATCGATATCAATAACTTCTTCTAATTGTCTAGTGTTGGTAGATTGTCTAGAACTCATTAATCTATTTAAAAAAGTACTTCCTAATTTGTCTTGGGAATTGCTACTTCCTTGGTTTTTTCGTCTCCTACTTGGAAAAATTTCCATGATTGTTTTAATTTGATAGGTCTATCTTTTTGAGGAGTTATTTCTATTTTCTTTAACTGACTAACTAACTCGTCAATACTTGTATCTTTAAATTCTGGCGTTTCTTTGCTAAGTAATTTTTCTATTTTGTTATTTAATTCTAGTAATAAAAGTATTATAGTATTATTTTGTTTTATAATTATTTGGTCTGTTTTACTCTGAGGCTGATGGTCTGATAGTCCTTCTGGTAATTTTTGAATCTGATCTGACTTTTTTAATATTGTCTAATATAAAGGATCATTCATGAAAGAGTAATGTCTTTAATTTCTTTTAAAGTTTTTCTTATTTCTAAGATTTCTTGTTGAAAATTGGAAGTAGGGTTTGTTAATATTTTATTTTTTAATTCGTCTTGTTGGTTTTTTAAGAAACTAATATTTTGTTCTAAATTATGAATATGTTTTTCTTGTTTTTCTAATATTATTTCTAATTTTTCTAATGTGGTTATAATCTTTATATGCTCTTTATGCAAATTTTCTCCTAGTATAATTAACAAATCTGTATTAAAATTTAGCTGGGTATTTTCTCCGTGTAGTGAATGTTCTCCTGTCTGAAAATTACACCTAATTAATGAATTGTCTTTGAGTCTTCTATATTTCTTTTCTAATGGTATTTTTAAATCTAAAAACTCTATATCTTTTAGACTAGCTATATTTATAATTTAGTCTTCTGGAGTTCTTATTGATGGTCTGAAATATCTTATCTTATCTTTAACCTAAAGGTAATCTATATCTTCTTTTTCCCAATTTGCGTAATTAATATTTACTATTATTTGTTCCCACTCTACTGCTACTTCGTATTTTACTGGATGTATTATACTATAATTTTCTTCTAAAGCTTCTATCCTACTAAAAATGTCTCTGAGTTGGTTTCTATATTCTTGACTAATTTTTATATATTTCTTTATAAAATTCCTTCGGGATACTAATTTTCTAATATGTTTTCCTAATAATGAGTTTCGCATAATCAGTCTATTGTAAATAGGTCTTTTTAGGTCTAAGGCTCTGATACCAAAATAGGCTACCCTTATAAAGGATAGTGTTTCAATAGAAATTATTTCAAAATTTTGTTTCAATGTTTAAAAGTTGTTTATTTTTCAAAAATCTGGTTCTTATGTGTGTAAAATCCTACTCAGTACTCCCTAATCTAACAGTATTCCATGTTTTAGATCAGCTCTCTCTTTATTAAAATTATTATATATATATATATATATATATATATATATATATATATATATATATAATTTCATTTATTCATAGTTCTTTCCCGATTCCTTTTTTAATATTAAAAAAAGTATTTTTAATAAATAGGGCAAGTAAAATAGGAAAGGAAGAAGTAATTTTTATGCTTTTGACTAAGTTATGATTCAATTTAATCAAGAAATAAAATGTGTTTCATTTTGAGTTCCTTTCTTTGAGCAAAAAAACTAGTTAACGAAGATTGACTTTTAAAAATGAAATAAAAATAATGTATATTATTTTGTTTTATCAAAACTCAAAAGCACAAGTTTGATCCTCAAATCAAAAAAGTATTCTCAAACGTGAGTTTTCTATTCATGAGATCTGTTAAAAGGTTGCTTTAAATTCTTTATGCATGGGAACTAAATTTCTCTTTCTCCTTCGTTTACTTTCCTTATCTTAAAAAAAATTAATAAAGGTTAGGAAAGTCAAAGCTAATATAGTATATGCAATGAAGTTCTTAAGTTTTTGGTAAATTATAGTTTGCGTCAATGCCTTGTTTTTTGCCTCGTACCAATCATTTGTAAATATTTAAAATATAATTGAATCATTATAAGGTAATTATAGGTAATTCTATCTAGTTATATGGTATGAAAAGGAAATGTAAACTATACATTTTCTTAAAATATTATTGTTTAAATTGACATTGATATAAAGCCAAGCTCCTTCACTTACTACTTTTTTTTTTTTTATGTGGAAAATGGATGGTGAAGACGTGGAGTAAATGAAGTTTTTGTTTTCATTTGAATTGATTGTGACTTCTAAAATTTCTTTATTATTAAATGTAAAACATGGTAATATGTATATTTGGTAATGTTTATATATGGGTAAATTTAGGCTATAGTAACATAGGAATTGTAGGATCCGGCTCCCCTCCATTATATCTTCCCTCCATTTCGTCAAGTACACCTCTAGATGAAATACATGTGTCTTATTTAAAGTTTAAAGGTCAAGATTATATTATATTAACAAATATCATAAGCATAGTTAAATCAATTAATTTTAGAAAACTAATCTCCTAATTTGGTAAGAATTAAAATATATTCCATACAAAATTTGATATTTATTAATATCATTAATTCATCTTATATTTTTATACTTAAATATTATATTGTTTGATATTTAAGGTGAAAATCAACTAAATAATTTTCTGTACTAATAAACTTTATTCTTGAAATATTATACTATGTTGTGAAACAAAAAACAAAAGTGAAGAATTATCAATGTTGAAAAAAAAAAACCATAAAATAAAAGAACACGAAACAAAACTAAAAAATAAAAAGACAAGAGTTAACGATACCAAAATTGTTCCAAGGAGAAAATGTGGCTATTGTACGTTTGAAGGAAAAAAATATACGTTCTTTTAAATATTCTTTTATCTTCTTTTTTGTGTGAAAATAAATAAAACATTGTTTTAAATGCAAATATTTTTGAATTTTATTATTTATCACAATTAATATAAACGTTTGATGTTTTACAATTTTAATATTTAAATATAAAAATATAAGATGAAATTAATGATATTAATAAATATAAAATTTTGTATGGAATATACTATACCTTTTACCAAATTTAGAGATTAGTTTTCTAAAATTAATTGACTTAACTATGATTATGATATTTGTTAATATAATACAATCTTTACCTTTAAACTTTAAATAAGACACATGTCTCTTATCTGGAGGTGCACTTGACGAAATGGCGGGAAGGGGTAATGGAGGGGAGCCAAATCCGGAATTGTAGACCTAATTTGTTTTGCTTTTCGATATCCTAGTAGGTTTGAGATTTGATTAAAAAATCTGTGAATAAATAAAGGGGAAATTTTCAAAACAACAATATTTTAGCATCTAATAGGCCCCTTGTCAACACTTTCAATATTTATTTAAAATGCCAATATTTTGATTTGTTATAATGTTGATTGTATTTATTTAATTTGAAAGAATACAAACTTTTAATAACAAAATGAAGAGAATCATGGGAGAAAATATTTCAAAAAAGGTAAAAATATTTTCCTTAGTTTTTGATCCTTACTTATTTGAACTTTTTTAAATATAATTTTATTTGAAATGTATTCGGATGAACTTCTTTAAGTATGATTTTGTGTATTTGGATGAACTTCTTTTAAATATAATTTTGTGTATTCGGAATTTCGGATGAACTTCTTTAAATATAATTTTGAGTATTCAGAATTTCGGATGAATTTTTTTTTACAAACTGAGCACGATAAATACTCATTTCAATTGAAAAGTGAGACCATACAATTCAAAACCTGATTGTATACCATTAGAACGAATATGAATTCAAATCTAAATACAAACTAGCAGTTATACAAAGTGATATTGAAAATACAAAACGAGTCAAATAAAATACAAAATCTATTTTACTAATGCAATTAGTATGAATACTTATATAATGAATACATAAATAAACTGTATTTTGGTTATTCAGAATTGAAAATGAATACAAAATCAAATCTAAATATAAACTATTTGGTATATAAAGTGATATTGAAAATATAAAATGAGCAAAATAAAATACATAATTTGTTTTACTGATGCAATTAGGATGAATACATATATTACATAAATAAACTGTATTTTGGTTATTTAGAATTGAGAATGAATACAAAATCAAATATAAATACAAAACTTAATGGTATACCATTAGGACGAATACGAAATCAAATCTAAATATAAGCTCTTTGGTATACAAAGTGATATTGTATATACAAAATAAGCAAAATAAAATAAAAAGTTTGTTTTACATATTCAATTAGAATGAATACCTATATCTACATAATGAATACGTACATAAATAGTAATTTGGTTATTTAGAATTGAGAATGATGGACAATTAAGAACTTCGATTACACAATTGATTCAGCAAGTTCCATGGATTCAAGAAGAGTCTTTTTGGGAACCATTCATAGAGCGGCGGCGGAGATCTAGAACCCAACAGGAAAACTATCCGAGCCCAATAAACAGAGAAGTTGTGGAGCAGATCTGACTCCAGATCAGACGTAAGAGAGAGCAATAAGATATGATAGCCCAATTTACACGAAGAATTGCTAGATGTTGAAATCATACAATTCTAAGAAATTTCTTAAACAAGTATAAGAAATAACAATGCTGGAAACAATAGAGAAATTTGGGTAAAAAACTTCAAAGAGAATTTAAATTTGGGGTTTGTTATAAAATAAATAAAAGTAATTAACTAAACTAAATAAGAAGAAAGAAGGAGAAGAAAGAATTGTATGTTGCTCATTGATATAAGGAATTGAGAGAGGGAGAACCTTGTCATTACTTTCCCTATAATATGTTCATTTTATAGGCCTAGGAAATGCTTGCTTGGGCAAGAAAGAGAGCTACAGTAAGTGGCACTACTTGGGCACCAAGTTTGTCAATAGCTTGGAAATAGGGGTGGGTCCCACTAAAGAGCCACATGAAACATTCATTCTATTTTTTTTACAACACTCCCCCTTGGATGCCCATGTAAAAGAAAAGTTAAAAAAAAACAACTATATATATGTAGTTATTCTTAATACACATTGCTTGTTGCCTCATAAATTGCTTGAAGGATGCTACTTGTAAGTTGATTGTATGAATCTACTTGTAGAGCTCCTTGTAAATTGCTTATAGGAACTTGCTTGTGTAAGCTACTTATAGGAATGTGGTTGTGGAGCTTCTTGTAAGCTGCTTATAGGAATCTGCTTGAGAAGTTGATTATAGGTACCTGCTTGCGGAGCTGCTTGTAATTGTCTTCTTGATTTTAAGCTCATCCAAAAAATTATGTAATGGGCATCCATAATATGATGTATTTGTTACTCGTTGGAGTTCATCAATAGATAATGTGCCTCATTAAAACCTTATTAGGAAAAAATCCTATGGGAAAAAGTCCTATTGAAGGAAAAAGTACACATATCTAATAATACATATTGAGAGCGGTCTCATTATAAACCTGAAAAAATCTTGGTTAAAGGAAAAAGAGTACAGTGCGTATTATACTCCCCCCAATTAAGACATCATTTAATCCTTGTAAATAATCATTCCGAATCTTATTCTTCTTTTCAAATATTAGTATTATTTGTGTCTTTATAACCAAATCACGTTCATGAAGATTTGCATTCTTGAGCTTATCTTGATAAATCATTTTCTTGTCCCTTGGATATGTTGAGTTCAGTCAATACATCCTTGACAATCACTTAGTTTGTGACCTCGTTGGTATAGATAAATTGCTCACTCAACTTGTTTCTAGCAATAGCCAAGCGACAGAGACTTTCATAATAATAAAATTGATTGTCTTGTAGAATAATATGATATGAAAGTATTTCCATATGAAAACAAATATCTTTTTTGAGTTCAAACTTCATAATTTCCTGCAATTTCATAATCAATAAATCTCGACACGATTGATCATAATAAATAATTGTATCGATATTTGATTCACTCTAATATTTCCACCGATAAGAGTGATGCTATATTTTGCATGCATATTAATAAAATTATTATATCATGAATAATAATAGCATGATGTATAAGTGCACCAATTGCACCACGACATGGTACTTTCTCACCATTTTAATGAGATCAAAGTTGATCTTTATGTTAAGCGATTTCACAATCATTGGGGTACTATTCAATGGAATCGCTTCAAAATCTTTTAAATCCTTCAGGAATTTTCATATATTATTAACTGTCTAGCTAGACATGATAATCATTCATCATGCGTATTCAAGTTTTTCATACAGAAAGAAATCTCATTGCATCCACCTTAGGAGTATTTATCTCCATACAATAATGTCAGGACTTTTGCGAAAAATCTTTAATTTTCAATGCACAAGCCATACTTTATATTTTATGATTTTACTTATTGCACAATAATTCATTTGTACACCACTGGCATTATATCTTAGTATATGGACAAAATAAGTTCAAAACATCACTTTTCCAGTGAAATAAATATACTTGAATTTTATTTTATTTGGCCAATCATTTATCTGTCCATACTGTTTGACATATTTAAAATCAAGGTCCTCATCATCATTTATAATTTTGAGCGTTATATTATATTAGAAATATCGTCGATGGTTATTTGATGTCGATTCTATAGTGACATAACTTATCAAAGTCGCTTTATTTTTAACCATTTCAGGTACCTGAACCTTTGCCAAGATTTTTATAGTGTTATGTCATGGTGATATTTCTAAAGCACTTGCCTCATTATTATGACCATCTTGATCATTTGATCCTTTCTTTTTCAAGAAATTTTATCTTTCGAATCGATTAATCTATCACGCATCAGGCGTGTCATAAATTATGTCCTTCAAGGACTTTTCATTGGAGCATTTATAACTGGATTATAACATAGGATCAGCGAATGTGTCTGATAATTGACTTATATTATCTCTTCAATGAGGATCATACCAATGATAATTCATTATGTATAACTTATTTTCCAGTTGCTTATATCCCCCTAATGTTAGATAATCTAACATTCACCCAACCTTATTTGAGGACTCATCTTTGTGCATTACATAATGGTGAGCAATAATATACTGCACATTTAAATTTCTAGATGAGAATTATTTGGTTCATGACCCTGAACGAATTGTGATAGGGGAATCTTGTTGACTTGATACATACAAGTGTTGCTACACTCTAAACAACACATCTCATACCAAATTTCTTTTGGGAGTTTTGTTCTCATATGAATGGTTTAGCTATACTTAGAGGCATATAATTTCTGCTTAAACCACTTGGATATAAACCAACATTATCAATATAATTTTATAATTTGAAAAGTGCTCTTGATTTATCAATTCGAGCAAACAACATTTGCAAAAAACAAATTGCAAGTTGATAATAAAGTCCATGTGACCATAACATAGATGCATCTATATAATAGTAAATGGTTCACATGGCAGATGAACGGACTAATATTCACCTTTTTATAGATTTCAAAATTTCAAGAGATATAGTCTCAACCTTAGCTGGTGCAATGATAATTTTATCATGAGAACAAACACCACAAGAGAATTTTTGAAGAATTTATTATTTCTTCAATATATATAACCACATGAATTCTCATTTATTTTCGTATCATATTTGAATCGGGATGATCATTAACCGGTCATGCCAACTGATATTTATTTCAATAAATTTCTAGTTTATTTTGCATGTGATTTCATCATCATGTCCAGATTTAGTTATATGAAAACATGGGCAATCTTTTACGTAAATATTTATAACCACTTTGATTATAATAATATGAAGATCTTAAATCTTTTCATTTTTAATAGTCTCAACATAATTTTTTTTTTCTTTGACTATTTCTTTGAAACTTAAAAAAGTTTCTTTCGAGACTTACTACAATTTCAATATCACGAGCAATTTTATTTCTTTGGGTAGTAGCACAATAGGTCACCAAAGCTCATAATTAACATTAAATACTACCACATATATCATAACATTGTTTGTGTGGTAAACATCTCTTTCAAGGAGAAATTTATATTATTATTGTCATGGTCAAAATCATTACAAATAAAACTTGTTTCTTGATTTAATTTTGTCAGTAGTATCTTCTCCCTTTCATTTAATATCTAAAAAATATTTCTAACGTACAGAGATACATAACCAATGACAAATTTTTGTGGCAAGAAATTATTTCCTTCTTTTGCCATTTTGGTTGTTCATACTAAAACATACCATAGTATTTCTGATGTACTAAAAGTACTTGACCAATGATCATTTATACCAAAATAATTTTTTTTTTTATTTCTCTCTAACCTCCCATAGGGGTGAGTTGTGGTATTTATGAAATCATACATGAGTATGCCTTTATTTATAATTCTCATCATCTCTTGACACATTCACTTTCAAGAATGGTCCACTTTTAATGATACTTATCACAAGTCATATTCTCTTCAAGGAATTGACCATAATCATATATACATACTTTATAAGAATTCCTTTCATTAGAAGTTCATTGTCGTGCTTTGAAATTTATCATATTCATATGACATACTTCGACATCACTTTTGAAAGTCAAGTGCATCACCACTTTTTCATCCTTTTCTTTGATGGAGGATTTATTAACTTATCAAATTATTAGGTCTCATAACAAAAATATTTCTAATGACCTTTCATACCATTTTGATGACAAAAATTACCTTCACTCTTTAAAAGGCCATTTTGAGAACTCATAATGTTCTTCTTTTATAATTATCACAATAGTGATTTTGTCATCTTTCAAACTTATCATGTACTGCTACCACATTCATTTTAGAGAATGGAGCAAAATTATGTATTTCATAATTTTTCATCAAGAGCACATCAATTTGCTCATTCATCATTATCTCATCAATATATTGCATTAGAATTTAAAATGAAGTGTTTTTTTTTATAAGAAGGCTTGTAGGCCATATTTAGTGGGACTTGAATCCAATATCTTATCATCATAATGCATCAAAACTTTAATCGATGTCTTACCCTTTTGGTGCGATGAAACTTGAATTCATCGTCTTACCTTTAACCATTGACATAATAAACCAAAATGCAATTGGACTCACCCTAGATCCTTTAACATTATTACTACTTTATAATTATACACATAAATATTGAATTTATCTACAACAAAAAATATTGTTTATCTTAGAAAAATATGTAGTTATCATTATGAAAATTTTCCAAGAAAAATGAACAATTGAAACTTCCAAATTGTATAGGATTTTTGTTATCCATGAGAAATAGAATATTAAACCCACATCTTGATGACAAATAGAAAGGTCAAGAGGTAGAAATATATATTTCAACTTAAACATTATAGTAGGTAAAAATTGCTCCAAATTCTATCACTACTAACATGTGCTTCTCCTTAAAAATACTATCTTACTATCTTGAAATATACATAATTGCATTTTGTAGATAAACCCAGCTTCTTATAGATACTATATCTTTAAGAAATTAATTTACATCAAAATCATCATTTAAAGTAACAAGACATAAGATTATAAGATGAATTCACGATAAATTAATAGATTCATCACTAATATAATTAGTAGTTCATGATCAATTTAAATGAGAAACAAACATTTACATCTAAATAACTTGTTCTAGAAATCGAAAAATTTCTAGCATAATAAGTAATACAATTTCATATTCCATATGATAGTCTATCAAATTATAATAAGCACAATTATGAAGGCAAGTTTTAATTTATATTTTCTTTCTTACATCTATAGTTAGTCAATAAATTAAGACAAGAAAAATAATAAATGAAGAAGCTATAAGCAAATAATGAGTAACACAAGTTATCCAAAAAAAAAAAATGTTTCCTTACCGTGGTAATATTAATATTGTAAGGTGAACTTGAGTTTTAGAGTACCTTAATTCTTAATGGTTGATGCGAAAAACAAATATATATATATATATATATATATATATATTCTTTTTTTTTTTTAATTTAATTTAATTTTTTTATTTATTATTATTTTATTTTATTTTATTTTTTGGACTTAGCACAGTTAAATCTTTTATTTCCATAACATCTTCTAATGTAAAATATAAAAGGTAATCATCTCATATATGATAATCTTGAATCTTGACAGTTAACAAGGGAAATAAACAATCATTAGTGAAGAATTATTTAGAGTTGAGAAAATAAAATTTATACCTTTCCGTAAATGAGATGTAAGGACAAAGACTAGGTAACTAGTAACATATACCTTTTGATTTTTTTGTATGTTCAATGCAAAAATAAAATTAGTTCAACTCATTTTAGTAAAAGATTAGAAATTATTTGAATTGGTTAAAGACTCGTGCTGATAACGTGTTGTAAAATAAATAAAAGTAATTAAATAAACTAAATAAGAAGAAATAAGGAGAAGAAAGAATTGTATGCTGCTCATTGATATAAGGAATTGAGAGAGAGAGAACCTTGTCATTACTTTCACTATAATATGGCCTTCCTAGGAAATGCTTGCTTGGGCAAGAGAGAGAGAGAGCTACAGTAAGTGGCACTACTTGGGCACCAAGTTTGGCAATAACTTGGAAATAGGAGTGGGTCCCACTAAAGAGCCACATGGACATTCATTCTATTTTTTTACAGCAGGTTCGTTTTTTCTTTTTACTGTTAATTGGTAGTAGAGTCAAACTAGGTAACTGATTTGAGAAATAAAAGGATAGTAAATTAATTATATTAGGATATATTGTATTTGCTAAAATAATGACATTGTCACGATCCGAGCCTATACTCTGAACGTGGCCGACACTCGAGAACCATTGCTGGTCTCCAAGAGAACCCTTATCTTGACTGACTACAAACGGAAGACTAACTCAAGCATACAAAGCTTAGAACAAAATAAAATTTATTAAACTCAATTACAAATCTTTTAACTCAAAGGAATAACTCTGAATAAAAATAATATATTCAACTCGCCACAAAATAGGCAACTTAAGTCTTTAAAACATTTAACAAAATAAATGAACAGACTTTTAAAACTCTACTGTCTATCTTGAAGCCTCTAAATGAAAGATATGGAAGTTGGGACAAGACACATGACATCCTGACAAAATTGAAAAGTAAATGAAATCCTCCGGAAGCAAGGAGACTCACCATAGCTAATTTGAACTCCATGTGGTATCAACGAAGCTCCTGTTGATGACCTTGAATACTTATATCTGCATCATGAAACGATGCAGGCCAAATGGCTCAGTACGTGGAATATACGAGCATTTAAGGGGAATTCTAAAGCATAAACATAAGCTTGAACTGATAAAAACAAAGCATACTTACCTCCTCTCAACTCACTCAACTAAACTCAACTCAATACTAAGAAATATAGTTCAACTCAATGATAAGATATTCAACAGTGAAATAAGGCTCAACTCAATGATAAGTATTCAACTCTGGATACTCAACTCAGTATAAAGCAACAATACATATGCAATATATAAAAAGCTTTTAAAGTAGTAGAAAACAACTCAGTGTATTGAATAATATAATAACAACTCAATTTATATATAGTAAAATATAATATAACTCTGTTGGAGTTTCTCTAACAGACAACCATCACTATGAGCTATGTGATGATACAATGTCTCGCCCACGTTGCCAGAACTGTCCTATAACTTGTCGGGATATAGAATGCCTCAACTAAGTGGATCCACTAGTCTATGATAAAAAGCATTAAGGAATCATCGAAAAAGTATGACCTTTTCTACACACGTTGGCTACATGGTTTATGGAGACTTGAGCTATTTGAGCTTGTCCCCATATCAGTGCTCAATACTACTCCCAAAATATACTCAGCTCATATGTTTAAAAACATAATCTTTTTGTGGTTTAAGATTATTACTCAAATCTTTCTCTTAAAAGAGATGTTACTCAACCTGCTCAAAACTCTTTTGAAAATCCCAGTTTTCTTCTCTTTTAAATGTGAAAACATTTACTCTTGGGAATACTTAGTTCCCATGTATCATTTTAAAGAAAATGAACTTGAATCTACTCTTTATCAACTCAGGTGCTCATGTCTTAAAACAATTTTAGAAAAAAATTTGTAAAAGACTTCTCAAAATAAAGTTCATGCTGAATTATAGACGTGAACGATTCAATTCAATGTTTCAATAACCATAACTAGAACTCAATACTCAAGACTCAACAACTCAGAACTCAAGAACTTTAATGGTAATACTCATTTCAAGAATTCTCAACTCATAGGGTTCATGCAGAAATTATGGGCATGAACTAATCAACTCAAGGACTCAAAGATACTTCTCATCTCAAGACTCATAGGGTTCATGGGAAATTATGGGCATGAACAACTCAACTCATGAACTTCATGGGTAATATGTAATAGTCCCATTATTAGGAGTATAATCTCGATACTCAAGACTTAGAACTTGAAGATACTACTCCTCTAAAAAATACTCAACTTATGGAGTTCATGAAGAGTTTATGAGCATGAACGACTCGACTTGACTCGACTCGAGGGTCTACATAACAATATGAAACTCAATTATACGACTCTTCTCATTCTCATACTTACTTCCTCAAAACGTAGCTCAAATCGATAGTTGATCTCAAAGGATTCACAATTGGACTCAAAAACTTTCTTGAACTCTACTCTTAACTCTCCATTGAATTTGAATTACGAATTCAAGGTTATGATTCATGATACGAAAGGTATCATGATGATTAGGAGTGCTTTTAAATAGTTAAACATGTGAAACGATCAAGAAATCACTGTCTGGAAGCAAGTCCGCGATGCGGAGATGCATTTAAATATTTGGTCGCGAAATATATTTTGAGACATAAGGGTTCGTGAATGCTCTATGACGCAGAGAAAGATTCTGGGCATAGGGAGGGTAGGTTCGTGACACGGAGTGGAGTGCCATATTCTGCCCGACTTTTTCCTTCTTGGCTTTCTAACCCTAGTTTGCCTAGATACGATTCTTTCTCTCAATTCCTTTTAGATTCATATAACCAATATATGTATGCAAGAATCTAATCAAACACAACTATAAAATTGATATGATTTTAATTCCTCAATAACTCATCAATCTCATCTAAACTCAACAACGAAAACCGATTTCAATGAACACAATTAAGAACATCAAACCTTTAACTTTCTAGAACGAATTTAATGCTGAAATTAACATGATTGGCATGTGAGTGAACAAACCCAACACTATGGAAGCTTACGTACCTGAAAGAACCATCTTCTTGAAGAACTTGAAGGAAAATCTTGGAAGAAGAACCCTAGCCTTAGTGTTTCTTGAATTTCTTGAGCATAATTTTTTTTTGGAGAGGATGAGAGGGTTTTGATTTATGAAAACTGATTTTTTGCACGTTTGGGGCAATTTAGATGACATCCTAAGGGTTTCTAGGACTAAAATACCCTTAAAGAAATAAATAAAGGAAAAAATGATAAATATGCCCCCGAACTATCATAAATGGTATGCAGATACCCTCCATCATACTTTTGGGACATTGGTTCCCCTGCCGTCTAAAAACTAGAGCATATATGCCCTTCACTCTAATGGAAGACTAAATAGGGACACGTTCTGCAATCTTATCCGTTGATAAATGTCAGATCGGCGGATAAGATTATGACACGTGTATGTCCATTAGTATAAAAGGTATATATGCTCTAGTTTTTGGACGACAGGGGCACGAATTTTCCAAAAGTATGACGGAGAGTATTTGCATACCATTTATGATAGTTTGGGGGTATATTTGTCCTTTTTCCCATAAATAAAACGAGTTAGGAGTCGGAATAATTTTTCAGCAGGCAGTGAGGTCTGTATAGGCTCTATAACGTAGAGCCATCGCGAAGCTGCTACCAGGTTTGGGTGTCGTTAGTAATGCAGTCATAACTCTTTACTCAGAGCTTGAAATTTAGCAAACTCAGTGGCGTTGGAAAGAGGACTCGAAGGCCTTTTATTTTACATCTTATGGAACACCTAACTCTTTATATTCTAAGAGATATGGTTGTTTGAAGTTGACCCAAATCTTAGAAGAACTTAGGAATGACTTCAATGAACTCTCTCCAGTTCTTCTTGGAACTCAAGGTGCTACATCTAGCTGACTTTAACAGTTAAGAAAACTTAAATTCCTTGGTAAAATCCTACTTACAACAAAGGATGGTTCGAGTCTTAGCTCAAAAATTTTCTGGGGTGTTACAGACATTTTTAATAATTATTTTATAATGTAGATGTTTTAGCTAATTATGTTAGGAATTTTGACTACTTTAGTAACTTTTCCATAAATAAATGGTGTTATTAATGTGAAAAGGCATGCGTGAAAAATCTCCCAATTGTTGTTCTCTCATTTGTTTTTCGTCTTTCTTGATTTTAGCATGGTATCAAAAGCACACTAAAAAGCATACAAAAATTTGATAATGTTTGGACATAATAGCAAAGTGGCCGGTACAAAAGAGGAGATAGGAAAAAGGAGGACCAATCTCTCTGTACAATATCACGTGAAATGATAACCTTGAGATTCTGATAATATAAGTTCAATTGAAGGGTAACAACTATGAAGAATTGGCTAGATCCATGAGGACAACCTTATATATGGGTGAGGACGAAATTTGTTTTTCTATATGAAACCATCAATAGTTGGATAAAGAATCTTTGAATTTAGAAGATTGGCGAATCATGAAAATTTTGTTGGTATTGTGGATTCGAAATACCATTGAGTCAATGCTTCACTAAACAATACCTTATATAGAGAAAGTTGAGGAAATTTTGTGAAAGAGTATCCGTGAACGCTTTATTGTTGTTGTTAATGGTCCAAGGATGCAACAATTGAGGTTGAACTCACTGAGTATAAACAGAAATGGCATGACCATAATTAATTATTGTGGAGAAATAATGAACTTGTGAGAAAAATTTGTGAATTATAAAATCACAATATGCACTTGTGGAAAGTGCACATGCAATCTGGGATTGACTCTTGAAATTAAGAGAGAAAGAAGAAAAGGTACTCTTTTTTATAGGATTGGATGAAACGACGTAAGAAACGGTGAGATCCAACCCGTTGTCTTATAACCTGCTACTGACTTTGAAAAATGTTTATTCAAAGTTAATAGGAAGAACAAGTAAAAGGGATTATGATGTAACAAATGACCAGAAAAAAGTCATAGCGTTTGCGTTGAAAGGAGAAAACTCTTACTGGATCAATGTGAAGGAGGGAATGAACATGTAAGATGTTTGTTCACATTGTAAGGAACTGAGGTATGAATTAAAATATGTTATCAGCATATTCATTACTAAGAATAGTGGTTTTAAAATTGTGAAGGAAAGATAGGTTGTTAGGTAAGAGACCAACCACAATAATTAAAAGAAGGTCTAGAGGGAGGCCCCTAAAGAGGCAACTTCAAAAAAATTGGCATAACATAACAATCTATAGACTAAATTGACAATAGACAACCCACTTTTAAATTTTTAATCTTTTTATATTTATTTTTCACATAATAGCCACATTTTGTTTCTTGAAAATTTCAATTGATTTTTTCAACGCTCCCTTTTCATCTTTTTCTTTCCTTTTCTCACTCGTTCAAGTTTTACGATTTTATCGTCTTTCTTTAAATATCCCCATTAGAGATCAATTACAACAGTAACTCTTCACATTAGGTAACTCTTGAAATCACTTCAAATCTTTTTTTATATTGATTATCTGTGATACTTTTGCAAAAAAAAAAAAAAAAAAAACAAAACTTAAAGGTTTCTACTTTTCTTATCTTGTTATTGAATACAATGATATTTACAAATTTTGTGCTTTCTATTGTATTTGAGTGGGTACGAGTAGTTCATCCTCAAAAGAGAAATTATGTAGAAAGTGACGAAGATTTCATTCTCAAAAGAGAAAGTGTGTACAAAGTGATGAAGATTGCAATGACAAATCAAAATTCTTGGAAGAAATGGTAAACTGAATAATGGCAATGAATTTGAAAATCTTCAGTTATGGGTATGAATAATAATTTTGATTTGAATTTTTTTTACCTACAACATCGATTTCAACACATTGACAGTATGTATACAAATCTGATTATACGTATTAAAATATTTTATTAGGAGGTAATATATTTATACACATCAATAGTTGCAAAAATATACTTAAGTCTACTAATAATTTATACAAATAAAATATAAATAATGTATACATTGTAATGCAAATGTATACTTGATCAAATGTATTTAATTGAATACATTCTTATTTGCAGAAGATTTCAATGTTCACCACATACTAAATATATATACAAACATATATTGGACGCCTACTACTGGGTTTAGATTATGCAAGTGGATAGAAAAATAAAATAAGAAAATAAATTGTGTATACATTATAGTGCAAACATATATTTGATCAAATATATTTAACTGAATACACGAACACATCTATAGTTATGTATACACTAAAAAAATGTATATTATAGTTTAAATCTAATATAAATATGGACTGAGTTTCTCACCATAACTTCTTGCAAACAATTGAGAAAAATATTTTATAGATTATAGACTTGTAAGAATAATTTATAGATAGTCATAATTAAATATTTTTGCTAATTTTAAGGAGAGAGATAATTCTAAATAAACCTTTTGCTAGTTTTAAGGAGAAATAATTGAAAGTTAGAAGAGAGAGATGGTACTAAATATCTTTTATATTTTAAAGAAAAATAATTTGTAAAGAGAGAGATAGGTACGAATGGGAAAATTTTCAAAATGTCAATATTTTAGCATTTAATGGGACCTCTTATCAACATTTTCAATATTTATTAAAAATTCCAATATTTTAGTTTGTTATTCTTTTGATTTATGTATTTTTTATTTTTTTGAGTTGAAAGAAACAATTATTTAATAACAGAAAGGAGAAAATCATGGGAGAAAATATTTTTTAAAAAGGAACATATCACTTAAAATTCTCATCAGTTACAATTTCAAAAGTAATTGATTGTATTCATTCCAATATGATGATTTGTGTATTTATATTCATTATGATTTTCATGTTTGAGTTTGTATAATGACATTTGTATTTCTTTGTTAGTTTGTATTCATTCTAATAGGTATACCAAATGGATTTGTAGTTATTTAGAATGATATTTGTATACACAAATAAAAATATAAATAAAATATTTCTATCCATATATACTTATGTAATCTGTGTTCATTTAGAAAGCATACAACATTGGTTTGTATATTTCTCAAAAACGTATATTCTTTCTTAAAATTCCAACAAATTTTTATTCCAATCATCAAAACATACAAATTTACAATCTTAGTAACAATCAAAATTTGTATTTCATGACAAAAAAAATGTATTTCTTACAAATGCTAAGTAAAAGAAAAACACTTAACAAACAAAAAATTAATATGAATACAATTCTGTTCTGAATACAATTTTGCAACCTTGACTCTCTCTTTCTTCTCTTTCTTCTCCTTCTTCTCCTTCTTCTCCTCCTTCTCCTCCTCCTTCTCCTCCTCCTCCTTCTCCTCCTTCTTCTCCTTCTTCTCCTTCTTCTCCTTCTCCTCCTCCTTCTCCTCCTCCTTCTCCTTCTTCTCCTCCTTCTCCTCCTCCTTCTCCTTCTCCTTCTCCTTCTCCTTCTCCTTCTTCTTCTTCTTCTGCTATGTTCCTTTTTTTCTGATTTTGTTTTCACCAAACCCAAATCCGAAACTGTATTCACTTGTGCATTAGTAATCCTATAAGAAAAATTAGAAATTATCAAATATGAATGTATAAAAAATCAAACAATATATGATGTATGAATGCTAATGTAGATTACTACAATCTATTGAATCTCAAATATGTAAACAAACTCACAAAAAAATCGAAAAGAAGAAAGAAAATCAGAAATACATAAAATTCAAAATAAAAAAATATTTGGTGAATATGAAAACAAAATCAGAAGAAATCTCACAAAGTATTTGGTGACTTCGAAATTATCTTTAACAATTGAGAAATTTCTTTAATTAATTGATAGATTTCTTGAACAAATTGAAAGAAAATTGAAGAGTTAATTTTTCTTGAACAATGAATGAGAGAAAAATTGGGAAAACGTGAAGAGAGAGAGAGAGAGAGAATATTGACTTGGGTTAAAACCTAGAAAGAAGGGTAATGGTTAATAAATGTACTTTTTTCTTTTTTATCGATTAGTGGTGTAGAAATTGGTCCAATGTGGGACTATTTTGAGAAATAAAAGGAAAGGAAAATAGTTATATTAGGATACAAATCATTTTCTAAAATATTGACATTTTGACATTTTTAATAATTATTTTAAAGTGTAGATGTTTTTACTAATTATGTTAGGGATTGTGACTAGTTTGGTTTTTTTAGGCTTTTATTTTCTAAACATTTGTTTGGCTAAAACATGCCAATTTAATCTAAAATTTGAATATGTGTGTCAATTCGAACTTCTGGTGCATTGTTATTGTTACCAATTGTAGAGTTTTCTAAAGAAAGATATTTGTTGAACAACAAAAAATTGAAGAACATGACAAGGAAAAAGGTAATATTAAGTAGCCCAACAATGAAAGGAAGACATAATAGGATGAAAGGAAGATATAATATGATGAAACAAAGAAGAGTGCTAACAAGGACAATGAAGCAACAAATAAATCTCAAGAAAATAAAAACACTATAAAAGATGTGAACAACAAGATTGATCAAGAAGTAAAGAAGACAGAAGTTAGTCTAAGTGAAAGAACCAGCAAAAAAAAAAAGAAATGATAAGAAAAAATAGGTTCCCTAAGAAGAAATGCAAAGTCCCCCTTAAGCCCAATATTATACATAGGTTAACAAAAGGACTAGAAAAAAATCATATAAAAGCTATTCCAATGGTTAAAGCTCTTGATGATGCAACCAAAACTACCATCAATAAAAATAACAATTGAAAGGAGGATTCAAAAGATATTGAAAAAAGAGTGGGACAAAGTGAATCAATCCAAAAAGAAAAAACAAAAAAGAACAAGTACATTCACAATGGAAGCACAAACAATATAAGCAGTTCCTACAGATAAAATGAACATCTCACATAGAGTACTAGAGAAATATGAACAAGTGCATTCACAATGAAAGCACAAACAATGCGCATGTGTACACCACACATGAAATATCACAAGAAATTTCATCTATCATAAAAAATATGTCAGGATTAAATATGATAGTTGATCTTAACTATCAAGAGACAAATAAGAAAAGTGATAATGAGGTTGACCCACCATTTGAAATGGTATCTCCTAATAGGATGATTGTATTTCTATCTGATTGACAAATGCATCAACAATATTAAGATATTAAAGAAGCAATTTATTCTCTCTTGCATCCAAAAAGGAAACAAGAATAAGAAATGCAATATGAAGGAAAAAGATGAAAATTCGAATGCCTTCAAAGAAAAGGAAATGAAAAAGATTATCATCTATTTCATGATAGAGGCAATCTTTTGAAATGATATTAGAGAAATTAGTACCAAAAAGTCAAATCACGAGCTTAAAAATCTAATTAGAACTCACAAAATTGACTTTCTAGTTGTCCTTGAACCTTTCTTGAGTATGAGCAATCTTGATAGACAAATGAAATATTTTGATTACAATGCAATCATAGCCTCTCCCATTTGAATGGTTAGATTTGTCTATTCAAGTACAAAAATTACAACACTTCCACTATTGACAACACTGAAAAAAAGATCACTATAAAGATGCACAATTCAAGCATTGAAAATGTTAATTATATTTGTAACGATCGATTTCCGTCATTATAGAAAAGCCAACTGGAAAAATTTTTGGGACGAAAAACTTTTTGTAGTAACTTGAAATTTCCCAACCTAATCTAGATTTGGACGACATTAGAGTTAGTGAGGCCTAGGGAAATCTGGTAACGAATGAGAGATCTAATTATAATTTTGATCACATGAGTAGATATCTAAGACGTTAAGAAACCCGAATGACTTTAAGGACTTGAATTCGGGCTAGTAGAGCTCCCAAAATTGATCTTAGCGTGAATGGGTATTTTCTGAGTATCATGGGATGAAGGTGTGTTGTGAAATGGGGGTTTGGAACTCTTAATTCAACTCTCTATTTCCGTGCAAGCCGCTAGGGCATGATTTATCCCGCTAGGGCGGGCCCAC
The DNA here is from genome assembly GCA_037074985.1 of Solanum bulbocastanum. NCBI lineage: Eukaryota > Viridiplantae > Streptophyta > Magnoliopsida > Solanales > Solanaceae > Solanum > Solanum bulbocastanum. The sequence goes on along the minus strand of CM073603.1, from coordinate 25,467,171 downwards.
TGTAGCGGGATTGGGTTCGCCACAGTGGGAATGACGCAGGGATATTTCTTGAAGGTTTTCTGCCTCTTCTAGCACCACAGGTAAGGGTTTTTCTCCCTTTATCCATTTTTCAATCCGTAGAACTTAGTTTCTTAGGTAATTATTGATGAGGAGGGTTTTGATCTAGGATTTATGGGGGAAGAAACCCTAAACTAGGTATGGGGATCAAGGGTTTGGCCTAGGGTTGATATTGTTAATTATAATCCGGGTAATTAGGTCTTGTTTATTGATCCTCACATTATTGTGATTGTTGTAAACCAAAAACAAGCGAAAAAAATCCGGAAAGGGAAGAGTCAAGTTTCTTAGGGGATTCAAGCTTTGTTCGAGGTAGGTGATGGTTGTGATTTAATGTTTGTGTGATATATGTTAGTAATTGCTTCATTGTATTAGATGTATGTATGCGAATGGTGCATTATTGATCACACCTAATGTAAATGAGTATGAACGAATAATATATGCCATGAATCACCTCTTGATTGTATAGTTGTGAGAATGTACATTGTGAATGTGATTGTGGTATGTTAAATGGAGTGGGTGTCACATTTCGACACACTAACTGGGATCGGATATCACGTACCGACATATAAATTGGAACGGATGTTACGATCTGACACACTAACTTGGATCGGGTGTTACAATCCAGCACACTAACAATTTGGGTATGGGTTTTGTAAGAGGACCAATGACTTGTTATACATATGCGCATTATTGAGAATGTGGAATTCTACATTGATCCTAAAATGATATTGATATTGTATATGTACGTTGTATGGATGTTTATGATGTTGTAATGACTTATATATGTTTCACTTATTGGGATAGTCGTTTGATCCTGCTAGTATACTGTGGTTGTGTACTGATACTACACTTGTTCTTTGTTTGTTGAGTACAGGTCATCTTCAGGCAGCTTCTGACATACCTCATTTAGAAGATTAGTGATCGAATCAAATTCAAGGGTGAGCCAGTTTTTCCAGGGTACCATGAGTTCTCTTTTTGCTCAGTCCATCTTATTCGGACTTAAATTAGCACCGTATATATTCTCTTGTTTAGTTTGGGTTGTACCCATTTTCTTAGAGTTGTTGAGCTTTAGAGTTTTACTACATTGACTTTCAAGTTCTAGGAATTAATTTTGCAATCATTTGTTAGACTTTTGGAGTTTATGGGAACTCTACTTTTATTCTGCATTTAAACCTACTTCCGTATCTTTAAATGCGTAGTTTCTTGGTTAGTTGGGTTGTAGTAACGGTTCTCCCACAGTGGGTGCCACTCACAATGGTCTGGGTCATGACAAAGTTGGTATCAAAGCCTAGGTTCGTTAATCTCGATGCCAAAATGAGTCTAGTAAAGTCTTGTGAAATTGTACAAAGACGTCTATACTTTTCTTCAAGAGGCTATAGGACATTAGGAAATCTTTCTATTTTCTATTATCTCCTTTCGTGCTATAACTTGGGGTCCAATTGGTATCTGGTGATCCAAATTGGTATCTAATCTTCTCCACTCTTTTGTCCGCATATAGTTAACACTCGCTTCAATGGTGTCAGGACCGTAGCTCTCGTCAATGCACCAGTCGAGGGGTCTGCAACCAGAGGTCGCGGTTGAGGCAGGGGTAGAGGAAGAGCTAGGGGCAGAGGCCGAGGAAGGGTAGCACTTACTAAGGATGGAGCACCAGTTGAGAATGCTCCTAGAGATGAAGTTCCTCCCGCACATCATGAAGAGGTAGAAGAGAATGTGGATATTGGAGACGAGGAGGATGTCGGAAAGGAAGAGGATGCACCGACTAGGAATACCGGTGTTCCTCCCTTAGACCCAGTGTTAGCTCAAAAAATAATGGCTTTTTTGAAGGGATTGGTTGGTCCTGGAATCCTTCCAGTAGGGCAAGATACTCATCCCCAAACTAACCGCCCCGCTACTATTACTAGACCCATGGGAGATGCGACATTAGGTACTGATTCCTTTTTGCGTCCTTTGTTGGGTCCCGTAATGACTGGTAATGAGATGTTGCCTATGTTTCTTAAGTTGAAGCCGCCTGTTTTTCTTGGTTCTAAGAATGAGGACGCCTATGAATTCATCTTAGATTGTTATGCGAGGCTGCATAAGTTAGGTATTGTACATCAGCATGGGGTGGAATTCATGATTTTACAGCTTTAGGGCAAGGTGAAGCAGTGGTGAAGAGCTTATATGGAATGCAGATCGTCAACTTTACCCCCACTTACTTGGACATAGTTTCATGCTCTATTTCTAGGAAAATATGTACCTTTGAGAGATCATAAAAAGGATGAGTTCATGGCTTTGAGAAAGTTGGTATGTCTGTGGATGCATATGAGGCTAATTTACATGCTTTGTCTAGATATGCTACGCAATTGGTGACTACTAAGGAAGAGAGGATATGTCTATTTGTTAAGGGACTAAATTTTGAGTTACAGGTATTGTCTGTGCACATGACTTCTGCAATAACAAGTTTTAATAAGGTAACAAATTTTGTGAAGAAAGTGGAGGGGGTGAGGTAAGACGGTCAGGCTAAGTCATTGACTAAGAAAGCTAAGAACTTAAGAAACTTTCAGGGCTCCTACTCTAGAGGTTCAGGTAGGCCGACACTTGTAGCCCGGCCAATTCAGTCCTCTATACCCGTTTCTACATGTAATTACTCAAGAACTCCACCTCAGAATTTGATTTAGGATAGCCAGGCCGTAGCTTTGGCAAGCAGCAAGCCATCTTTTGATCGCACGTGTTATAATTATAGAGAACCTGGGCATATGAGGAGAGATTGCCCCACTCGCGCATGTTGGATCCTATGCAACAACAGTCTAGGGTAGTGGTACTCGTGGGGAATGGTAATAATGGTCGAGAGTGCGCGAGGAGGAAAACAGTGAGGCCGTGGAGGTCAGGGAAATGGTAATGCAAGAAGAGGTGCAACACAGCCAGGTAGGGAAGTCGCTCGTCAAGATAACAGGGCTTAGTGTTACTCCTTTCCGGGCAATAGTGAGGCAAAGTCTTTTGATGCGGTGATCACAAGTACTATTCTCTTCTGTGACCAGATGACTAATGTGTTATTTGATTTGGGTTCTTCTTTTTCTTATGTATTATTGTGATTTTCCTAAGAATTTAATATGATTTATGATATACTTGATGCCCCTATCCATGTTTCCACCCTAGTTAGAGAGTATGTCATAGTCATGGGGATCTTTGTTTTTAAAAAGAATATCCTACCCGCAAAACAACCTATAGTCCCCTTACTTTTTGGGGCATTTTTGTACATTTTGCCGGACTTTCCAAACCTGGAGTGGCTAAAGGGGTGGATCGGGGGACTCGACCTCCTTCTTCTCCTACTGGGACTTGTTCTCTTCATTTGCGGCAAAGAAAATGAATAGAAAGAAGAATTAGAACACTATCGTTCTTGTGCTATCTTGTTTATGGGGTTTCAAACTTGGGCTGATTTGGTTATTTTGGATATGTCTGACTTCGCTATCATCTTAGGCATGACTTGGTTGTCCCCCTATGTATGTGACTTTAGAGATTCATGATAAGGAAAATTTAGAGTGGGAAGGGGTGTACAAGCCTAAGCCAGCTAAGATCATATCCTCTATTCGGGCTAGGAAACTGGTGGGGCAGGGTTGTTTGGCTTATTTTGCTCATATTCGGCATGTTGAGGTTGAGTCTCCCTCTATTGAGTCTATCCCTGTGGTGTCAGAATTTAGATAAGTGTTCTCTACTGATTTACCTGGTATGCCTCCGTATAGAGATATAAATTTTTGCATTGACTTGAAACCTGGTACCGGCCCCATTTCTATTCCTCCTTATCGTATGACTCCGACAGAATTAAGAGAGCTTAAAGGTCAAATCTGAGAGCTTCTTGATAAAAGATTCATTCGCCCTAGTGCTTTCTCATGGGGTGCTCCTATCTTGTTTGTTATAAAAATGATGGTTGTATGAGAATGTGCATACACTATCGTCAATTGAATAAGGTCACCATTAGAAACAAGTACCTACTGCCTCAGATAGATGATATTTTTGACCAATTTCAGGGCGCATCAATTTTCTCTAAGATTGATTTAAGGTCAGGGTTATCATCAGTTAAGGATTAGGCCTGATGTTGTACCCAAAACGACATTTAGAAACTGCAATAGGCACTATGAATTTCTAATTGTGTCGTTTGGGTTGACAAACATGCCTGCAAATTTCATGATTTTGATGAATGGGGTGTTCAAACCCTTTCTTGATTCGTCTGTGATAGTGTTTATTGATGACATTTTGGTTTATTCGAGAAGCAAGGAGGAGCATACCGACCATCTTCGTATTGTTCTAGTATTTTTGGGAAACAAAAGCTGTATGCTAAATTCTCTAAGTGTGAATTTTGGTTGACTTCGGTTTCCTTTTTGGGGCATGTAGTCTCAAAGGAAGGGGTAATGGTAGATCCCCAAAAGATTGAAGTGGTTAAGAATTATGTCCGATCTAGCTCTCTGACTTAAGTTAGAAGTTTTGTGGGGCTCGCTAGCTACTATTGTCAGTTTGTGAAAAACATTTCTTCTATCACCACACAGTCGACAAGATTGACAAAAAAGGAGGTACCTTTTGAATGGACTAAAAAATGTTAGGATAACTTTCAAAAGCTCAAGACTCTTTTCACCACAACATGTATTCTTGCACTACCGGTGGAAAGTAAATATTTTATTATTTATTGTGATGCTTCACATTTGGGTTTGGGTGTTGTATTAATGCAGGGTAAGAATGTCATAGCTTATGCATCACCACAGTTGAAAGTTCATGAACAAAACTACCCAATACACGATTTAGAGTTGGCAGCGATAGCGTTTGCTCTTAAGATATGGCAGCATTATCTTTATGGTATTAAGTGTGAAATATTTACTGACTACCGTAGACTACAACATGCATTCGCTCAACAGAAATTAAATTTGAGACAGAAAATATGGATGGAGTTACTCAAGGATTATGATGTGACCATCTAGTATCATCCGAGTAAGCCTAATGTGGTGACAGATGCGTTAAGTTGGAAGGCGGTGAGTATGGGTAGTCTAGCTTACTTGGGTGTGACCAAGTGCCCTTTATGGTTGGGCATCTCAGAAAAAGGTGAGGTGTTAGCCAGAATTTAGGTTGGAGCCACCTTTATTATGGAGATCAAGGCCAAATAGTTTGAGGATGAGAATTTGAATGCGCTTAGGAAGAAGAACCATGATTGGTAAGGCACAAGATATGGTTCTTGATGCAGGGGACGTGCTTAGTTTTAAAGGAAGGATTTGTGTTCCTAGAGTGGGCGACTTTATTTCGAACTTTTTGACAGAATCTCATGGGCCGCGGTATTCCATTCATCTGGGTGTGACCAAGATGTATCGAGATTTGAAATGACTTTATTGGCCTGACATGAAGAAAGATATAACAGAGTTTGTGGCTAAGTGTCAAAATTGCCAACAAGTAAAATATGAGCATCAAAGGCCTGCAGGGTTGCTTTAGAGAATGCCAATTCCGGAATGGAAGTGGGAAAGAATAGCTATTGATTTTGTGGTTGGTCTTCCCAAGACATTGGGAAAGTATGATTCTAATTGTGTAGTTTTTGACCGATTGACTAAGTCGGACCACTTCGTTCCAGTCAGAGTAGACTATAATGCACAACAATTGGAAAAAGTGTATGCGAAAGAGCTAGTAAGGCTGCATGAACTGCCCCTTTCTATCATTTCGGACCATGGTACACAGTTCACATCCAGGTTTTTGGGAAAATTACATGAGGAGTTGGGTACGTAACTCATTTTTCGCATAGCCTTCCATCCAAAGACAGACGGACAGTCAGAGAGGACTATTCAAGTGTTAGAGGACATGTTGAGTGCATGTGTGATTGACTTTGGATGACATTGGGATAAGTTCCCACCTTTGTGTGAGTTTTCCTATAATAACAATTACCACTCAAGTATTGATACGACACCATTTGAGGTGGGAGAGGGTGTAGATCACCCATAAGATGGTTTCAGGTTGTAGATGTGAAACCTTTGGGAGTTGACTTGGTGAAGGATGATCAGGATAAGGTCAAAAGCATCTAAGCTAAGCTCCTAGTAGCCCAAAGTAGACATAAAAAGTATGTGGATCATAAGGTAAGAAACATGGCGTTTCAGACTGGTGAGAACGTTCTTCTCAAGGTATCCCCCTTGAAAAGAGTGGTGAGATTCGGCAAGAAGGGCAAGATACATTAAACCATTTGAAATTCCTGACTGTGTAGCCCTAGTTGCTTATAGGTTGGCTTTATCTCCTAACTTATCTGGAGTTCATCCAGTATTTCATGTGTCCATGTTGAAAAGATATCATGGTGATGGGGATTACATTATAAAATGGGACTTAGTTGTGTTAGACAAAGACCTTTAGTATGAGTAAGAACCAATTGCAATTCTTGATCGTAATGTCTGGAAGCTGAGGACCAAGGAGATTAAGTCCATGAAAGTTCAATGGAAGAATCGTCCTATTGAGGAAGCCACTTGGGAAATCGAGAAGGACATGCGAGACAAGTATCCCAGTTGTTCTACAATTCATGTACTACTCCACTTTTGCTTTAGCTTGTTTTCCCTAGGTTGTCACTCGGGGATGAGTGATGGGTAAGTTGGTATATATTGTAACGACCGGTTTTCGTCTTTACAGAAAAGCCAACGGGGAAAAATTTTGGGCCAGAAAACTTTTTGGTAGTAACTTGAAATTTCCCAACCTAGTCCAGATTTGGATAAAATTAGAAGCAGTGAGGCCTAGGGAAATCTAGTAACGAATGAGAGATCTAATTATGATTTTGATCACATTAGTAGATAACTAAGACGTTAAGGAACCCATACGACTTTACAGAATTGAATTTGGTCGAGTAGGACTCCTGAAATTGATTTAACGTGAATAAGTATTTTCATAGTGTCATGGGATGAAGGCATGTTATGAAATGGGGATTTGGAATACTTAATTTGACTCTCTTTTTCCGTGCAAGCCACTAGGGCGAGATTTATCCCTCCAGGGCGGGGCTGCTGTAGAGGGATTGGGGCTTCCACCACGGGACAGTCGCAAAAGAAATTGGTATTAAAAACCATAAACATTATTATTCTACAACTTTCAATCTTGAGAGCTAAGGAATGAACCATGAATATTTCTTGAAGTGTTTCCACCTCTTCTAGCACTAAAGGTAAGGTTTTTACTCCCCGAATCCATTTTTCTATTTGTAGAACTTAGTTTCTTGGGTAATTATCGATGGGGGAAGGTTTTGATCTGGGATTTATGGTGGAAGAAACTCTAAACTGGGTATGGGGATCAAGGGTTTGGCTTAGGTTTGATATTGTTAATTATAATCCGAGTAATTAGGTCTTGTTTATTGATCTTGGCATTATTGTGATTGTTATAGACCAAGAACAAGCGAAAATAATCCGGAAATGGAAGGATGAAGTTTCTTAGGGGATTCAAGCTTTGTTCGAGGTAGGTGATGGTTGTGATTTCATGTTTGTGCGATATATGTTAGTAATTGCTTTATTGTATTGCATGCATGTATGAGAATTTTGCATTATTGATCATACCTAATGTAAATGAGTATGAATGAATAATTAAATTCCATGAATCTCCTCTTGATTGTATGATTGTGAGAATGTACATTGTGATTTTGATTGTGGTATGTTGAATGGAGCCGGTGTCACATTTCGACATACTAACTAGGATAGGATGTCACGTACCAACATACAAATTAGAACGGGTGTCACGATCTGGCACACTAGCAATTTAGTTATGGGTTCCGTGCGAGGACCAATGACTTGTTATACATATGCGTATTATTGAGAATGTGGAATTGTACATTGATCTTGAAATGATATTAATATTGTATATGTTTGGTGTATGCATGTTTATGATGTTGTAATGACTTCTATATGTTTCACTTATTGGGATAGCCGTGTGATCCTACCAGTACACTGTGGTTGTGTACTGATACTGCACTTGCTCTTTCTTTGTTGAGTACAAGGCATCTTCAGGCGGCTACTAACATACCTCATTTAGAAGATCAGTGATCGAATCAAATTTAAGGGTGAACCAGTCCTTCTGGGCTTCCATAGTTCTCCTTTTGCTCAGTCCATTTTATTCGAACTTAGATTAGCAGTTTAGATATTCTCTTGTTTAGTTTGGGTTGTACCCATTTTCTTAGACTTGTTGAACTTTAGAGTTTTGGTACATTGACTTTCAGGTTCTAGACATTAATTACGCAATTGTTGTTACACTTTTGGAGTTTATGGAAACTCTACTTTTATTCTGCATTTAAACCCTGTTCCATATCTTTAAATGCGTAGTTTCTTGGTTAGTTGGGTTGTAGTAAAGGTTCTCCCACCAGAGGTCTGGTCGTGAAAATACTACCACAATATATGCTAAAGACATCTCTGTAGAAAGAAAAGCCCTTTAGAACAAATTGAAAATAGTGCATCACCTCATTCAACAGTGTGACGAATCGTGGTGATTATAATGTCATCCTTGATCCATATAAAAAGCTAGGGTGAAGGTCACATAAAATAAAAAAGAGATTATAATTTTTATAGCAGTATGGATGATTGTGAAGTATAGGTTTTCAGATTTATAGCCAAAAATTTAATTGGTGCAATAATAGGATACCAAGAAAAAGGAGAAGATTTGGTGTTGTGCCCACCAATATAACTAAATTTAAGTCCATAGCCACCCCATTTATTTTGATTTATTTTGTGGGATCATTTTAAGAAAAAGTCAAAAAGTGGGGTTGACTTGTGGGGTCAGGGACCGTTTTAACACTTTAAAAACTTGGGGGATAAAATACAAGTTTTAAAAAATCATTTTCTTCCCAACACTTCAAATATTAAATAAATTTAGTCCCTCCAAAAATAAAGTACAATCCCAATATAATTTTTTTTTAATACATTGGTTTATCAGAAAACCCCTTTTCTGATGAAACCTCCTAACTATGTTCTCCAATATGGCTTTTGATCTTTCATATACTAGCTTTATCAAAATCATAGACCTCCATAAAATACCTTCCTCCAAGAATCAACCTTTCCAATATTCTATTCATGAAATAATAAACAAACGTACGATCCCATAATAGTTCTTGAAGATTTCAAACGAAGTGAATCGGGTCTATTTTGTTCAATCTTCTTCCCCAAGTTTAGTTGGATCTTATTAAATCTTCTTCCTCTTAGGTAAGTTTAATCGTATTACCAGTAACTTTTATTCCTATTTGATTTATTTTTTAATTGTGGTAGTGTTGTGAAGTTTAGATTTTGCTTATACTTTTGAAAATCTGACCCTTTTTAGTTTATGTTTTTGATTCGGCATCGTTAATGACTTGGATAATGCATAGAAATTTTTTGAAAGTTTTATATTAGCGATTTTAAAACTTTGACTATATTTTGATCGATTTTAAAGTTTTAGGTTTGTGATTTTACTGTCGATTTCTGGTTGAACTGCTACTTCTTTTGCATATGTTTTTAATGTAAGCTTTGATTGTGCTAATAGACTAGTGGTCGATATTTTGATATGACAAATTTGTTTTTGCTTATATATAGTACAATATGGCTAAAGCTAGAGGCGGAATCATTGTCTGGTCCTAATGCTTCTAAAAATAAGAGTAGAAAGACTGAATAAGTTTCCAAAGCTTCAAAAAATAAAAAAAATTGTTGTGGAAGAACATGAGTCAAATTCTGATTTTGATACAATGGCCAAGATTGACAACTACCTGGATAGTAGTACCCAATCTAGTGATGATTGAATCTAGTAATGATAAAAGTGACAGTAAAGATAAGAATAGTAGAGATAACCAAATTGGTGATGAGGATGAAGATCCACTGTCTTCGGCAATTTGTGCAAAAGACATTTCTGGTAAGTTGTATGATTTAAAGAAATGGATAGATAAAATAGGATCGTTTCCAGCAAAAATTTCTGTTAGAGCAAGGATGATTGTTTATCGTGATTCAATAAATATTCTAGTTTAAGAAAAAAATTATGATGATTTTAAAGGTACTTGTTTTGGACACTTGAGGCATATTACAAAACATTTCAAGTTTAATGGACAGATGGTCCACTATATGTTGTTGCGACATGGGAAAAGTGACAAAAATTACATGAAATTTGGTTCTGTGTGAATGATAAGCCTACTTGTTTTGTCTTAAGAGAATTTACATTGATTAAGGGGCTGAATTGCTCAGCATACCCCCATGATGCAAAATTGAAATAAGTTCTTGAAAAGGGAGATAAATTTTACTACAAGGTGACTAAGAATAAGAACATTACTACTACAAAGTTGATGCATTTGATCAAGTATTCCAAGTTGAATAAGGAGCAGAAGTTGAAGTGCTTGTTGGTTTTGTTCGTCCACACGATGCTTCTTGCCCATGATCGATCTAAAATTTTGGATTCAAGCCATATTAAGATGGTGGATGATTTAGATTTTTTCAATAGTTTTCTGTGGGGGAAAGAGAGTTTTAATTTAACATTGACATATCTGAAGACTAAAATAAATTTGAAGAAGCACAGTGAAGTGCTTAGTGAAAAAAGAAATGCAGCGTATGCTCTGTATGGCTTTCCCAAGGCATATCTGGTACTTTTGATAAATTTTGTAGTTGATTTATGATAAATTCTTATATATTTGTGTAGTATTTTATAGCCTCTGTTTATTTATTTATTTATTCTTTTATTAATTTCAGGTTTGAATATATGAGGCTTTTCCTCATCTTGAAAAGTATGCCAAGAAGTCATTGGATTCTTGATTTTAACATTTCAAGCACCCTTCTTCCAATTCTAACTATCAACGATCGTAAATCAGTATAAAACCCAACAAACGAGTTGGAGTCGAATTCCACAGGGAGCAGTGCGTGTTTAAATTCAATTAAAAGGTATGAATGTAGTCTAATCAGCCATAGGAATATAAATTAACGAAAAAGACATAAATCAAAATAAAGGGATGACACGAATGTCAGATGGGGGATTTTTGGTTTGTAATTATCAACTATGCAGCAGTCACAAACAATTCGAAATAACAATAAGGAGAGAGATTCTCGGGATATGATCAATTATAGGCAAATTTCGATATATGGGTAATTTAAAATACTAGTAAAATAACTGAAAATCAGTGTGTACGCTGGACTATAAGGGAGATAGCTTTCTCTAGAACAACTACCCCGAATCAACTGTTTTATTTCGAACATCAACAAGCATGACAATGAAAAACAACCCACACCTTAATTCATCCACTCTTTTAAGCTAGATGGTAGGATTGGATTTAGGATTCATTCTCTCGAGCTAAACCCAACTGAACCCTATACCCACAAATGATTAATCAATAATCTTAGTTCTAAAACCTCTCTCTCTCGCAAGCCAAGAACACAAAATTAGAACTGCATTTGCAACTAGAATTCATAAATTAAACCTCAATTAATGAAAAACTCACTTTAATTCAACATTTAAACTAGTAATCAACAATACCCATAAACTAATTCAACCTATAATCACATGATCACACCCCAAGAATTGGGGTTTTAGCCAAACATCAGAAAAGGGTAAAAACAATTACCGAATCGATTATCTATCAATTGGGTAAGAATGATTTAGTCTTTACAATGCTTTAATTTGAAGAATATTCAAAACCCACTTCCAAAATCTCCAAATTGAATCTCTAAGGTTCTTCAAGTCTATGAAAAACTACTGAGAAACATGTTTTGGACTAATTCAGTCTAAGTTAGCTTCTAAAAACTTTAGTACTCCTAAATAAAATGTTCAAAATCTAATTTATAGTTTTTGAAAATAAGCCACGAAGGGTCACTCGGCGAAGTAAGTTGAGCTCGCCGAACCACTCGGCGAGCTACCCAATGATATCTTACATTGCCTTTTTGCCTTGGCACTTAGCATCCTTAAGTTCTGTAACATTGGGCGATCTCTCTTTGCATTGTAGAACTGCTCGGCGATTTGTTGACTACTCATTTTCATCGCCGACTTGGTTTCTTCCTTTAGGGATTGACACACTGGAACTTTAAACGGTCAAGCTACCCATTCGACGATTCGCCAAATGCTCTTGGCGATCACCAAGTTTGCCTTTCTTCATTTCTTCAGCTTGTTTTGTTCCGTTTTGCTTGTTAGTGTCCTTGCTTGTTCCTCAATCCAATTACCTCAAAATCAAGGAAGTAACATCAGTTTATAACACAAAATAAGCATTTAAGGACACTAAATCTATATCAGAAAAGCCTAAATGAGTCCAAATCCAGGACTCATCAATTCTCCTTTACCCACTCCCTATTTACTTAGATAGCACACCACAAACAATGATAATATTATCGAAGGTGATCCATTTAAGTACAAAGGTACAAAGTTTATTTATCATTATTGAGAAATATTTATAAATTGGTAATGTCATGTAATATTTGTATATATTTATTTTCTTAGTTTGTGCACCCATACCTCACACCTACTGTCCGTGAGACAAAAAATAATTACTTGACAAAATTAAAGCCATATGTGGATGAAGTGAAGGATACAATCCTCGATGCCTTAAAGGCAAATTTGAAAGGTGTGACTGTCCTTACTTTAGTAGTAGAGAATGTGGAGGATGAGTATTTAAGTTATTACAATTCTAATCAACCTTGTGAGAATTCTATACCAAGTACTTCTAAAGATGAAAATTTGTGTGAGCGTGTTGCATCCCTCGAGCAATCAATGGTGGAAGTTGTTGCTTATGTACGAGAGGATAAATTGAGAAGAACAGAAAAGAAAAAAGAAAAAGAAAGGTAGATAAATTTATATATTATTTCTGTAAAATAATTTATTTGTATTAATGCTTAGCCACTGATCTTGCAGGAGATGATAACAACTTTTCAACACCAACAATTGATGACGAGATCCTTCCGTTAGCTATAGTCGATGATGAACTTGCTCTAGTTGATGAATACTTTGCTAAAGAAGTTGATGAAGTTGTAGAAGAGATGGAGGAAGAGGAGAAGAAAGAAGAAGAGAAAGAACAAGATGAGGAGAAGAGGACAGAAAAAGAAGAGGAGAAGCTGGAGGAGAACGATGACGAAAAAGAAGACAAGAAGCTAGAAGAAAAGAAAGAAGAAGAAAGTGAAGATGAGAAGCCGGAAGAGAATAAAAATGAAAAAAATGAAGCAAGTGGAGAAGAAGAGAAAGAACAACAAGAGGAGAAGATAAGAAAGACTGAAGAAGAGGAAAAGTTTGAATAAGAAGGCTTGGCCACTGATGTGGTAGAAGTGGAAAAAGAAGTAGACGTGATCGGTATTGTGATGGAGCTTAATGGTGAGGTTGGTGGTGATGAGTAAGGCATTTGTGGTTTTTGTGGTGTTGTAAGACAGTTTTTAAAATAGTTGGTTGTTGAAGACAAATGGTTTATGTGATAGCTGGGTTTTCCCTAGTTTGAAGACAATTGATTTTTAAGACAATTAGTTCTTGAAATAGTTGGTTTTTAAGAAAATGGTTAAACTGGTTTGTTGTTTTGATGTTTTTGACGACAAAAATGTACATATGATAGTTTAACATATTTTATTATGAGGGGTTTTTAGATTTCTTATTAATCTATGTCTTAATAGTATGTGATTTATGCTATCATTGTTGATCTATTTAGTAGTCACTTATCGACAATAAAGTTGTATGTCTAATACTATAGATTGTTATTACTGTTGTTCTATAATATTATCTATCAAAAATGAAAGATATAAGAGTGCAATAAATAGAGAGAAATACTTTATTTATTCAGCACTACATTCCTGTTACACATTTCCAAAAAGAAAAAACCAAAAATAAACCACACAATATAGTTTTTAGGCATTTTTCTTTTTCTTCTGCCAAAATCAACCTTTCTTTTTAGTTGACCACTATCTATTTTAGCATCTTTTATCAACACTTTCAAGTGATTCCTCTTCTCTTCAGATTCTTTTAAGAAAGTCATTAGTAGATCCCTATTTTCTTCTGATTCCTGTAGCTTTTTTTAATATTTTAAATTTGGCAATGCCTTGAAAATTCGATGGGCTACTCGTCGATTATTCGTTTTCAAGCCATTTAAAAAATGAGCATTGCCAACTGCACAATTAAATAATTGTCGACCTGGATTTGTATCGGTGTGTGACGTCCTCAACAAAAAATGGTTACCATAATGACAATTGTAAGACTTTTTTGTATTGGATATTTGAGATGCTTGATACATTGTAAAAATAGAGGTGTTTGAGTTGTTTATGAGGGTTTGAGTTGTTTATGAGGGATTACCTTCTTGTTATACAAAAAAAACTTTTATTACCGTTGTGAAATTTTTATATCAAAATATGTACTGGTTGTCAAAATATATAGACCCCTTAAACAATCGATGCATCTCTATGTGTGTGGTGTGTGTATGACCAATGAGATTTACACTCTGACTTTAGTAAGGTATATTCGGGTTTATATATATGTTGAAGCATTGTCGATACTGCACCTACTAGAATATGACACTTATATGTAGATCAAAACTAGTAGAATTTAAAAAAGACAATAATTAATTAATAATAAATTAATTTTTAAAAATTTATCCAATTAAATAAGTTTAAACAAGTCATAGGATCATGTAAGAGTCCACATAAATTGGGTGTGGTGATTAAAGATGTATGAGGAAGAGTTGTGGTTATACAATTAATATCCTTATAACAATGTTTGAGAAAGCATAAGTATGTTGTAAGGAAGTCACTTGTTATGTGTGGTTATACAATCAACATCCTTAGAATAAAAATGTGATCATCCTCACAACATACTTACGCTTTCTCAAACATTGTTCTAAGGATGTTGATTGTATAACCACAACTCTTCCTCATACATATGTAATCACCACACCCAATTTATGTAGACTCTAACATGATCATATGACGTGTTTAAAATTATTTAATTGGATAAATTTCAAAAATATAATTTATTATTAATTAATTATTTTATTTTTTAAATTCTACTAGTTTTGATCTATATATAAGTGTCATATTCTAGTAGGTAATGTCATAGTGTAAATCTCATTGGTCATACACACACCACACACATTGAGATGCATCGATTGTATAAGGGGCCTATATATTTTTGAAAACTAGTACATATTTTGATATACAAATTTCAACAGTAACATATGATATTTTGATAATTCTTTCATGGTCGTTTGGTAGAGTGTATATTCAGCTAATGTTTGTATTAGTCATTTTTGGATTAGTTATACTTAGATTATTTCATATGGATAGTTTGATTTGGTGCATTAAAAATAACATGCATGATAATAATAATATACGTGCATTAAAATACACAGCTTGAGGTCTTGACTTTTTTTTACAACAGTTCCTTATTTAATCATTCTAATTCATCCATTAAAATCATTTGCATCACAAATACCATGAATTTTCATATATTAATAATATATAGATTAATGGAGAACGGGTGGACTCGATAATAAACATTAATAGATAGCGTACAAAATGTATGCCATCTTTTGACTGATCTATATTAGATCATGACTAATCATGATCGATAATAGCTGAAAGTAAATTGACCAAAATGCTGGAAGCAAAAAAAAAAAAAACAGTAGCTTGGTTACAAAAACAAATATAATCAAGCTTGTTTAAGATTTGTTGTTGTTCACACATGTGGTTACAAATTAAACATTTCTTCCTTCTCTTTCTCTTGAAATTCTCACCGACGCCTTTGACACATTTTCTTCTTTTTCTTCCAAGCTTGGTATCGAAAAGAGGTGTGAGAATCTTCACATTAAGCAATTCTTCTGGCACACACCATTCCAGCTCTAGAGGGACAACATTAATAGAATCCATGTATGCAGGAATGTATGCATCAACTTTATAAAAAGGCGAAGAATACTCATAGATTCCCATACCGTACTCATTGCCATGCTTCGATCGCAAAGCAACCATCGCATAAGCATAGGGTATCTTGATCAAGTCATATTTCCTACAAGAACATGACTTTTCCAGTAGGTTCAAATTGGCTATAACACCGGCAGGGAACACGGTAAATTGATTGCCGACCCCGATTAGATTCTCCACATACAAGGAGTCACCCTCGATCATTATTTTCTTGCAATTTTTTCGGCAGCCGACACCATTTGATTACCCGTTGATTTGAGTATATATGCATGCCTCTCCCTAAAAATTCTCCAAATCCCTTAGCAATCAAATTAAATATGGATGCCACGGGATACTCCCTTTCGTCTATCAACATAGCATTAAGTGACTCGATGATATTTGTGGTTATCACATCATATCTATTGCCAGGAAAATGTGCCCTGCTCCACTTCTCAAAATCAATATCATACTCAAGGATACGGCTGCCGTGTGACATTTGTTCTTGAATTCTACAAAATGATTGTAAAACTCCTCCAATGAATAAGCCTTTTCCTCATTATAGTAAAGATAGAGGGAGTCTTTACAATGATTTTTTACACGGAGATTTTCACTAAAGGGCCTCATATAATATCTATGGTGAGCATGATTGTAAAAGTTCACAATACCGTTGGCGATACTCTTGTGTCTATTGGATATGAAACACAAATCTGGTTTATCGACCACAATCTCCTTTAACTTCTCAAAGAAGAATGTTCAAGATGGATCATTCTCTTTGTCCACGACGAAAAATGTAATTGGATAAATATGACTCTCCATATCTTGTGCAATAACGCACAACAACACGCCCTCTTATTTACCATGTAAATGAGTGCCATCAACCACATTTACCTTTCTCATGTGAGAAAATCCTTTAATGTAAGCACCGAAGGCAATGACTTTGATGGAAATTTTTCTATGGCTATTGTTGGCATGTTCAACGCCACAACTATGTTCACCAATGTATTTGTAGATATGAAATCTATCCGAACACTCATATTTCCTCGCCCGCAACATCCATACACAGTTGCGAGATACACATTTTACCTTTATGTATTTAGTAAAACTCTTCACAATATCAAAATCAAAAGACTTCTTTGCCGCCGCTTCACCTAATAACAATTGTAACTCATTATTGTTACTGAAAGTTTGGTTTATGCATAAATTAGTTCCATCGTAGAAGGAATGGTTGGATTGTGATCTCAATTCCTATTCTCCCTACATTTCTTCACAACATTTGGGTTCGGGATCTTCCGCATCTACTAGATGATTTTCCACATTAGATGGATCATCATGTATATTCATTGAATGATCACCCAAGCTCTCATTTGAATTATCACCCAAGCTCTCCTTTGAATAATCACCCAATTTTTCATTTCCAATCGAATCATTATCGTTGTTAAATGAATTCGTTGGTTCAATAGGAGGCCTCATATTGACGTTTATCCTCAGTGTAGGTCTAGAGCCATCAATACCAATATCTAACATGTACAAGCTCACGTGCCTATCATTTTTATGAATGTGGGATGTGTTTCCCCTCCCATTCATTGGATAGCTAATCACCAAGTCGTTTGGCTCGCATTTTAACTCACCAACCTCAATTACGCTTACAATCATATAGTCTTATGAACCATTGCGACACAACTCAATGGGCACTGTCGCCTTAATAAAAGATTTCCAATTCTAGCTTTTGGAGAGTCCTCCCATACTCTCATATAATCACCACCAGTAACAACAAATTCAGTTACGACTACAAAGATAGATACTAGATTACAGTATCAGTCATTAACGATCGATAAAGTATGACATCCATACAAAAATGACTCTGAATAAGAAGTGGTTCAAAACTCATCTCTTGCAATGATGAAATAAATTTTTAATGCATTTAAACTACTACAATGTATCTATAATGAGTTATCAAGTGATTATTATGGATGATTTCTCAAATTTCTAAAATGGCGGGAAACTAATTTTGAAGCTTGGGTTTTGAAAGAAAATGGAGTAAACATGAAAATGGAGTAGGAGATGATGATGATTTTACCTTGGAAATGGATATTATGGCCGAAAAACTCACAGGAATCGACAAATTGACAATAACAATAACTAGCTGCTCTTGTTTCCCGTTTGGAAATTTTTTTTCTTTTTTCTAATATAAAATTTAACAATTGCAAATAAATATATTATTCCATAATTTGTTGGAGGTGGGACTAAAGTGGAGATATGAAAACTTAGGGAGGTCTTTTGTATGTCCCAAGTAGGGCATATGGATGATGTCATTAATAGTGGCTATACCACTAATTTTTCAAAACTTGTCACTTAATGTCACATTAAGTCTTTAGAGTTGCTATTTTGCCAACTCTCCCAAGAAACATGATATGGAAGATGCATCATATAATCTTTATTGATAAGGATTGAGATAATTCATACCAAAATAGTCTGGTTAGTGATGAGTCTGTGATTTGGAATCATTTGAGGCTTTGTTTATATATATTTAGTGTCCTCAAATGCTTAATTTATGCCATAAACTAATGCTGAAGCCTTGATTTTTAGGTATATGGATTGAGGAGCAAAGCAAGGACACTAACAGGCAAAAAGAACAAAACAAGCTAAAGAAATGAAGAAGGGCGAGCTTGAGGATCGGCAAGGGCACTTACCATGTCACCGAGTGGCTAATTTCACCGCCAAAAGCTCTAGTGTACCATGCCTGAAGGAAGAAACCAAGTCGGTGACGAAAAGGAGAAGTTGATAAATTGCCAAGCAGTTTCGTGATGCAAAGAGAGATCTCCCAAAGTTATAGACCTTGAGGATATTGAGCGCCAAGGAAAAAAGGCGATGGAAGAGATCAATGGGTGGCTTGTCGAGTGGTTCGGTGAACCCGACTTACTTTGCCTAATGACCCTTCGAGGCTTATTTTTGGCAACTAAAAAATAGATTTTAAACATTTTAACCATGAGGATTTTTAGTCAAGAACAATTTTCTCTTAAGTTTTGATAGTTCTTAGTAGACTTGAAGAATTTTTGAGACTCAATTTGGAGATTTAGCAAGTGGGTTTTAATTTTCTACAAGTGAAAGCATTGTAAAGGCTTAATTACTCTTACTAGTTGATAGATAATCGATTTGGTAGCTGTTCTTATCTTTTTATGATGTTTGGCTAAAGCTGTAACACTCCAGAAAATAATGGGTGAAACTCGAGCCTAAATGTGGGGGTTAAGGTCATGAGTTAAGGGCAAAGGCCAAGGGAGAGAACCAAAATAGTCCACTCTCCACTAGACACTGCCCTAGTGACCACGACCATCCCCATGACTCGTGGTAGGGACCAAAGATCATGTTGTTGCTTGTGATAGCCTAGGTAGTGTGCTCCCCAAAATCTGCCAAAAAGGAGCTCTCCTTCACGAGCCAATTCACGGCTTGTGTTGAAGACCATGACTCGTGGGAAGGCAAGTGGAGAAAAGTAGGGTGTGTGAGAGTGGTAATAAAGTAGCTTAGCTATTGTCCTTGTGAAGATGCCTTGGGCATTTGAGCTAGGGGCCTCAATGTAGCATAACTACTGCCTCAAGGACCACGACTCGTGGAGCCCCTCATGGTAATGTCTTGGGCTTGTGAGCTTGTGGCACCAATTGCCTAGCCACTGCCCCAACTTCCTGAGTGGGACCACATATCGTGGTCCCCACCACGGGTCATGAAGGTGGCTTGTGACGCCTGGGCGTGGTCACTAAGTGAAGGTTAGTTTAGTCTTTTCCTATTTTAGTCCAATTAAAGTGAGGTCGTTTTGGGTATTTTTAGGGGTACTATATAAATTGTTTTAAGTTAAAATACACCCAAACTAAGTCATTATACTCAAACGCCCAAATCAAACTAAAAATTCATCTTCCTCAAAATATTCCTCTCTCTAAAACTCAAAGAAGAAGACGAGTAGACTTGCAGCTAGGGTTTGGCAAATTCAAGGGTTCTTCCTCAAATTTCTTGGAGATTCTTAATCAAGGTATGGTGGATTTTCATCTATGGGTAGCCTTTACCCATAGAGTCCCTTCAAAACTTGATTTCAAAGCTTTCAATTTCCCCAAAACCAAGGGTTTCAATCTGAGTCATGGGTTCTCTTTCAAAACATTTTCAATTGTTTATTTATCATTGATTATGGTTGATTATGGTGGATTATGGTTGAATTGATGATTAATTATTGATTTATGATAAAATCCCCCTAAGAACCCATGAATCCCCCATATTGCTAAATTGTGAATTCACGATGCGGGTTGATTGATTATAAAAGCATGTCAATTGATTATGTTAATATGGTTGAGTTATTGAATCATTATATTTCCCTATCTAATGTAGAAATTCTAGATGTTTGGGTTGAGTTTGATTCATAGCCTTGAAGAGCAAATTATGAGGGTTTATACATGCTTATGAGAATTGTGTATGAGCTTGTGATTCACTTAGAATGTGAAGATTCTATGACTATGGTGTAATTGTGGTATTATTGCAAGATCATTCTCCGCATAGCCTTACACATGACCTTGTATGAAATATCTATGACTATGATTGTATTGTTGTGTTGATTGAAAGGTTAGTCTCATGAACATACTATGAATATTTTGTGAAAGGTTTACTCACATGTTGATAATTCTATTGTTGAAAGGACATTCTCACCTAATTTAATCTATGAGGTATTTTATGAGTTTTGTTGAATGAAGGGTAAGATACTCCTTCACACATGTAAATACAACTAAAGACTAATTATGTAAAGTTAGGGAAACAATGCTTAACATCGAGTGGATATGAATATGATGTAAAGATCCTCCCGTCAATGCAATAGGCCGGGTCATCTCATGAGATAGAAGCTCTCCCGTCAATGTAATACGCTTTCTAGTATCAATCTACCTATCTCATAACTTTGTGCCCACATAGGTCTTTAGGTAGTGGATCCACCTAAAAGCTAATACATGTAGTTCTACCGTAGGCAAGTAGGACATCTCTGTTTGGTGTGGGACATGACACTGGATTCCATGTAGCTCTCATTGTCTATGTCAGTTAAGGTTATTTTCCCGACATGACAAGATTATGAACATGAACTATACTTATGAATTCTGAAAGAGTTCTACTTAGTGAGAGTCGGGGTATAGGACTTCACTTATACATTGCACAAGTAGGCCTTGGAAAGGGGTTATGTGTGGTTTCCTTATGCTATGAAGATATATGAATTATGCATGTATGATATGGATTGTTGCTACGAGTGGGTTTCCTTGTTTCAAGTTAATGAACATGATTGTGTCCTTGTTTATGAGTATTGGCTATGGATGAGGACAAGTTATGATATGTATGATGATTATGGCCTAAAAGCGATACTTAGTTTTAGATAGAATTATGAGATCTTGTCTATGCTTTGCACAAGTATGGCTTAGGGTTTCTTATGAGTTGGTTTGACTATGTATTTACACTATTGTGCATTATGGCTCTTAAAAATGATAAAGTGCATGGTTTCAACTAAAATGACCCTTTTTGCATGTTTTAAGGATTTTTATGCATGGATTCCATACTTAGTACATCTTTGTGCTAACCCATATTTTCTACCTTTTTCCACAAAGTGTAGGTCCGGGTTGTTGAAGTTGCTTTTCTTTGGTTGAAGGTGTGGATTGATTCTCTCCCTGCCTTGGAGAGTCCTCATGGTTCGAGGACAAGATTTATTCTTTCTAGTTTCCTTTCGTATGTTCTACTTTGAGAATTTATTGTAAAGGGCCGTGACCCTCTTGATTCAATTGTATTAGATGGCTTATGGAGACAATGCCTGGACTTTTTTTGGTTTTATGAAAAAGACTTTGATTGTAATTTTTTTAAAAATTCCATATCATTTCTATTACTTATGTTTATGATTATGCTAAGGGATTGTATGAGACCCTTTAGGGTCAAGTACGCCGTGTTACGTCTAGGTGGTACCCTTGGGTTGTGACAAACTTGGCATCAGAGCACAAGGTTTACAATGATTCTAGGATGATGTCTTATAAGCCACATCTAGTAGAGTCTTGTTTATGAGTGTGAAGAGCGCCACATTTATGAATGAGAGGCTATAAGATGCTTAGGAAATTTCACTTCTTTCATTACTCTTTAGTCATGCATTATAGTTTTAACTCTATGAAGTCCTCTTTGTAACCCTTCTCTTGTGTCTATAGGATATGAATACAAGAAGGGCAACCAGAAGAAGGATGGAAGAGGAGATTGTGAATGAGGGAGTTCCTCTCTAAGGACCCTAAGGTCCTCAAGAGCCTGAAGTTCCTCAGGCTCTTATTGATGCAGGGGCTATGAAAAATGTGGAAATAAGGTCAGTTCTCCTAATATTTACCCAAGTCGTGATGGCCCAAGCCATAGGGATATTGGACACCGTGTGAACCCTAATATGAACACCATGGCTTCAAGGTTGAGAGACTTCACAAGAATGCACCCTCCTATGTTCTTTGGTTCCAAAGTGGGTGAAGATCCTCAAAAGTTTGTGGAAGAGGTTTACAGGATAATTGATGCTATGGGGGTGACTTATATAGAGAAAGTAGAGCTAACCGCTTATCAATTGAAGGGTGTGGCCCAAGTATGGTATACACAATGGAAAAGGAATAGGTTAGAAGGAGTGGGTCCCATAGGTTGGGATGTGTTAAAGAAAGCATTCCTTGATAGGTGCTTTCCTCGAGAGAAAAGGGAAGCTAAGATGGAAGAATTTATCAACCTTTGTCAAGGAGGTATGGGTGTTGAATAATATTCTCTAAAGTGTACCGAATTGTCTAAGTATGCTCCATCTATGGTGGAGGATCCTAGGGATAAGATGAATAGGTTTGTCATGGGTGTGTCTAGTTTGGTGAGAAAAGAATGCTATTCGACTATGCTTCATGATAATATGGATATATCCCTTCTTATGGTGTATGCTAAACAAATGGAGGATGAGAAACTCCAAGACAAGAATAGGGAAGTGAAGAGGCCAAGGAACGATGATGGAAATTCTTCCAAAGATAAATCCGAGGGTCATGGGAAACCAAGGTTCAAAAGAAGGTTCTCCAACCAAGGCTCCTCTAGTGCTCCAAGGGTCAACGAAGATAGGGTGTCTAACCCTAAGCCTAAAGGAGGCAATAGTGGTGGATCTTCTATGGTCAAACCTTCATGTGCCAAGTGCGGTAAGAAACACGATGGTAAATGTCTTGCCGGTACGGGTGCCTGTTATGGTTGTGGCAAGAGTGGGCATCAATTGAAGAATTTCCCAACATTTACGGCCAATGGGAGAGAAGATAAACAAACTCCTCCTAGCAGTTCCAATACCGATGCTCTCAAGAAAAACCACTTCTATGCTCTTCAATCTCAAGGTGACCAAGAGAGTTCCCCGTATGTGGTGACCGGTATGTTACAAGTCTTTTCTATTGATGCATATGCATTATTAGACCCCAATGCCATTTTTTCATTTGTTACACCTTTTTTGGCTATGAAGTTTGAAATACTCCCGATGTATTAGAAGAACCCTTTTCGATGTCTACCCCGATTGGTGACTTGGTAGTGGTAAAAAGAGTCTATAGGAGTTGTCCTATTTCTTTGTCCCATAAAGTTACCTTGGTGGATTTAGTGGAGTTAGACATGTTAGATTTTGATGTGATCTTGGGTATGGATTGGTTGCATGCATGTTATGCCTCTATTGATTGTAGGACTCAGGTAGTAAAGTTCCAATTTCCAAATGATTCTACTTTAGAGTGGGAGGGGGAAATTATATCCCTAGAGGTCAATTTGTTTCTTGTATCAAAGCTAGGAAAATGATCTCCAAGGGGTGTATTTACCATATTGTTAGGGTTATGGATGTTGAGTCCAAAACCCCTTTCTTAGAGTTGTTCCCCGTGGTGAGAGAGTTTTCGGAAGTCTTTCCCAATGACTTTCCCGGCATTCCTCCTGAATGGAAAATAGATTTTAGCATTGATCTCTTGCCAGATATGCAGCCTATCTCCATTCCTCCTTATAGAATGGCTCCGGCCGAGTTGAAAGAGTTGAAAGAGCAACTCACGGACTTGTTAGACAAGGATTTTATTCAACCAAGTATCTATCCTTGGGGTGCTCTGGTATTGTTTGTTAGAAAGAAGGATGGGTCTCTTAGAATGTGTATTGACTATTGCCAATTAAACAAAGTGACCAAAAAGAATAAGTATCCCCTTCCAAGGATTTATGACTTGTTTGATCAACTTTAAAGGTCTAACTTTTTCTCCAAAATAGATATTCTTTCGAGTTACGATCAACTAAGGGTGATAGGGGTTGACATTCCCAAAATGACCTTTAGGACCCGGTATGGTCACTATGAATTTGTGGTCGTGTCATTTGGGTTGACCAATGCCCAGGCGGCATTCATGGACCTAATGAATAGAGTGTTTAGATACTATCTTGATATGTTTGTGATAATGTTTATTGATGATATTTTGATCTATTTAAAGAGTGAAAACGAGCACATGAACAATTTAAGGATTGTATTGCATGCCCTTAAAGACCACCAATTGTATGCGAAGTTTAGTAAGTGTGAGTTTTGGTTAAGGTCCGTAGCCTCCCTGGGTCATATTGTGTCAAGCAAGGGTATTGAGGTAGATCCTATGAAGATAGATGTGGTCAAAGGTTGGCCTAGACCACTAAATACTATCGATATTAAAAGCTTTTTGGGTTCGCCCGGTTACTATAGGAGGTTTGTTGAGGGTGGGTTTTTCCTCCATTTCTTCTCTGTTGACGGCTTTGACTCAAAAGAAGGCTAAGTTTATGTGGTTGGAGGCTTGTGAGGAAAGCTTCCAAAAGTTGAAAGATAGACTTACTTTCGCTCTGGTGTTAACCTTATCGAAGGGTACCGATGGGTTGTTGTTTATTGTGATGCCTCTAGAGTGGGTTTGGGATGTGTGCTTATGCAACATGGTAAGATGATTGCCTATGCTTTAAGGCAACTTAAGATCCATGAAAAGAATTATCCAACCCATGATTTTGAATTGGCAGCGGTAGTATTTGCCTTGAAAATATGGAGGAATTATCTATATGGGGTGCATGTCAACGTGTTCACCGATCAAAAGAGTCTTCAATATGTGTTTACCCAAAAAGACTTGAATCTTCGACAAAGAAGGTGGTTAGAACTTTTAAATGATTATGACATGAGTGTTCTTTACCACCCCAAAAAGGTCAATATAGTTGTGGATGCCCTAAGTCGATTGTCCATGGGTAGTGTGGCCTATGTAGAGGATGAGAAGGAGTTAGTTCCTGATGTACATAGGTTGGCCTGGTTAGGTGTCCAACTAGTGGATTCCACCAAGGGTGGTGCCATGGTCCATAATGGTTCCAAACCATCCTTTGTAATAGACATGAAGTCCAAGTAAGACCTTGATCCCATGCTAGTGGAGTTGAAAGAATCGTTACTCAACAAGTTTGTTGAGGATTTCTCCCGAGGGGGAGATGGGGTGCTTAGGTACAAATGTCGGTTATGTGTTCCAAATGTTAATGGCTTGAGAGAGCAAATTTTAAAAGCTCATGGTTCGCGATATTCTATTCATCTAGGAGCCACCAACATGTACCGTGACCTACGGAAAGTCTATTGATGGAATGGCATGAAGAAGGATATAGCGAGTATTGTAGCCAAATGTCTGAATTGTCAACAAATTAAGGCCGAGCACCTAAGGCCGAGAGGCTTGTCCCAAGATATTGATATTCCCACTTGGAAGTGGGAGGGTGTGAATATGGATTTTATAGTGGGTTTGCCTCATACTCGAAGGCAACATGATTATATTTTGGTCATTGTGGATAGAATGACGAAATTCACCCACTTTATTCCCGTTAAGGTTTCATTTTCGGCGGAAGACTATGCCAAATTGTACATGAAGGAGATAGTGAAGCTGCATGGGTTTCCTTTATCTATTATTTCAGATCAGGGTACTCAATTTACTTCACACTTTTGGAAGGCATTCCAAAAAGGGCTTGGTACTAAGGTCAAGCTTAGATGACCTTTCACCCTTAAACGGATGGTCAAGCGCAACGCACCATTCAAAACCTAGAGGATATGTTGAGGGCATGTATTATAGATTTCAAAGGTAATTGGGACGACCATCTACCGTTGATAGAGTTTGCCTACAACAATAGTTACCACTAAAGTATTGCCATGGATCCCTTCGAAGCATTGTATGGTAGGAGGGGTAGATCTCCGGTTGGGTGGTTTGAAGTGGGTGAAGTTTCTCTAATCGGTCCTGAACTAGTTTATGAGGCCATTGAGAAGGTCCGACTCAATAGAGAGAGGTTAAGGATGGCCCAAAGTTGGCAAAAGTATTATGTCTATGTTAGAAGCAGGGATCTAGAAATTGAAGTTAATGATTGGGTCTATTTGAAAATCTCACCTATGAAGGGTGTGATGAGGTTTGGCAAAAAAGGGAAACATAGTCCCCGGTATGTAGGCCCATTTCATATCTTGAAACGTGTTGGGAAAGTTGCCTATGAGTTAGACTTTCCAAATGAGTTGGCTCCGGTTCACTCGGTATTTCATGTTTCTATGCTGAAGAAGTGCATTGGTGCTCCGGTAACTATCATTCCTTTAGAGGGTTTGGGAGTTGATGAGAGTCTTTCCTATGAAGATATTCTGGTAGAGATTTTAGACCAGCAAGTTAAGAGGTTGAGAAACAAGGATGTAGCTTCCTTAAAGGTGTTGTGGAGGAATCATTTAGTTGAGGGTGCTACATGAGAGGCCAAGGCCGATATGAAGTCCCACTATCCTCATCCTTTTCCTTCTACTCCTATCCAAGCTTGAGGTAAGTATTCTCTCTTGAGTTTGGTGATTTTCGAAGCCATGTATGTTATATGTGTTCTTTATGATTTCCTTATGATATGCATGTTCTTGTGAGAATTCATGTTTAGATTAAATTGAGTTTTCATGATTTATGTGTTCCTCATGTTGATTTGCATTTTAGTATGATGATTGCATATTTGACTTCATGAGATGATTTGATGAACATTCTTAGTTATGCTTTTGATGAAATGACATATTCGCTCCATAATGTTGTTTGAGCTTGCTTTGAGTTGGAGAAGGTAGTTCCTCCTATAATAATATGAAATGATGAGTTTTGTGCATAATGGGTTGTGGATGTAGCTCCTACTTCCTTGTGTTGCATTGATTACGTCTTGAGAATGGAGTTGATGTTTCCTCCTTTGAATTGTACGTTATTTTGAAGCTGCATGCATGATGGGCTGCTAGTCTTGAGTCTTTATTTTCGTAAGGTGTCTAAATCGTCATTCGAGGACAAATGTTCCCAAGGGGGAGATAATGTAACACTCCAGAAAATAATGGGTGAAACTAGAGCCTAAACGTGGGAGTTAACGTCATGAGTTAAGGGCAAGGGCCAAGGGAGAGGACTAAAATAGTCCACTCTCCCCTAGGCACAACCTTAGTGACCACGACCATCCCCATGACTCGTGGTAGGGACCACGAATCGTGGTGTGGCTCGTGCTAGCCTAGGTAGTGTGCTCCCCAAAATCTTCCAAAAAGAAGCTCTCCTTCATGAGCCACTTCACGGTTCGTGGTGAAGACCACTGCTCGTGGGAAGGCTAGTGGAGAAGAGTTGGGTGTGTGAGGGTGGCAACAAAGTAGCTTAGTTACTGCCCCAAGGTCCACGAGAGGGACCATGGCTCGTGTCATTGACCACGGCTCGTGGAGCACCTTCTGAAGATTCCTTGGGCATTTAAGCTAGGGGCCTCAAGGTAACATAGCTACTGCCTCAAAGACCACGAGAGGGACCACGGCTCGTGGAGCCCCTCGTGGTAATGCTTTGGGCTTGTGAGCTTTTGGCACCAATTGCCTAGCCACTGCCCCAACTTCACGAGGGAGACCACGAATCGTTGTCCCCACTATGGCTCATGAAAGTGGATCGAAACCTAGGCGTGGTCACTACGTGAACGTGAAGGTTAGTTTAGTCTTTTCCTATTTTAGTCCAATTAAAGTGAGGTCGTTTTGGGTATTTTTAGGGGTACTATATAAGTTGTTTTAAGTTAAAATACACCCAAACTAAGTCATTATACTCAAACACCAAGATAAAACTAAAACTTCATCTTCCTTACAATATTTCTTTATCTAAAACTCAAAGAAGAAGAAGAGTAGACTTGGAGCTAGGGTTTGGAAAATTCAAGGGTTCTTCCTCAAATTTCTTGGATATTCTTAATCAAGGTATGGTTGCTTTTCATCTATGGGTAGCTTTCACCCATAGAGTCCTTTCGAAACATGATTTCAAAGCTTCAATTTTCCTAAAACCTAGCGTTTCAGTCTAAGTCATGGGTTCTCTTTCAAAAAATTTTCAATTATTTATTTATGGTTGATTATGGTTGATTATGGTGGATTATGGTTGAATTGATGATTAATTGTTGATTTTTGATAAAATCCCCCCAAGAACCCATGAATCCCCCATATTTCTAAATTGTGAATTCATGATGTGGGTTGATTGATTATAGAAGCATGTCAATTGATTATGTTTATATTAATTGAGTTATTGAATCATTGTATTCCCCTATCTAATTTAGAAATTCTAGATGTTTGGGTTGAGTTTGATTCATAGCCTTAAAGGGTAAATTATGAGGGTTTGTACATGTTTATGAGAATTGTGTATGAGCTTGTGATTCACTTAGAAAGTGAGGATTCTATGACTATGGTGTAATTGTGGTATTGTTGCAAGATCATTCTCCCCATACCCTTACACATGACCATGTATGAAATGTCTATGACAATTATGGTATTGTTGTGTTGATTGAAAGGTTAGTCTCATGAACATACTATGAATATGATGTGAAAGGTTTACTCACATGTTGATGATTGGAAGGTTGAAAGGACATTCTCACCTAATTTAATCAATGAGCTATTTTATGAGTTGTGTTGAATGAAGGGAATTATGTAAAGTTTGGGAAATAATGCTTAGCATTGAGTGGATATGAATTTGAGGTAAAGATCCTCCTGTTAATGCAATAGGCCGGGTTTCTAGTAGCTATATCCCTAACCCATAACTATGTGCCCACATAGGTCTTTAGCTAGTGGATCAACCTAAAAGCTAATACGTGCTGTTCTACCTTAGGCAAATAGAACATCTCTTTTCGGTGTGGTACATGACACTGAATTCCATGTAGACCTCATGGTCTATGTCGGTTAAGGCTATTTTCCCTACATGACAAGAATATGAACATGAACTATACTTTTGACTTCTCAAGGAGTTCTACTTAGTGTGAGTGGGGGAAAGGGACTTCACTTATACATTGAACAAGTAGGCTTTGGAAAGGGAGGTTATAGTGTGGTTTCCTTATGCTATGAAGATATATGAATTATGCATGTATGCTATGGATTGTTGCTACGAGTGGCTTTCCTTGTTTCAAGTTAATGAACATGAATGTCTTCTTGTTTATGAGTATTGGCAATGGATGAGGACAAGTTATGATATGTATGATGATTGTGGCCTAAAAATGATACTTAGTTTTAGATAGGATTGTGAGATCTTGTCTATGCTTTGCACAAGTATGGCTTAGGGTTGCTTATGAGTTGGTTTGACTATGTATTTACACTATTGTGCATTATGGCTCTTAAAAATGATAAAGTGCATGGTTTCAACTAAATTGTCCCTTTTTGCATGTCTTAAAGATTTTTATGCATGGCTTCTATACTTAGTACATCTTTGTGCTAACCCATATTTTCTACCTTTTTCCACAAAGTGTAGGTACGGGTTGTTGAAGTTGCTTCTCTTTGGTTGAAAGCTTGGATTGATTCTCTCCTTGCCTTGGTGAGTCCTTATGGTTCAAGGACAAGGGTTATTCTTTCTAGTTTCCTTTTGTATGTTCTACTTTCAGACTTTATTGTAAAGTGTTGTGATCCTATTGATTCGATTGTATTAGATGGCTTACGGAGACACTGTCTAGATTTCTTTTGGTTTTATGAAAAAGACTTTTTGATTGTAAATTTTTTTTGTAATTCCCCATCATTTCTATTACTTATGTTTATATTTATGCTAAGGGCTTGTATGAGACCCCTTCGGGGTCAAGTACGCCTTGTTATGTCTAGGGGGTACCCCTGGGTCGTGACAAAAACCCCAGTTCTTGGGGTTTGATCATGTGATTATAGATTTAATTAGTTTATGGGTATTGTTAATTACTAGTTTAAATGCTTAATTGAAGTGAGTTTAATTATTAATTGATGTTTAATTTATGAACTGTAGTTGCAATTGCAGTTCTACTTTTGTGTTCTTGGCTTTCTTGAGAGAAATGTTTTAGAACAAAGATTAGTGATTAATGATTTGTAGGTATTGGGTTGAACTGGGTTTAGCTCGACAGTGTGAATCCTAAACCCAAACCTACCCATCTAGATCGAAAGAGTGGATGACTTAAGGTGCGGGTTGTTCTTCATTGTCATGCTTGTTGATGTTAGAAAGAAATCACCTAATTTGGGATAGTTGTTCGAGAGAAAGCTATCTCCCTTATAGTCTAGCCTACTCACTGATATTTAGATGTTTACTAGTAGTTTCAATTACCCATATATCAAAATTTGTCTATAATCGATCACATTTCGAAATCCTGCTCTTTATTGCTATTTCAAATTATTTGTGACTACTTTGTAGTTGATAATTGCAAACCAACCCCCCCCCCCCTCAAATCTGGCATTCGTGCCACCCTTTTAAATTGTTTTATGTATTTTTTGATAATTTCTATTCATATGGATGATTAGATGACATTCATACTTCTTAATTGAATTTAAGCACGTATCGCTTCCTGTAGGATTCAACCCCAATTCAATTGTTGGGTTTTATACTGATTAACAGTCGTTTGCACTTATAATTGGAAGAAGTGTGCTTGAAACATTAAGTCAAAATAGCGGCACTGTCGGGGAGTGGTATTGTTTGAAATTCTTTTGGTGAAGTTGAATTGTGTTCTTTTTAATCATAGTTGAATTTACTTATTTTAGTTTTGGTTTTGTGTTGGTTGTGTTAAAACAGAGGAGGAGATGAGCGTCAACAGAAGTAATGGTAGCCAAGTGAGCCACCAAGACGACATTGGGTATCTCAATGATGTTAATGACCCAAACCAAGTTGGTGGTATTGGTGCCATTTGTTTACCTCCGGGTGAAAGCACTATGCTTTAGCTCCTACAACTGAAGAGTTTGTTTGGGGGGCTAGCTCATGAGGATCCCCATGAGTTTACTAGAAATTTTGTTGATGTCTCATTTAAAAACATATCGCAAGAATCGGTCCGTCTGAGGTTGTTCCCATTTTCTCTAATGGGCGAGGTAAACAAGTGGTTGGCTGAGTTACCAAGAGATTCCATCACTTCTTGGATAGAGCTCATCATAGTATTCCAAGTGAGATTCTGCCCTTCATCAAAGATGATGATACTTAGGGATAGTATCAAAGGATTCAAACACTTGGAGGGTGAGTCAATCCACAAGACGTGGCTGAGGTTTATGAAATTTGTGTTGCTATACCTAACTCATGGACTTCAAGATAATGTGCTACTACAAAGCTTCTATAGAAGCCTTGATTCAGTAAATAAGGAGTGGCTGATCAGCTTTCTCTAGGTGGTATAATGCAACAGCCCTATGCAATAGCATCCCAACTCCTTGACTGTATGACCAAGCTTAACCGGGCATGGTACACTCGCGAAGACCAAGTCTCTCCTCCTACCTATAAAATGACAAAAGAGCAGATAAAAAAGGATCAAGAGAGAGACCAAAACATGGCCAAAATGATGACCCAGCTGGATATCTTAGCCAAGAATGTCATGGGTGCCGGTATAATGAGTGTTAATGTTATGGGTGTTGGTAGAGTAAACCTCGATGAAGCAAAATTTGAAGCGTTGTACAATGAATAAGTAAAATTCCTAGCTAACAAAGGAGGAGGTTATCGTGCAAATTACCCAAGACCGGGTGGTAATCAAGGTTGGAATAGAGATGAGGGATGGAGAGACCGTGACAGAGATTGGCATGATCACAATGCTACTTGGAAGGAAAGAGAGGGGGAGAAGGATAGGTATGTGCCTTCTCATGAGCATCAAAAGCCCAAGGAATCTTAAGGTGGCCATACGGAAGACATGCTCTCATGCATTCTTAAAAAGGTTGAAGGGTCCAAAAAAGTGCTGAAAGAAATGAAAGAGGATGTCTCGACTCTCAACCAGATGTTGACATTTCACTCAGTCTCTATCAAACAGTTGGAGACCTAAATGGGTCAAATTTCTTCACATTTAAATCTAAGATAACAAGGGGGGTTGCCTAGTGATACAATGGCAAATTCCAAAAATGAATCTTGATTTCGTATCTGCATCGTGCACGACGTTAACTAAGGCACTTCTTGGGAGGCAACCCAAGTTTTTAATGCTTTGGTTTTTGATTTTGAATAACGGGTGTTGATTGTGCAGGTTGAAAAGTGAAGTGCATTTGAGAATGTCCAGTTTGGTGAGGAAAAAATTCCAGTAGGTGACTCGCCGAAGAGTTCAGCGAGCCCAACTTGGATCACCGTTAAACCCATAAAACATGAAATGGAAGTCTGTAAAACTCAGTGGGCCAATTGTTTAATCAGCAACTCGCTGAACAGGTCGGCGAGCCCAATTTTGACTGCCTTTTGGACCCTAAAATTGACTGGAGGTCTTGTAAAACTTGGTGAGGTAAGTCACAACTCGGCGGATCGCTGAGTGGTTCGGCGTGGTCAACTGAAATCACCGAAAGGGCCATGAGCCGAAAGGTTTTAAAAGACCAAATGGTTTTAAATTTCAAAATCTTTCATATTCTTGAATTTCAAACTCAGTACACACTCACCCGCACTTTAAATTTTTCGAGCTTCCCTTTTTCATTTGATTTTCGTGTTTGATCTCGTGCCCGAATTTGGATTACTTCGCTGCCTAGCTTTTCAAATTATCAATTTGGCATACATGTTGGTTTTTCAAACCCCGCACCTTTGATTAGTGGCTGAACTCAAATATTGTGTGTTGGGTAATTGTTGAAATCATGTTTTATATGTTGGGTTGCTCGTTGTTGATTTTGAACTTGTGCCTAAATGCTTAAAAAGATGATTTCCCATGTTTTGTATGATTAAATTGATTCTAAATTGTTGGGTTGCAGTTAATTTGTATTGGGACTAGTCGAGTGAAGTTTGAGTAACCCCAAATTGTGCCAACTAACGTAATTTGCCCAATGATAGAGCGATTGACGTCATTCTTAAGAGCAAAAGTCATTAAATGGCCAATTTTCGTCAAATCGGGGGAAGTCTGAGTACTCCAGAGGCATGGGTCTTATGGGTTTGGTTTGACTTGAGTGGGGTTTGTTTTGATTTTGATTTCGGGGGCTGCGGGCTTATTTTTGAAAACAGGGTTGAAAATTGGTACATTAGAAAGTTTGGCGAGTTGGGTCGAGCTCGCCAAACGGTTCGCCGGTTCATCGAAGACCCCCTACGATCGCCTTTAATTTCATAATTTGACTTGGTTGAGTCTGTAACTTTTGGCGGGAAGCTTCAGCTCGCCGAGTTCACTCGGCGACTCACTGAAAGGTTCCTTTGATCACCCTTTTTGCGCCCCTAACCCCTAAAACACATTGTAATATTTGACGGGATAGTCTAAGCTTACCAAGTGGTGTCGACAATTCACCGAAGGGCCTTGAACATCACTAAAATGCCCTATTTTTGGAAATTTTAAAGCTGGTCCTTTCGGCGAGCCCGATCTGGCTCGCCTTAGCGGCTTGGCGAGTGGTTCGGTGAGTCTTTCTGCAACTTAATTTCTGAAACTTTCTTGAATGATTTCTAACACTTTTCGATGTGTTTTGCAGATATGGTTAGACCTAAAGTACCAAGACGAGACATGCCGCCCTGCAAGTGGGCAAAATGGATCATCATAAATGAGGATGCAACGGCATCCAAAACAAAGGCCACCAAAATTCCTACCATGGGTGGAAAAGGCAAATAAAAGGGCAAGGTGCCTAAAGTTGAGTTACTGGAGGTCAGCTCTAATAGTGAGGGATTCTTTGCGACTCATCTTACTATATTTGAAAGCGAGGGGGAACACCAAGATCCTTAGGCTGCCATTTTTGAGCCTGATGATCACCAGCTTCTATTAGCCCGGAAAGCTGAAATGCACTCCAACAAGATGCATGATCCTTCTAGGATTTGGGTGCCTCAGACTACTCCTCCTCTAGTCTAGATTAGGATGTGGTCCCAGCACCACCTGTATAGGGTCGTCCTCCCCGATCTCTCAATAGACTAAAGGTTAAGGGATTGAGGACTATCATTGAGGAGAAGAGATTGTCCATATATGGTGTGGTTGAAAGATATCTAGAGATATAGAGCAGCCTGAAGTCCCACAAGTTCCAGCTCTTTACTAAACCCCGGGGTCCCTACATTCCTAATTGGGTTCGGGAGTTCTACTCAGCTAATGGAGCTCTGGTACCATATCGAAAGAGAAAGGTTGTTGCCTTCAAACCAATAGAGTATGTAGTTGTCCGGGGAAAATGGTAAAATGAGACAGTGATGATATAAACATTGTATTGGAATGCACCAACAACATCACTTGTGACTACTAGAACATGATCAAGATAACAGCCTTAAAGGACATGAAAGGTTGGCTGGACCTTCTCCTCTTCGACAATACTCCAGGTGGTTTGAGGCTGGTGAGCCAATAGAGAAAAAATAACTCAATGTGGCAGCGAGGTACTAGTTCGGATTCATTAGTAGCACAATCATGCCGTCCCAGAATAAGTCTATCCTCCGCCACACAAAGACGGCCTGTCCTGGATCCATCATTGCAGGGAAGTGCATAAATATAGGTGCAATTATCATACGGGAGATGGCCATGAGAGTTAGGCAACAAAAAAAATCTTTCCCTTTTCTGGTGTTGATCACCGAGTTATGCAGACGAGCCTGGGTGCCACGTGATGAGAAGAATGACGTGGTAGTGATTCCTACCTCCTATACGGACATTCGACATATTGAAGCTGAGTACTTAAAGGAGGAGGTAGAGAAGAAGAGGGTAGCCCTAGTGGATATATCCCCGGCTGTTGATATTGAGAAATTATCTGCAGAGGCAATATTGCCTACTCTAACCATTGGGCCTTCAGGTACTTCTAGCTCTGCGCCTTCTATGACTCTGAGTTCTTCTATCGTTGTCCTGCCTCCTAGGTCTACTGCTAGTACTGATGCATCCGAACCTCCACTTACCCAGGCAATGCTGCTACAGATTGGGCACCTAACCTATTCTGCTGATGTACGTGCCTCCAGGCTAGAGGCAGCAGTTCCTAGGATGATTGAGACAGCTCTCACCACTCCTTTGACCGCTCTTAGAGATGCTATTGATTCCCTCATGGCAAGGATAGATGTGTGTGAGAGAGGTCAGGGAGCCACTCATGAGGTGACGGTCTTAAAGGCTGCGATAGCAGAGTTGAGGAAAGATGTGGACTAGCTGAAGTCCACTGACATATCTATGATTTTTGGGACCGTGGAGATTCCTGACGACCTGGACGCAAATTTTTCGTCTTGTCCTGATATTTCTCTGACTACCACTGGAGATGAGGTTAGAGCTGATGATGTGGCTACAGATTCCAAGGCTGAGACTGATGAGAAGCAGCTCAGTGTTTAGGAGACCACTTATGAGGTCTTGACTGAGGTTGAGGAGGCGATTGTTCATTTGGCCATTCAGATATCTTTGAGGGAGACTTGTATGTCAAGCTACAGTAGAGCTAGTATTGATGTTGCACCGGGCATTGATGCCCAATCCCAGAGTATTACCCCGGGCATTGATGCCTCAATAGATGGAGTGACTGAGTAGAAAAGATCATTCTCTTTACCTCCCCCGCAGTTGTTTTTATTGAATTATTCTTATTTAGTTGCATTTCAGGACAACTGCTTTTGTTTTGTGGGTGGAGTGAGGTATATTCATACCTACCTCTTATGATTACATTTTATTTGTATACATTGAGTTTTGTGATGTATACTTGTGTTTTGATCGAGTTTGGATCTTAATCTTTTGGATGGTTGAGCTTGTGGCTCATTCTTTTGAATGGAAATGGTTTTGAACTATTTTTAAAAATTTTGTGCCACCTCTATTATTTGTGATTATGGCTGTTCTTGTGCAAATTTGAGTATTGGTTATGATCAATACCGATGACTTAAATAGTGCTCTTAATTGAACAAAATGAATGTGCGACTACGATGAGGCCAATGAAGTTGCATAGACAATGTGTGAAATTTTAGCATCTCGTTGTGACTAGCCGGTTATCAAATAAGTCTCTTGTGATGAACATTGCACACTAGCTAGAAAGTGTGGAGTCTTGTTTGATATTGGTGCCAATGCCTTGTGTGATGAGCTTACTTTTAACAATTGTGTGATGACACCTAGAATTTGTCCCATTGGTCCAGTTGACTAAGTGATGCAAGCACTTGAAATGATCTTAGGGAACAATTTTGAAGAGTGAAACAATTTAACAATATTTTTCTTTATTAGCCAACCTTGTGAGATGTGTGAACCTTGCTTGAGCCCTTTTCAGCCTTATCATTTTCTTCGAAGAAACTTGAACAATTGTGACCCCTCTTCATCAATTCACCCATAACTCTCATAAAGTGTGGTTTGTTTTAATAGCCAACTTAGGCCAAAATCCTAAGTTGGGGGTATGGTGAGAAGAGAAGGAAAATCAAGAAGTGTGAGAAATCCCCTTTTGAGAATGCTTTTGAGAAAAAAAATGGAACCCCTCCATGTAAAAAGAAAAGAGAAAAGAAGCAAAGAAAAAGAATGAAAAAGTTATGACATACAGTGATGAAAATTGCAAAAGAAATGGGGTATCCGGTAATTCATATGAAGTCGAATAATGGGGTAGATTATGAGCACATTTGAAATGTTAAAGAAAAGGAGGAAAGTGATGTTCAGGCCACGCTTCATGAGGGTAGCAACCACTGAGCCTAATTGACCATACCTTTACACTCATCCCCGTTACAAGCCTTGAAAAGACCTTTGTGATCTTGAGTGAGCTGAAACGAGTGTTGATTGGAAAATAAAGGAAAACCTATGGGTGAAGTCATGTATGTATTCATCTTTGTGAGTGTGAGAGTCGAATGTTATTTCGAAACTATAAATTGTTGAAAAAGTTTGTGTGAATAGGGAATCATCTTTGTTGTGAGGGAATTTGAGTACCTTTGTTGAGCTTGAACTTGGATTTGAAACAAGTATTGTGTACTTGAGTAACTTTGATAATGGTGAGTCACAAGTTGAATCTTTGAGTGCACAATTGATCATTGCATGAGTAAGTTGAACCTTATTGTGTGCATTTTGAGACATCCTTTTTGAACTACTGATCTTGAGCTTTACTTGAGGACAACCAAAGGTTTAAGTTGGGGGTGTTGATGAGTCCGGAATTTGGACTCATTTAGGGCTTTGTTTATATAGATTTAGTGTCCTCAAATGCTTATTTTATGCCATAAATTGATGCTAAAGCCTTGATTTTCAGGTATATGGATTGAGGAGCAAAGCAAGGACACTAAAATGCAAAAAGAACAAAACAAGCTGAAGAAATGAAGTAGGGCGAGCTTGAGGATCGCCAAGAGCACTTAGCGTGTCTCTGACTGGCTAATCTCACCACCTAAAGCTCTAGTGTGCCAAGCCCTAAAGGAAAAACCAAGTCGGCGATGAAAAGGAGCAGTCAGTGAATCATTGAGTAGTTCCACGATGCAAAGAGAGATCGCCCAAAGTTACAAACCTTAAGGATACTGAGTGACAAGTCAAAAAGGTGATGGAAGAGATCAATGGGCTGTTCACCGAGTGGTTCAACGCGACTTACTTCGCCTAATGGCCCTTCGTGGCTTATTTTTGGTAACTATAAATTAATTTTTCAACTTCTAACAATGAGGATTTTTAGTCGAGAGCAATTTTCTCTTAAGTTTTGATAGTTCTTAGTAGACCTGAAGGCTTTTTGAGACTCAATTTGGAGATTTTGCAAGTGGGTTTCGAATTTTCTGCAAATTAAAGCATTTTAAAGGCTTAATTACTCTTACCCAGTTGATGGCTAATTGATTTGGTAACTGTTCTTATCTTTTTATGATGTTCAGCTAAAACCCCAATTCTTAGGGTGTGATAATGTGATTTTGGGTTGAATTAGTTTATGGGTATTGTTAATTAATAGTTTAAATGCTAAATTGAAGTGAGTTTAATCATTAATTGATGTTTAATTTATGAATTATAGTTGCAAATGCAGTTCTACTTTTGTGTTCTTGACTTGCGAGAGAGAAAGGTTTTAGAACTAAGATTAGTGATTAATGATTTGTAGGTATTGGGTTGAGCTGGGTTTAGCTTGAGAGAGTGAATCCTAAACCCAATCCTACCCATCTAGCTCAAAAGAGTGGGTGAATTAAGGTGTGGGTTGTTCTTCATTGCCATGTTTGTTGATGTTCGAAAGAAATCACCTGATTCGTGATAGTTGTTTGAGAGAAAACTATCTCCCTTATAGTCTAGCCTACTCACTCATATTTAGTTGTTTACTAGTAGTTTCAACTACCCATATATCGAAATTTTCCTATAATCGATCATCCCGAGAATCCCTATCCTTATTGCTAGTTCGATTTGTTTGTGATTACTTTGTATTTGATAATCGCAAACCAACCCCCCCCCCCCCCCCCCATCTAATACTCGTGTTACCCCTTTAATTTGTTTCATGTCTTTTTCGATAATTTTTATTCCCATGGCTGATTAGAACACATTCATACTTCTTAATTGAATTTAAACATGTACCGCTCCCTGTGGGATTCGACCCCAACTCAATGGTTGAGTTTTATACTGATTAACAATCATTTGCAAATATAATATGCAGAAGTGTGCTTGAAATGTTAAATCAATTAGTCACTATTCTAGAGATACTTTTGACCACAAATTTCTATTGTTAAGTGCTTTAATACTGTAGTCAAACTATGCCAAGTGGCATGACAAAAGTAGTATTAGTATAAAAGTCACGTACTGGTAGACCTTATCGTCAACCCAATCCAACAACATAATATAAAGTATACATTCAGAAGAAACAATGTAGTATGAAAGTTATACCACCCCAAGTATAATGCCCATGAACTAATACACTTTTATTCTAGCCTCATACCTCACTCTGCTACCAACTCTATCATTAAACATTCGACCCTCTTTTAATTCTAAGGCTTCCCACTACCAATTATTCCACTTTAATATCAGATCATAGCCTAACCCTTTTATCACAATAATATTTCCTAAAAAATGACCACACCTAGCCTTGTTAGCAAACCTACTACTCTCCCTCATGATATCATGTAAACACCATGGCCTTTTGATCTAGTACCTGAAACTGGCACATACTATTGGTCTTTCTTGACTAAAATACCCAGTACAAACATGCCATAAATGCTAAACAATCATTAATAGACCCAACACCTGAATCATGAACTAGACTCTTGGTCATTTTCTTGACTTAGTAACCATTATTTCAATAAAAAAAAATAACATACCCTTGTAATCACAATTATAACATAGCTCCAACTCTGAGTTCTTACCTGACTTATCATTCACATGAAAATGTCCCACATGATATATATATATATACATATATAATACCCTTGTTCAACTCAACTTTAAAGTAACCCGGACCACTCACGGATCCAACATACATACATCACATTATATCAAGGTAAACATGGTTCACTCATGGAACCACAAATGCATATAACCATTCCTCTCAACGAACCCACAAATAAATTTTGTAGTGTACAGGTGCGGCCCAAGTCAACCATAGTTAGTATTTATACTAGGCATGGTATTCGAGAAAATCATTAGTATTTATATTAGACGTGGTATTCGAGTCAACCATTAGTATTCCTGTACTGATGTGGAGCCCAAGCCAACCGGTAACCACAAACAACATGCACAACCACAATCACAATGAATAATAACACCTGAAACCTGATATCCGTGAATTTACAATATTTTTGATGCAATTCACTTAGAAGTTGTGTGTGTCTAGAGCCATATTGTATTAGGAATAATGTGTTTTGTGCTATGTTTGCATGAAATAAGGTTGGAATGCAATTGATGGTGATGAGTGCTGAAATCATACAGATAAGGCCACTCACAAAATGATCCACGGACCGTAGGTCCTGTGACAGACCGTAGTTGGGCAGGCATAGATGGAGCATTAGGAGATTCTGACCAAGTGTGGAACTACGAAGCAACTGACGGACCGTAGGTCGCCCAGGGCCGCCTGCATATCCGTCGATGGGTTAAGAGAGTTGAAGTTCCAGTAGCTGATGAAAATGCCTCAGTGTGGATCCACAGAAGTGGACCCATAGACTGTAGGTCGACCTACGCTCCATGTTGCACGTCCATCGTTGATGATCTGAGAGTGAAGGTTTTAGTACCTGCTGAAATGTTGCTAAGTGTTGAACCATGGAGAGTGACCTACGGACCATAGGTCGACCCATGGTCCGTAGGTCAAGTCATCACTTGAAGTCGTGTTCCAGACTGTTTATTTCCCTATTTTGATTCCCTTTTATTTTAGGACATGTTTTCTATAAATAGGGTATGTAAACCTCTTTTTTAGGGGTTAGACATTATTGTTTACTTTTAGTTCATGGTATTTTGTGGAATTAACTTGCAACTTTAGCAATTTGATTTCTGGATTTCCTTTCACAAGATTTTGACTTCAAAATTCAATTGGAGATTCCGGGTTTCTTCTACTCTAATCGTAAGTTCATGAATTCTTTTTACCCATATGAATTGTGTTCTTTCAAGCATGAGTAACTTAATCCACAACTAGGGTTGTGGGAACCATAAATAATTAACAACGTATGAATAATAATTAAGTAATTCTTGAATAATGTTTATGCATGTATTTGTAATTCTTTCACTTAGAAGTCTTTTTGACGGTTGCGAATGTTAGAACTCTCCTTTTTCCTACTTGTTGGACCAAGGAGGTAATGAATGAGAAAAGAATCAACAACAGAGATTTAGTGGATGCTATCTAATAGTCTAATATCAATTAGTGCGACGGTGAAAACTAATTCATACATTGATGTTATGTATAATCTAAGGTAAAGGTAAGGGTTAGTAAATCATACACTCGTAGCCAGACCAAGGTGCATAGTGAAATTCCCTATTTTGAGGACCAATCACTTAGGGATACCTAAATTACCAACTTTTCATGTAAAACACTAGGAAAAGATTACTATTATTAGGATTACCGCGTTAAGAGCTTGTGGGGAACACATACACCCTAGTTTCTCTCTCATATTGATAACTTAAAGTTTTAATCATGCTTACGTGTTACTTGATCAACAATCTATTACTTGATTAAACCCCCCCCCCCCCCCCCTTTTATTTACTTGCCTCAGAAATAATTTGACTAAACGGATATAATAGTGAGAAGTTTAAGTTTGAACCATATTCCTCGTGGGATCGATCCCAGCCTACAAGTTGGGTTCTTTTTTTGACAACGATCTCTTATATTTCTTT
The DNA here is from genome assembly GCA_037074985.1 of Solanum bulbocastanum. Taxonomy (NCBI): domain Eukaryota; kingdom Viridiplantae; phylum Streptophyta; class Magnoliopsida; order Solanales; family Solanaceae; genus Solanum; species Solanum bulbocastanum. The sequence goes on along the minus strand of CM073603.1, from coordinate 25,425,796 downwards.
AGGGAGGTGTAATTTGAGCGTATCAAATTTTGGCGCTGCTACCGGGGAATTAGGCTTTTAGATTAAGTTTAACTACATTATTGAACTTTATTCAAGCATTTCTTGATTTTATGTTTTCTTTTGTTTGTGTTTTCTACAGATTTCTACTCTAGTATATGCCAAGTACATGGAGTGGAGGCGATCTATTGACCCCCTACGATTCAGAGTTGAGCAAAACTTTGAGAAAAATGAATAATCAAAGGGTCCAAATCTATCCAATCAGAGAGAATCTAGGTGATGGAGTTGAATAGCAGCCTCCTGGATTGTTAATGTGCACGCTCAGGATCATGGTGGTAATCTACTCGTAAATGCTTTGAGGGTACAAAATCCACTAGAACCAAGGTTGTGTGATAACTATAGGGTCAACTTTAATACACTTGAATCAGAAGGACCTATTGTTCTCCCTCCTTTACCTCATGGGCATACCTTTTTAGTGACGAGCAGTCTGATGCAAATGCTCACAATAAGAGGGTTGTTTTCTGGTCTAGCTTTGGAAGATCTACATGGTGACATGGATAAATTGAGAAGTGTCTCCAAGAGTTGTGTGGGACGACCGAAGTTGGATATGAATGTCATAGGTTTGAGAGTCTTCCCTCTATCATTGACCGGAGATTCTGTGGTATGGTTTTCTAAGCTTCCATATAACTCAATTCATATGTGGGACCAATTTCATAAGGTGTTCATGGCAAAGTATATCCCGTTGTCCAAAAAGCTGAATCACAAGGACAAATTGAAAAACTTCGTAGCACTATGTAAGCAGTTCTTGGGATAGGTTCATTTCATTCAAAAGAAGTATTCCAAATCACCACATAGATGATGAGTCACTGAAGGAGTACTTCTACAGAGGTCAGGATGACAATGGAAATGTTATGCTTGATAATTGCCACCAAGGGGGGTTTTCGAGCAAACACCCAAGGTTCCAACTCGGATAATTGGCACCAAGGTCAAGGAAACTAAGGTTGGAACTATGGAAACTACAATCGAGAGGGAAACTATGTCCAGGATGGGAACTATAATCGTGATAAAAACTACAACCAGAACAACTATGGTAACCGAAATGAGAGAGTTGGGCCCTACATTCCACATGGGAACAGGGAATCTGGTAGTAAGAAGCTGGGGGTAGTATGCCACGCATTGAGGATGTGATGCAGAAGATGATGAAGAGATTTGATGCGACTGATGAGTATGTGAAAGAGATGCAAAATGACTTGTTTAGAATCGGTCAAAAAGTTGATGCCCATGTAGTGTCAATCAAACAACTTGAGAAGTAGTTTAATCAGTTGTCCACTACAGTGAACCCATGTCAGCCTGGCACACTTTCTAGAAACACCATCCAGAATCCGAAGAATGATGTGCATTGCATGACAGTCACTACTCGAGGAGGTAAACCGACCATTGATCACCCTATGCCCTCTGAGATTGAAATTATGGTAGAAAGAGATAAAGATGAGATTGAGGTTACTGGAGAGTCTAAAAATGCTATAGTGAAGGAAGCGAAGATAACCTAAAAGGTTGTTCCCATTCCTAGACCTCCACCTCCATTCCCACAGAGACTGGTGAAGAAGACTAAATATGGAAAATACCACAGGTTCATAACTATATTGAAACAACTTTCCATCAATGTGTCATTGATAGATGCTTTAGAGCAAATGCCTGGGTATGCTAAATTTATGAAAGATTTGGCGACCAAGAAGAGGGTTGTCAGTTTGGAGAATGATGAGAGATTGCAACATTATAGTGCTATTGCTACGAGATCACTTGTGCAAAATAAAAGGATCCTGGAGATTTTTACTATCCGTTGTACCATCAGTTTGTTGCACTTTGCGAAGGCATTGTGTGATTTGGGTGACAACATTAATCTGATGCCATTATCTAGCTACAATAAGTTGGGTTTAGGGGCTCTATAACAGATTGCAATGCGACTATCATGGCTGATAGAACTGTGAAGAAGCCCATTGGTGTTCTCCAAGATATCCTTGTGAAAGTGGAGTAGTTCATTTTTCCGGCGGATTTGTGATACTTGATTGTGAGGTTGGTTTTGAGGTTCCCATCATCTTAGGGAGACCATTCCTTGCTACTGGGTGCACCTTGGTCCATATGGAGAGAGGCAAGATGAAGTTTTGATTGAATAATGAAAAGGTAACTTTCAATATCTGTAGGTCCACAAAGTAGGAAAGTGATCTCAAGTTAGTATCAGTGGTGAATCATATTGTGGAGCGAGCTTCTGAAGTGTCTATTGAAGAGAGGTTGGGTGTTGATGCCCTGGCAGCAGTAATGATGAATTTTGAGGGTGATGGTATTGAAAGCTATGATGAATTAGTTGCTGCACTTGATAGGTTCGAATTTCTTTCCAACCAAAGAAATTATTGCATGAGTATTATTACACTATTGTGGTGCTAACTAAGCTTCCACAGGTACCCTGGCCCGAAGCAAGCTCTGACGCCCCAAGGGCAAATCAAAATCCGTTGCTCCCTCTATGCGGCTGATTGATGTGAGACTAAAATTATACATATTTTATCATTATTTGCCTCACATTTAATATTTATATTTGCTCTTTTTTTAGCATGAATTTTATAAATTGTGCTAAATAATATATTTTATTTGTAAGATTAAATTGGTGGAAAAATGAAGAAGCTTGGAGCTAAAACGAATTAAAAATGAAAGATTATTTAAAGAAATCAAACAAATAGCTTAATCAATTAAATTTATTAAAATAATATATTTAATATATGGGCAGTAAGCTTAAAAAAGGGCAAATTGCAAATTTGCAATTGCCTAACTGCTGTACACGTGTCAGCTGACCAGCGTTCCTCGCCGCCAATAATTTTCAGAAATTGCGGCCACACGGAAATCCAAATTTAATTGGGTTTTGTTTTTCTAATTTGTCTTGAACTTAATTATTTTATTTTGGGTTTCTATATCTATAAATAGGGAATGAAAAATTATTCTTTAGGGGAGCCAAGAACCAAGAACCAAGAACCAAGAAATAATACATAATATAAATTTTCTTCTAGTTTAAGAACCTATAAAGAACCGCCGTGGAGGTCGAATAATTGTAGTTTTTTTTTCTTCTCCTTTATTATTTATTTGTATTCGTAATTAATAAAAGATCATTTAGCTATTGTTCTTAAATTTTTATGATTAACACAATCAAAATTTGTTAAAATAAATATGCTTGTGTTAATGATAGAAATTTAAGAACAATAGCTAAACTATCTTTCATTAATTACGGATTCAAATAAATAATAAATGAGAAGAAAAAATAAATCACAATTCTTCAGCATTCACGATGGCTCTTTCAAAGTCTCTATGCTAGAAGAAAATTTATAATGTGTATTGTTTCTTGATTCTTAGCTCCCTTAAAAAATAACTTTTCATGCCCTATTTATAGATATAAAAACCCCAAATAAAATAATTAAGTTCAAGACAAATTAGAAAAACAAAACTAAATTAAACTGGGGTTTCTGTGTGGCCGCGATTTCTGGAAATTATTGGCGGCAAGGGGCGCTGGTCATCTGACACGTGTACAGCAGTTAGGGAATTGTAAATTTGCTATTTGCCCTTTTTATTTAAGCTTACTGCCCATATATGTAAATATATTATTTTAATAAATTTAATTCATTAAGTTGACTGCTTGATTTCCTTATTCAGCCATCTATCTTTAATTCGTTTTAGCTTCAAACTTCTTCATTTTTCTACCAAATTTAATCCTACAAATAAAATATGCTATTTAACACAACTTATAAAATCTATGCTCAAAAAGGGAAAATATAAATATTAAATTTGAGGCAAATAATGATAAAATATGTATAATTTTAGTCTCACATCAACTGCCCACATTTAAACTTTTGCTCGTCCTCAAACAACCATTAAAGCTCATCTCAATAAATCAAAATAGGAATGCCTTCACTTTGGTTAATACAAACAATTAGGCCATATACCAATTTCAAAACATCAAGTACACTTCTCAATCATTATGCAAGACATCCAAATAAACAACAAACTTCTAACCTCCTAACCTCAAGGAAGGACTTTACTCATCGAATTAGGTTTGTTCCCCTATTCCATCAAAGAAAGCTAATACAATCACCTAATGAAACAAGTGCCCTCACAAGAAGAAATAATCCACCTACTCAATTTTAAAAATCGAATATAAATTAAGGACTAAGCATCAAAGAACATCTCTCTCAGTCACAAACAAATTCACATGTATGCACAAAGAACCATAGGCTTTCCCATTATATACATCTCCACTAATTAAGCATGTTTGAATAGAATCAAATAGCACTTTAACGGGTTGTAATGTAGGATAGGGGATGGGTAGGAACACTATATAATAGTGACTTACACTTTCTTAAGAACTTTGCAGTTTTAGACTTTATCACCCATTATTTTCTTCTCTTTATTTTCAGTCCTCTTCAACAATTATTTCACAAGTAATGTTCATCATCTCAAGAATGCTCCAATCATTTTTTTTTCTTTTCTCTAGTTTTCCTTCATAATAGCCATCCTCAACTTACGTATTCTACATGTGTTAAGGTGCACGATGTCCCTGGAAGGACCAGGGCCATCATCAAGGTAACTTGTGAAGTAGCCACCCTCAACTTAGGCTTTCAACCGAGTTAAAGTGCACAATGTCCAAGGAAGGAACAGGGCAAACACAGAGTTTTACAACTTTTCTAGGGAAACGTGAGATGTGTGGATCTCAATCATGGGCCATCTTATCTTTTACCTCTCCTTGTTCCATTAGCTACAAACCAAGCATTTTCACCATTTTCTACTTCTACCATTGTTTTCATTTTTCTTCTTACATAGTGCATTAAAGATTTCTTTTTGGCTCAAATAGAATTATGGTTCCAATAAAAAGGGATTTGACTCGATCATGTGGTTTACAAGAAAAATATAGGCTAAAAGGCTCAAAAGGGTTAACTAGTGATATAATATCTGAAAAGACTAAAATTTATAAGACAAATCAAAGAAAGTGTATTATCAACTCCTAGACAAAGCAACACTTTTTATTTCACTTCAATAACATGCATGGCAAGTTCTAGACTAAGATGCAAAACATGAAATAAACAAATTCTCACCACACATGGCACAAGTAACAATCAAGATGGATCAATTCCACTTCTAAGAGAGATAGGATCAGAATAAACTACAAACTAAAATAAGCTATATACAAAATCACAACCATGAGCTTCTGTGTCAAAGAGTCTGCAATTTCCTTATCAATTAAAACATTCACAAGAAAATACTACTAAAAAATTAGGCCTAAATAGCAAGTATCAAACCAATCAAAAGGGTCTTTTCTTTTCTCTTAAAAAAAAAAGACTCAATGAAACAGTAAAAACTAGGAATTCATTCCTCCACTCCACACTTAAAAAAAGATGCTATGTCCCTAAAGCATCAAATCAAATTTAAAACAAGGGTTAGAAAAACTCACTGAGGCCTCTAGGCCTAGCTAGTAGCATGTTCTCTTTATTTTCATCAAAGGTCGAACACACCCCACACTTAAGCTCAAACATGCTCCTTTTTTTGTACTCATACTTCCCCTAATTTGCAAAAATAAAATAAAATAGAAGTTACACTACTAATTGTGTTGCCTCCCAATAAGCGCTTAATTTAACATCGTGGCACAACTTAGACACCTTAGTTACTCAGAGTTCCCTAAGATCCCATTCCTCTATTAAACGGCCACCTTGAACTTGAGTGGGAAAATTAACAACTCCAGGAGGTTGAAATACGGTTCTATCTCCTTGACTCTCTCCGATTGGATTATTGTGTACCCCTTGATTAGCCATTTTCCTCAAAGTTTTTCTCAATTCAAGATCGTAGGGGATCAAGGGTTCACCTCGACTCTGTGTACTTGACATACACTTGAGTTAAAACATGTAGAAACAAAACTAAAAAAAATGTTAAATTGGGAAATACTTGACTAAAATTCAACAATGTAGTTAGTTTAATCTAAAAGTTGTATTCCTCGGAAGCGGTGTCATTCTTGGTAGCGTCCAAATATAATTCTTGAAAAGAAATATAAACGTTCGTATGCAATATATTTACCCAACTATGTGTTGGGGCAGGCCTCTCCAAGACTTGCAACTCGAATGCATCCAAGCACTTATGAATGACTTGATTCTTCTGGTCCATATGAGCTGCTCCATCCTAGACCCAGACTACTCAATCTAGTGCTGCATTTATGGTCTAATGTGCGGTAGTAGTGTAGAAATCTATGTCTTCAGTTTCATAACTCGAGCTAGAGGGATGACAGAGAACCTGAAGGAATGGGTGGCTCTAGAGGAGTTAGGGGACTGACTGGTAGCCGGAGAAGGTGGAGCCTGGGTTTCCGCAGTAGTGGCTGGAAGAGTGGAGTCAGCAGCCTGCATCTATGCAATATCAATTGCAAGATCATCACCTAGAGGCGGTACCTCAACATGTGGCTCTCTGCGAGGGGTGGCTAAGTTGGCGTCATCTATGAGCAGGACGATGTCTAAAGTCTTGGTTGCCTGAAACAACCTGTCACAGTGCCACACTGGTACATCAGAGTCCCTTTAAAGCTTGAAGATGAGGTAGGGAAAAAGTAAAGTGGTGGTGGCCTTAAAGGCCCTCTTGTGGATCTTCACGATCAGCATAATCAACCTCAAGTCTTGCTACCATTGTTGCAACTATCACTGCTCGGTTCCATGTGACCACATTGTTCGCCTGAGTGGGGGAGAGTCTATTTCGTACTAGCAACCAAAAAATATTTTCAACAAAATTCAATGTAGCCTTCCTAATGTTCATGCTTAGACTACTGACCCACTCTGCTCGCTCTCCATCCGTGGCAAGATGTCGTGCTAGCCACCTAACGAGTGACTCCCACTGCTTGACATTCCTCTGAAATACCCCACTCGGGATGGTGCCCATGCGATAGTCTAGCTCTACTGTATTGATAGGTAGAGTCTGGTCTGGGCCATAGATAAACCTACGGAGGGTGGTCTCAATGTCAACCAAAAAGCCCCGAATTAGTGTAGCCTCAAGTGGAGGCTGAGCTGCGGGCTTGGCCTACTTGGAGATGAACCCTCTCACTATGGCAGCATAGGAAGCGTAAAACTCCCTAACTATCTCTTCACTGTACGTGCATGGGGCTGTGCCATCCACTGTTACTTGTGTCTACGGAAGAGCCCCTCAGTAATCGAAGCGGTGTGGAGGCTACCTATGAGAACCGGACGCTCCTCTGTGATTAATCTGGCCATCTTATCCTTCTCGTTCAACATACAAGCATCCTTGTAGATTTGGTAATGGCCATCCACACACCACCTGTTAGGCTCTATAGCATCTCCTGGAGGCTCAGCACTAGGGGTCACTGGGATGTCGCTCGTACTTTCGGATTGGGAGGAGGAGGTGGTGTTGCCACTAGAGCTAGGGCCAGAGTCAGATGGTGACTCAGATCCACCCGATGAACCGATCAGTGTGGTCCCCTTCTCAGATTAGGGCAGTGACCACGTCGAGAATCACCAGCTGGGCTCGGTTCTTCGTAGTGTGAGGGGAAGTAGGGGAGGCCCTGATGTTGGGAAGAACATACTCACTGTCCTTCCTATCCTTCTCAATGATCAGACTTCGCGAAGGAGAAACGAATTTGGATTTTCCTTTAGCGGCATAGGTCGGAGCTTTCTTGGGGGGCCCATGGTACCTATAGAAGCTTAGTTAGTACCAAAACAAGTGAATAAAACACTTGGAATAATTTTAGAACATGAAACGAACCAAAACAAAAATTGAAAAATAACTAGGCAGTAGCTAAACTGCCGACCCACGGTAGGTACCTATGGTCCGTTGATGGATCGACGGTCCGTGGGTCCCCTCCGTAGGTCAGAGTACCCAAAATTGGGTCTTTGATGTGGGAACCATGGATGTGCAAAACAGTCCGTGGATGGAACAACAGACCGTAGTCCACACCATGGTTCAACACTTGGTGAAACTCTGTGTGCTTTTGGCCCATGGACCCGACCTACAGTCCGTAGAATATCCTACGATCCATAGACAAGGTCTCGTGGGTAAGTTTTGTGCCAGATTTCAGATGGTTTAATTTATGCCTATTCTTTCAACAATTACAAACACTTAGGCCTACACATGCATTTCAACAAGTAATTTGGTAGTTAATCATCCTTAAGGTTCCAATTTCACAGAATTTTACAGGTTATCACAATGAAACCTATGAACCCTAAGTCAAAACTTCCAATTTGGCCTATTAATTTGAATCATTTAGTTTTTATTAACTCTACACTCACATACCATCATACCAAGGGTGTTTATAGCATACAATTTAACATTTAAACACAAAATTAACAACCTCAGGTCAAGTAGCATCTTCGTGACTTCATTATACAAACAAGAATAGCGAATTCAAAGTAAGGGTGCTGTCGTTTACCTTTCATGCAAGTGAAGTGGGTGAGTGGGATGACACAATAGAATCCTTTAGACCTTTGCTAGCCCTTTGACACCGAACCCAGGCTCGTGGAATCGTTGGGGAATGGAAATGAAGGATTTGGAAGAGAAAAGGATGATTTGAGAATTGGGGAAGTGATCTTTGGGATAATGTGATTAAATGGAGTGATTGTGGGAGAGAAAGGGTTTAAAAATAGTTCGGAGAGAGTTTGGACATGGGGGTGTTTTAAAAATGAAAGGTTTTTATAAAAAGGGGGTCCGGGTCAGGTCTCCAAAAACCCTAGGTTGGACCCACGAGACCCCATCTACGGTCCGTGGGTCGACCTACGGATCGTGGGTAGCGTCTGTAGATCACTCTGACACTTAGAAATTTCAGAATACTTACCTGGGGTCTACGGACTCCATTCACGGTCTATGGATAGACCTACAGACCGTTGATAGGGTTCGTAGACCACTGCACAACTGTTTTTCTGTAGATTTTACCTTTCGCCCCTACACACGTGGCAACCATTAGGTCTTTATTTTTACATTTTCTGGAAAATTTTTAGACACGGACCATATTCAATATATATCCAACACTAATACAAATATAAAACATCTATCTGAAGAGCTACAAAAATCAAAATAAATGAAGAAAAATCCTAAATCGAAAAGAAAAACCTATAGTTGGCTAGATTGTACATCTTAGGTTGCCTCCCAAGTAGCGATTGATTACAGTCGTGGAACAATGCAGGCCCCTTGATTACTCAGACTTCATTAATATAATAGGCCTCAATCACTTCTTGCACACTCTCCAATTTCCCCATGTAGACTTTGATCCTTTGCCCGTTCACTTTGAACCTTGTTCACTCCTTGTTCTCGAGCTAGATCCCTCCATGTGGAAACACTTGACTGAATTTGAAAGGCTCGTCTACTTGGACTTGAGCTTGCCAGGAAACAAGCACAACCTTGAGTTGAATAGAAGCACTAGATCACCCACAACAAATTCACGCTTTTCAATTTTTTGATCATAATACTTCTTCATCTTCTCCTTGTATGAGGCTGAGCTTTCATATGCTTTTAGGTGAAACTCATCAAGCTCATTCATGTCATTCATTCCCTTTGGCTCGATGTGGTGCCCCAATCCAAATTCAACTTCTTTAGCACCCACATGCCCTTATGCTCTAGCTCAATAGGAAAATGGCATGACTTCCCATATACAAGTTGGTAGGGAGACATACCTATGGGAGTGTTGAATGCGGTGCGATAGGCCCATAGTGCATCATCAAGCCTCCTTGAATAATCCATTCTATTGGCGTTCACGGTCATTGCAAGAATTTGCTTTATCTCTTTCTTTGACACTTCAACTTGTCCACTAGACTGCAGATGGTAAAGAGTAGCTACATTGTGACGGACTCCATATTTCTCTAGCAATGCCTTGAATAACTTATTGCAAAAGTGGGAACCTCCATCACTGATAATCGCCCTAGGTGTACCAAATATGGAGAAGATACTCTTTTTTGAGGAATGCGGTGACATTCTTACCTTTATTGTTTGAAAGCGCAACTTCTTCCACCCATTTTGACACATAATCAACCGCAACAAGAATATACTTCATCCCATGTGAGCTCACAAATGGACCTATAAAGTCAAGGCCCCAAATATCAAACAACTCAATTACCAATATCGGATTCATAGGTAGCTCTTGTCTCATTGAAATTCCTCCTTCTCTTTGGCAACAATCACAAGACTTTGCGAAATCATGAGCTTCTTGGTGGATGGTAGGCCAGTAATACCCATACTGCAAGACTTTATGAGCAATCTGAATACCACTATGATGCCTATCAACAGGCGATGAATGACATGCCTCTAGTATACTCGGCATCTCAACCTTGGGCACATAGCAACTAATAATCCCATCAACACAAATACAAAACAAGTAAGGCTCATCCCAAAAGAACTTCTTCACATCATTCATAAACTTTTTCCTTTGGTGAAAAGACAAATCCAATGGAACCAGATCACTTGCCAAGTAGTTAGCAAAATTTGCGAACCAAGGAATAAGATCAAAAGAAGCAGCCAATATATGTTTGTCGGGGAATGCATCATCAATTTCAGCCTCATCACCTAGCTTGAGCATAGCTTCCTACTCTAATCTGGACAAATGATCGACAACTTGATTTTTTGTCCCATTTTTATCTTTCACCTCAAAATCGAACTCTTGCAGGAACAATACCCATCTAATCAACCTCGATTTTGCATCCTGTTTAGCCATCAGATTCCTTAATGCAGAATGATCAGTATGAACTATGACCATAGTACCAAGCAAGTAGGATCGAAATTTATCAAATGCAAAAACCATAACAAGGAGTTCTTGTTCAGTCACCGTATAGTTCTTTTGAGCCATAATTAAAGCTTTACTGGTATAATAGATTGGATGAAGAATCTTCTCTCACCTCTGTCCCAATACCACACCAAGCGCCACTCCACTCGCATCACATATCACTTCAAATTGTTGCCCCCAATCCAATGAAATAATGATAGGTGTGGAAACTAGCCAAATGCTCTCAAACAAGCATCGTCAAAATCAAACTTACACTCCTTTTTGAGCAATTTGCACAATGGGTGTGCAATTTTGGAGAAATCCTTGATAAACCTCCTATAAAAGCCCGTATGCCCAATAAAACTTCTAACACCTTTAATAGAGACAGGTGGTGGAAGCATTTTGATTACCTCAAATTTAGCTCTATCAACATCAATAACCTTCTCAAAAATTCGATAACCCAGAACGATCCCCTCTTTCACCATGAAGTGACACTTTTCCAATTGAGCACAAGATTGCACTCTTCACACCATTTCAGTACTTCGGCCAAATGCATCAGAAAACCATTAAATGATTCACCTACCAAAGAGAAATCATCCATAAATACCTCAATAGTGTCCTCCACCATATTTGAAAATATCGACATCATGCAATGTTGGAAGGTCGCTAGAGCATTACACAACCCAAATGGCATCCATTTGAAGGCAAAAGTTCCATAAGGGCAAGTGAAGGTGGTCTTGTCTTGGTCTTTCGGAGCAACAAAGATCTGATTGTAGCCCGAATAACCATCAAGAAAGCAATACCAACCCTCACCAGCAAGGCAATCCAGCTCTGATCCATAAATGACATAGGAAAGTGATCATTTTCTGGCCAAGCATTCAATTTCTGATAGTCCATGCATACTCTTCATCCAGTCATTGACCGCATCAGAACAAGCTCATTCTTTGCATTAGGAACCACAGTAATCCGACTTTTCTTGAGTACACACTGAATAGTGCAGACCCAGCTACTATCTATAATGGGATATATGACTCCAACATCCAACCACTTGATGATTTCCTTTTTCACTACCTCTTGCATAGGCGGATTTAGTCTCCTTTGGTGCTCAATACTAGGCTTGTTTTCTGGCATGAGTTGGATATTATGAGAACAAATGCAGAAAGAATCCCAATAATGTCCGTAATAGTCCATCAAATAGCCCTCTTGAACCTCTTCAACACAGAAACCAATGCCTCAACTTGCACCTCACTCAAATCAGCTGCAATGATGACCGGTAAAGTACTATCTCTCCTTAAGAATACACACCTCAAATGCGATGGTACAACCTTAAGCTCCAATTTTGGAGCCTCTTCAACACACGGTTTTACAGGTGGAGATTCGTGATTCTTCATATCTAGCTCTAATTTCTTTGGTTTGGAACGAAATTTGAACCTATCAAGTGTGGCAATTGATTCATCATAGTCTTCAATACCATCACCCTCAAAATTCATCATTACCGCTGCCAGTGCATCAACACCTAACCTTTCTTCAATAAACACATCATAATCTCGCTCCACAATATGATTCACCACTGATATCGACTTGAGATCACTTTCTTGCTTCATAGACCTACATACATTGAAAGTTACCTCTTCATTATTCAATTGGAACTTCATCTGCCCTTTTTCTATATCGACCAAGGCACACCCAGTAGGAAGGAATGGTCTCCCTAAGAGGATGGGAACCTCAAAATCAACCTTACAATCCAGTATTACAAAATCCATGAAAAAAAATAAATGACTCCACTATCACAAGTATATCTTGGAGAACACCAATGAGGTTCTTCACAGTTCTATCGTCCATGAGTAGTCACATCACAGTCGGTTTTGGAGACCCTAAAGCCAAACTTCTTGTAGAATAGACAATGACATCTGATTAATACTAGCACCCAAAATCACACAACGCCTTCACAAAATGCAAAAACCCTATGGTAAAAGGAATAGTGAAAGCACCAGGACCCCCTTTCTTCTGTACAAGTGACCTATTAGCAATAACACTGCAATGTTACAACTCTCATCATCTTCAAAACTGACATCCCTCTTTTTAATCACAAAATCCTTCATAAACTTCACATACCCAGGCATCTGCTCCAAAACTTCGATCAACTGAACATTGATGAAAAGCTGCTTTAAGATAGTAATGAACATGCGGTATTTTCCTTCTTTAGTCTTCTTAACTAATTTCTCTCTGTGGGAATGGAGGTGGAGGTCTAGGCATGAGAACAACTTTTTGGGGTCTCTCTACTTCTTTCTCTGTAGCATTCTTAGACTCTCCAGTAACCTGAATCTCCTATTTATCTCTATCTACCATAATTTCAACCTCAGATAGTATAGGGGGATCAATTGTCTGTTTGCCTTCTCAAGTCATGAATGCCATACAATGCCCATTATTCTTTGGATTCTAGATGGTGTTGCTTGAGAGTGTGCCAGGCTGACGTGGGTTTACTGTAGTGGACAATTGATTCATCTGCTACTCAAGTTGCTTGATCGAAACTGCATGGGCATCAACTTTTTGATCGATTCCAAACAAGTCGTTTCAAATCTTTTTCACATTCTCATCAGTTGCATCAAACCTTTTCATCATCTTCTACATCACATTTTCAATGCATGACATACGACCCCCAATTTCCCTATTGCCACATTCCCAATTTGCAGTTGGAACATAAGGACCAACTCTCTCATTTCTGTTGCCATAATTCTTTCGGTTGTAGTTGTTGTCGCGATTGTAGTTCCCATCCCGAACATAGTTACCCTCTCGATTATAGTTACCATAGTTCCAACCTTGGTTTCATTTACCTTGACACCAATTATCCAATTTGGAACCTTGGGTGTTGGCTTGGAAACCCCCCATCTGATCATTTACCAAATAAGCATCCTCCTCATAGTAGTATTCCTCAATTGGTGGTGGTGGATTTGTAGCCAAATGGTTTACCGTATTAACCTTTTCTTTACCACTGCTTACATGCTTCAACACAAACCCAAGTTTTGTCCTCATCTGAGCCATCTCCTCACGAATGTCATGAGCAGATTGACTAGGTGCAGCTTGAGCTGCAAATGTGCTTCTTCTAGTTTCTGACTTTCTAGTGCTCCATGCTTTATTATTTTGGGAAATCTTCTCCAGTTTCTCTACAATCTCCTCAAAAGTGCACTCACCATATGATCCTCCAGCGATAGTATCAAGCATAACCTTACCATAGTCATCTTGACCTCTATAGAAGTTTGATGAGTCCACAAATTGGACTAATTTAGGGCTTTATTTTAATAGAAATAATGTCCTCAAATGCTTATTTTATCTTAATATCTAATTAAAACTCTTAAGTTTATGGTATTTGAAGCTTTAGTGGAAGCATGGACACTTTGGTACAAAAAGGAACAAAAAGGCTAAAAAGAACGAAAAAGCTGAAGCCTCAGCTTCGCCAATCACACTTGGTGAATCACCGAAGGGACGTGCTCCGCCCTTTGTTCTAGTACGCTAAGCCCTGAAGGAAGTGGATCAAAAGGTGATGAAAGGAGTAGTCGGCGTGTCGCTGATCAGTTCTGCTAAGTAGAGATATACCGCCCAATGATCTAGGACACAAACACGCTGAAGGAAAAACACAAAAGACGATGAAGCATAAGAAGGGCGAATCACCGAGTCATTCGGTGATCGCAACTAACCTCGCCAAATGATCCGCCACAACACTACTTTCTGAATCTATAAATACTATCTCTTTACTATATTTTAAAAATCTGAACAATATTGTAATTTTGAGACTTAGAATATTAGCTTGTTCATATTTTCTCTCAAGTTTGGAGAGGGTTTTTGGGAGACTTGAAGAAAGGAGTTCATCTTCCCCAAATTTGAAGTGGGTCTTCTCTATTCTTCTTCTTTTGCTTAAATCAAGGTTTAATTTCTTATACCCATCTAATTTCATTATCATTTTAGGTGTAATTTTTTATTTCTTGATATGTGGCTAAAAACCCCCATTCTTGTGGTGTGCTTTATCAAATATGTGTTGATATTATTGTTGGGTCTTGTTTGCTGATAGGTTAGATGTATTTTAATGGTGATTTCACCTAGTGATTGTGGTTTAATTTAATGGGTTTGTAGCTGCAAATACAAAACCACCTATGTGTTTTTAGCTTGCTCGAGAGAGAGGTCGCGAAACCAAGACCGCTAGACTGTTGGCTTAAGAAGTGGGTCAACATGTGGTTCAGCCCGAGAGGGTGAGCCCTAGTCCCATATCCTAACACTCAGCTCAAGAGAGTGAGTAGGGTAAGGCGTAGGCTAGCCTTCATGCGGCAAATGGGTGTCCGAGAGGAACCCATTTGAAACGGGGTATGTTGCTCGAGAGAGTAAACTTATTTCCATCTAAATCATAGCCTAGTCACTATTATCTTGTAAAATTTCCTATTGAAATCTTGTACCCAATGATTTATATCAATATGTATTGTGGTCACACCCCAAGAATTTTTCCCCATATTGGATTTCTCTTTATTTTCATTGTTTTTTACTACTTGTGACAAAACCCCCTTTGATATTTGACACTTTGGTGTCACCCATTGAATTTACATTGCTTTTTATTCGAAAATTTATTTTAAACTACAACTAATTAGAATAAAATTCTAGTTTAACTACTATTTTCACTATCACTCCCGTGGGACATGACCCCAACCTTGGGTGGGTTACTATATTATCGACGATCGTATACACTCGTATTGGAAGTTGTGCCGTTGATTATGATAAGCATCAAAATGGCGCAGCTGCCGGGGAGTTGTGTCACGTGAAAATGTAGTTGACTAGAATTTTTATTCTTATTCAGTTGTAGTTATACTAACCTTACTTTCGACTTTGCTTTGTTAAGTTGTGATTAAAGCAAGGTATTAAGAAATTAAGTAGACACCCACAATCTGATGGATTTCCCTTCACTAGAGGTAATGGGATTTCGAGATCGTATACTGACCTTCAAGCAGATAGAAGGAGAGCAAATACACAAATTGTGCGCAAGGTACAAAGAGCTTATAGCTCAAGGCTCAAATCATGGCTTCCCCAATATGGTCTTTCTGGACTGCTTCTACAGAAGCCTCTGTCCCAAAAACAAGCAAGTACTTGACTAGCTAATTTTGAGAGGGATTGCAAAGTTGCCCTACATGATGGCTGCTTAGTTACTAGACAATATGGCTGAAGCTGATCGAGACATGGAGAAGGAATTTATGCTAGCCATGTTGAGAACTCAGGTAGGTGGATTGGTGAAAAGGGTGGTGAAGCTCAAATCTCAGTGCAAGAAAAAAGAAAAATGCATCTACCTTTGTGAAGGAGAAAGTCGCAAGAACAAGGAGGCAGAACACATTGAGGGAATGCTATCAACGATCCTCCTCAAGTTGAGTGAATAGGATAAAGCATTGGAAGAACTGAAATAAGACACTGAAGGAATGAAGTGTGTTATTTGGTCTTATTCAAAAGCTATCCAACCTCTAGAAAAGCTTGTAGGACAAGTATTACCTCATATCCACACATAGGAAAACGAAAGGTTACCTAGTAATGATGTAGGGAACCCCAACTATGAAGCTTAATCATTCATTTGCGACGTGCCACGACATTAACTAAGGTGCTGTTAGGGAGGCAACCCAAAACCCTTTTTACTTGCTTTTGTTTCTTGGTAGAATAATGGTGTGTTGTTCGCACAGGTTAAAGTAAGGGAGGTGATTGAAGAAGTGCATAAAGGTGAGCGATCAATCCATTTGGCGTATCGCCAATGAGATCTGTGACCACAATTCTTTTCGTTGTTTGACTCAACGCACTATCAGCTTGGATCATGTAAACCTTGACGGTCTATAGAAAATTAAAGGCGCATCGCTGAACATGTTGGCAATCTCGATGAAAACCACCGTTGGGATTCTCACTTGAGCTGCAGATTTTGTTAAATTTGGTGAAGAAATCAGACACCTGGCACTTCGCCAAGAGAATGGACGAACTTAATACACATCGCCAAATGGGCGACAACTGGATGGTTTTCACATGCCACACATTTGAAAATTCAATTTCACTCACTTTATCACTTTTTTCATTCTATCAAACTCACACCTGCACTTTAGTTTTATATTTCATGCATTTTTTTGGAATATTTTAGTTGGCAAATTGTGCACGGAGTTGGATTACATTGCTGCCTAGTGTCTTAGTATCATTTTAATCAGCATAAAAGAAATGGCTAGACCAAAAGTAGTAGGAAGGGAGATGCCACCCCGACAAGTAAGAGCACGAGATTTCAAAAGAGATGAGAAGATAGCAGAGCTGGCAAAAGAGTGTAAGAAAGCAAGTGACAGCAGGAGGATCCCCGTTGATCCCACTGTTCCTTCATGGAAACGTGGATTCTTCACAACAATAAACTCCTTCAAGGCAGCCCACGAATTGGACGAGATAATTCCAGCTAATATCATTGCAAAGGCTAGGGCGGATGCACACAATGTGACCCAGAATGACAATTCGTAGACCATTGTCGAGTTTTGAAGTTAATGCATCGGACAACGATGCACCGACAAATGAGCAAGCGTGCAAAAAGGATCCCCTCTTTACCTCTCTCTCTGAATTTCTTTACTTTTTTTGTTAATTATTTTATCATTTGCATTTGAGGGCAAACACTTATATTTGTGGTGTGGTGCGGCCCACCTTGTTTGCTCGATTCTAGTTATTTGTGTTTTCTTTATATATCTGGGTTGTCTATTTTACACTGTGTTTTAAAATTGCTTTTCTATTATTTGAGCTTATGGCTCCTTTATGTTTTTAAATTTCAAAACAATTTTACGATTTTGACCCTTCCGAAAAATTTTCATTTTTAAAAAATTTTCGCCACCTCTTGTGTTGAAAGTGGCTATTCTCTTGCAAATTCGAGTCTCAATTTTGATCATTACCGATGAGTTGAATAGTGCTATCAATTGAACTAACATGAATGTGCGGCTACGACGAGACCGAATGAAGTTGCATAGACAATATGTGAAATCCTTGCATCTCGTTGTGAAATCCTTGCATCTCGTTGTGGTTAGCCATTTATCGAGTTGAATCTCTTGTAATGACCGTTGAACACTAGCAAAAGTGTGTAGTCTTGTTTGACTTAAGTGTCAATGCCTTGTGTGATGAGCTTACTTTGAACCATGTATGAATAAACCTAGAATTTTCCCCGTTAGTCTGATTGATTTAGTAAGGTGTGCTCTTGAGATGATCTTAGGAAAATTTAAAGAGTGTGAGCCAAATTGACATATACCTCTTTTGTGGCCTACCCATAAGCATGTGAAACTCTTTTGAACACCCTTTGAGCCTTACCTTTCTTTGGAAGAAATTTGATGAACCCTAGACCTTACTTGATCCATTGCCTATAATCATCTTGATTTGTGGTTTAGTGAATAAAGAACTTAGTCCAAAAGCCTAGGTTGGGGGTGTGGTGAAAAGGAAAAGGAGAAGTCAAGAAGTGCAAGAAAAGTCTCTTTAACCCATGGTATTGCAAAACAAAATTGAAACCCTCCATATAAAAAAAAGGGAAAGAAAAGAAAGAAAAAGAAAAAGTTGTGGAATAAAAGTGCAAAAAGAAATTGGGTTTCTGAGCAATCCATGGAGGTAAACAAAAAGATAACATAGAAGCACTAGAAAAGAATTGATAAAGGAAAAGAAGGGGATATCTTGAGAACACCACATCTCATGAGGAAAAAGTCACTGAGCCTAAATGACCATACCATTGCACTCATCCCCATTACAAGCCGTGAAAAGACCTTTTTGATCTTGAGTGAGCCGAACCGAAAGTCAATTGGAAAATAAGGGCAAACCTATGGGTGAAAACATGTATTGTGTTCCTCTTTTCGAGTGTGAGCATTGCATCTGATTGGTAATCTTAAATTGATTAATTTCTGTGTGTGAATATAGAATCATTCTTTGTGTAAGGGAATTTAGATACTTTTGTTGATCTTGAATTTGCATTAGTAGCAAGTATTGCGAGCATGAGAATCTTTGGTAATGGTGTGTCACAACTTGAATCTTTGAATACACAATTGAATCTTTGCATAAGTAGTTTGAAGTCTTGTTGTGTACATTCATGATTGAGTCTTGTGTAGCACTATTTTAGACATCCTATTTGAACTACTGAACTTAAGTTTTACTTGAGGACAAGCAAAAGTTTAAGTTAAGGGTGTTGATGAGTCCACAAATTGGACACATTTAGGGCTTTATTTTAATAGAAATAGTGTCCTCTAATGCTCATTTTATCTTAATATATGATGAAAACTCTTAAGTTTCAGGTATTTGAACCTTTAGTGGAAGTATGAACACTTGGTGCAAAAAGGAACGAAAAGGCTGAAAATAAAGTAAATGCTGAAGCCTGAGCTTCACCAATCATACTTGGCGAATCGCTGTAGGGACTCACTCCGCCTTTTGTTCCAGTACGCGAAGCCCTGAAGGAAGTGGATCAATAGACGATGAAAGGAGCAGTTGGCTTGTCGCCGATCAGTTCCGCAAAGCAGAGATATACAACCCAATGATCCAGGACACAAACACGTTAAAGGAAAATCACTAAAGGCGATGAACCAGAAGAAGGGCGAATTGTCGAGTCATTCGGCGATCGCGACTAACCTCGTCAAACGATCCGCCACAACACTATTTTCTAAATCTATAAATACCAACTCTTTACTGGTTTTTAAAAAATCGAACAATATTGTAATTTTGAGACTTAGAATATTAGATTGTTCATATTTTCTCTCAAGTTTGGAGAGGGTTTTTGGGAGACTTGAAGAAAGGAGTTCATCTTTCCCAAGTTGGAAGTTGGTCTTCTCTATTCTTATTCCTTTGCTTAAATAAAGGTTTAATTTCTCATACCCATCTGATATCAGTATCATTTTAGGTGTAATTTCTTATTTCTTGATGTATGGTTAAAAACCCCTAATCTTGGGGTTTGATTTAGTGCTGATAGGTTAGATGTATTTTAATGGTTATTTCACCTAGTGATTATGGTTTAATTTAATGGTTTTGTAGTTGCAAATAAAAAACCACTCATCTGTTTTCGGCTTGCTCGAGAGAGAGGTCGCGAAACCAAGATCGCTGGACTGATGGCCTAAGGAGTGGGTCGACATGGGTTCAGCCCGAGAGGGTGAGCCCTAGTCCCATATCCTAACACTCAGCTCGAGACAGTAAGTGGGGTAAGGCGTAGGCTGGCCTTCATGTGGCAAATGAGTGTCCGAGAGGAACCCATTTGAAACAGGGTAAGTTGCTCGAAAGAGAACTTATTTTCATCTAAAGCATAGCCTAGTCACTAGTATCTTGTAAATTTCCTATTGAAAGCATGTACCCAACGATTTATATCAATATGTATTGTGGTCACACCCCAAGGATTTTTCCCCATACTTGATTTCTCTTTATTTTCATTGTTTTTTACTACTTGTGAAAAAACCCCCATTGATATTTGACACATTGGTGTCACCCATCGAATTTACTTTGCTTTTTATTCAAAATTTCTTTTAAACTACAATTAATTAGAATAAAATTCTAGTTTAACTACTATTTTCACTACCACTCCCTTGGGACACGACCCCAACTCTTGGTTGGGTTACTATATTATTGACGATCGTAGACACTCATATCAGAAGTTGTGTCGTTGATTACGATAAACATCTAAGTACTCTTTCAGTAACTCATCTTTGCTGTGGTGATTCAGAACACTTCTTATGAATGTAGTGAACCTATCCTATGAACTACTAACATACTCTTCAGTTAGTGCCACGAAGTTGTTAAGTTTGTCTCTGTGGTTCAACTTCTTAGACAACGGAAAGTACTTTGCCATGAAAACCTTAAGAAACTGGTCCCATGTATGAATTGAGTTATATGAAAGCTCAAAAAACTACACCGTAGCATTATCGGTCAATGATAGAGGGAAGACGCTCAACCCTATGACATTCATATCTAACCTCGGTCGCCCCACACAACCCTTGCAAACACTTCTCAACTTGGCCATATGCCCATGCGGATCTTTCGAAGCCATAACAGAAAACAATTCCCTTGTTGTAAACATCTGCATCAAACTGCTATTCACTGCAAATGTATGTCCTGCAGGTAGACGAGGGAGAGCAATGGGTCCTTCATATTCGACGGTATTGAAGTCAACCCTATAATTATCACGCAGTTTAAGTTGTGGCAGTTTGGTACCCTTAATGCATCTCTGAGTAGATTACCATCAGGAACATGAATGTTCTCATTATTTATTCCATCCTCACGCTCTTCTATGATTGGATTATTATTGCCCACATGATTTGCCATTCTTCTCAAAGTCTTGCTTAGTTCGGGGTCGTATGATTAATATATGCATATTTATTTTAACAAATTTTGATTGTGTTTTTGAGATAATGAGTAGCTAAATTCCATAACTATGGTCTTGGGAACCATGATGAATTATTTAAGTAAGTTTATGTACAAAGTGATTCTTAAATGATTTTTATGCATGTATTGTTAATTCTTTCCTTTAGAAGTCTTTTTAATGATTGCAAATGTTAGAACTAGCCTTGTTGCTACTTTCCGGACCAAGGAGGTAGTTAATGAGAAACGAATTAACAACAGAGATTTAGTGGATGCTATCTAATAGTCTAATTTCAATTGGTGCGAGGGTGAAAACTAAGCCATACATTGATGTTATGTCTAATGTGAGGTAAAGTTAAGGGTTAGTAAAGTATACACACGTAGCCGGACCAAGGTGCGGGATGAAATTCCTTATTTGGAGGACCAATCACATAGGGATACCTAACTTACCAACATTGCATGGTAAAAGTTGAAATAAATCACTAGTATGATATTCTTGCTATTTTATGAAATCATGGGGAACACATTTCTCTTATTTCTAATAATCTGAATATAAATTAATACTTAGTTCAAAGCTATTTTTATTCTGTTTATTTTTATTTCAATTTTAATCCCCCCTTCTTTAAATAACGACTATTGAGTTAAATATTTGCTATTGACAATATTATTTCATATTTTTTTTTGGGATCGACCCCGACTCATATTTGGGTAAATATATTGCATAAAACTGTTTATATTTATTTTCAAGAAGTATATTTGGACGTTATCACTGATCGATGAGGATACAAATGGAGAGTATATTCCACATCCCACCAGGACCTCCTCACTGGTCCCCACACTATACGAAATAGAGCCCGATGGGTGAGCTTTAACGAGGTCAGTGCCCCCAGTTTAAGGAGGGGTCCATAACGATCGGATCATAGGCTGGCTTAGAGTTCCCATCCAATTTCATCTTCAGCGGCAGCACTGCTTTTTTGTTCAAGTCTGATAGCACAGAAGATGCTCTAGTACCACCCCATGCTGAGCCTCTAGAAGTTGCTACAGAGCCAAATAGGTGGTGTGTTGAGGGACAATACCAGATATACACCGATGCCCACATGCTGAATGAGCATGAAAAGATGGTCAGACTAGTCACCAATGAGCGTTAGGTTCTAACAGGTAGCCTCCAGACTGCTTAATTCATTTAGGAGCTCTTTCGGAGGCATAGGTGTAAGTGGATAGCATAGAATCTAGGAACATACAATGAGGAGATAGTACAGGAGTTCTACGCTTCCTATGGTACCACCATCAGAGGTTCCATCTCCAAGCGTGCCAAGCCTGTCGCTCAGCCTCTACTTGTGTCCACCTTAGTACGGGGCTTTCCAATTGATATATCAGATGTCACTCTCCGCAGGTTTATCTATGGCCTGGACCATACTCTGCCCATCAATATAACAGAGTTCGACTATCGAATGGGCATTATTTAAAGAGGGGAATTTCATAGAAATGCCGAGCAGAGGGAGTCCCTTGAGAGACGGCTGGAACGATATATTTCTATGGATGGAGAGCATGCGAAGTGTGTCCAGACTCCTAGCTTGGTTATTAAGAATGCGACACTGAGCTTCGCTGCAAAATTCTTCTGGTTGCTGGTGCGGAATCGGGTGTCCCCTACTCTGGCGGATAATATGGTCACATGGGACCGAGCAATAATGGTTACAGCTATGGTAGTAGTGCTTGAGATAGACTTTGCCCGCTTATTAATTGCAGAGATCAATGAGAGGGCCTTCAAGGCCGCCACCACCTTACCCTTTTTGTGCCTCATCTTCTAGCTATGTAGATATTTGTCTATTTCGTTGTGGCATTATGATAGGTTACTTATGCAACCAATCCTCTAGACATTGGCCTCATTCGAGATGATGCCAACCTCGCTGCACCACAAAGAGAGCCACATGTTGAGGTGCCACCTCTGGATGATTATCTAACTGCCGATGTTGAGCAGATGCAGGCTGATGACTCCACCATTTTGGCCACTACAACAGAAACTCAGGCTCCACTGTCTCTAGCCATTAGTCAGTCCCCTAGATCATCCCGAGCCATTCCATCTTCAGGGTCTTCCATCATCCCTCTAGCCCAAGTCCAGAAGATTGGGGCACAGATAACCACTCTGCTTCAACATGTAAAGCCATGGATGCAACGATCTATAGTAGAGTCAAGGTGAAGGTTAAGCAGAGGATGGAGCATATGATTGACTAGAAGGTTTAGGCCGTTCATAAGTGCATAAATGCCTTTGAGTTGCGAATCCTGGAGAGGTCGGCCCCAAACATTGATGTGACCACCTTTAAGAAGGAGAAAGATAATCTTTATGCTGATGTTTATGCACTTTTATCTCCCCATAAATTGGGCCAATGTCTACCCTTATAGTGTCGGAGGACAAGGTGGTGATGATTGCCTTATTTAGTAATACCATGTCGCCACCAAACTCTTCCCGCGCTGTTGGGAAGTGGCCATGCTCCGACTACACTATTGATACTGAGGAGGCTCAGAGATTGAGGAAGAAGGATCTCCAGCAGTTGGAGGAGGCCACGAGGGTATCGTTACTAGATTAGGAACTTATACAGCAGTGGGTCCCGTGAGGTAGTTGTTGGCCCATCTGGCAGTGTGAGCACTACCGAGGGTGCTGGGATAGTTGACGAGAGCACTACTGTTGGCGTTTCTAGAGTTGATCAAGCGGGCTCTGGGAAACTGGACCCATCCGTTTCTTGAGAGGTCTTCGGCGCATATGTGCCACAGGTTTGCTTCAGCGTCTGTTTTACTTTTGATTTTTGTGCATTGGGGACAATTACACCTTATTTTGTTGGGGGTGGGGTAAATAGATTGTGAGTGATAGGGTGAAGTCTGAGTAACCCAACTCATAATCCTCTCTTGGGGTTTTCTTGCCTGTGTTATTTCCCCCCAAGAGACTATTTTAATTTCTATTAAACCGGCGTGTTTAGGAATGTATGTGTAGAAGTAAGTAGAAAACTAAAAGCATAATGGCATAAAAAGCATGAGAAATGATCCCCGTCCAAAAAAAATTGTGAAATGTGCTAGATCATTAGGCTTGATAAGTTGAATATGCTCAATCTCAATGTGACATGATAAGGAACCGATTTGACCTTATGACTTAAGCTATAACTTGAACTGGGTAATTGAGTAATCTGATAATGAAATAATGTGCCAAGTGCGTGTGAGAAATGCTTGAATGTTTATACAGTGTGTGCCAATCTAAAACTTGCCACGTTGGTCCTACTAAGATAATCTAGGCTATAAATTAGGAAATGATCATAGGCCATTGTTCAAATAAGTCCACTCAAGCCTAAAATGATCCAACCAAATAAAATAACTATTCCCTTTGATCCAAATGTTTGAGCCTAATATAGACCACTTCTTTCAATTCACCTAACTCACCTTCCCTAAAATAATTGTTTTGGCCCTGGTCCCTCCTTAGACATGTGCACCTTGACTTAGGCTAAAAGAGTAAGTTGAGGGTGGCTAATTCAGAAAGTTATCTTGATGTTGGCCTTTGTCCAACATCGGATATTGTGCACCTCAACTCATGCAAAATACAAAAGTTTATGGTGGCTATGAAAGAGGAAACCAAAAGAAAAAGGGTATGAAAAGAGCTTGGTGTTGAAGAGAGAAAAAGAAAAGATAGAATAAGATGTGACTTTGTGCAAAAGAAGCAAAAGATGAATAAAAAAGGTGCTGAAAATGATTAAAAAAAAAAAGAGAAAGAAAAAGAAGAAAAGAAAAAAAAAATATGAGCTATAAAGTCAAAAGTCACATCTGTGTGAAAAGAGTCACTGGAAAGAAAAGAAAATAAAAAGATATCAATAATTGGTTGAGAAAAGAGGTAAAAAGTCAATGTAATGTCAAGGAGGGCAGAAAGTCACTAAAAAGTACCCAAATATATCCTACCTAACCCTGAGCCTACGTTACAAGCTAAGAAAGTCCTATAGTGATCCTAGCAACTAGTTTGGAGAGTGTAAGAAGTGAAAATAAGGGAAAGCATATCGTATTAAGCATAAACTGTACTTGAAGTCACAAGTGTGGAACTACGAAGAAACTGACAGACCGTCACAGGACTCAAGTACTTGAAGTCCATCTGAGCGTGTGTATTGAATGAATCCTAAAAACTTGGAAGGCATATCCATTGTGTGTGAAAAAGGACTTCTTCTGAAGTAAGGGCACTAGTTAGGAGAATTGATACCTTGGTGATTGTAAAAGGTGTATGTTGTGATGTCTATTCGTCAATCTATGTCATGTTTTGATTCGTATGAGTTAGCTTGTTGAGTGTAAATGAAGAGATTTGCACTATGAAAATAAGATGGATTGAAAAGTCCATGTGATTGCTTGAGTTTGTATGTCTCCACAAATGTCATTTAGAGTTTTAGTGTGTCGCTTGAGGACAAATAACAAGTTTAAGTTGAGGGTGTTGATATACCATGAGTTTACAGTATTTTTGATGCAATTCACTTAGAAGTTGTGTGTGTCTTGAGCCATATTGTATTAGAAATAATGTGTTTTGTGCTATGTTTGCACGAAATAAGCTTGGAATGTAGTTGATGGTGATGAGTGCTGAAATCATGCTGAAGGGGTCACCCACAAAATGATCCACGAATCGTGAGTCTTGTGATGGACCGTCGTTGGGCAGGCATAGATAGAGTATCAAGAAATTCTGACCAAGTGTGGAACAACGAAGCAACTGACGGACCATAGGTTGACCCACGTGTTGTCCTGCACATTCGGAGATGAGTTTAGGGAGTTTAATTTCCAGTACCTGATGAAAAAGCCTAAGTGTGGAGCCATGGAAGCGGAACCATGGACCGTAGGTCAACCTACGGTCCATCCTGCACATCCGTCGTTGATGATCTGAGAGTGAAGGTTACAGTGCCTACTGAAAAGTTGCTAAGTGTTGAACTATGGAGGGTGACCTATGTACCATAGGTCGACCCACGGTCCGTAGGTTAAGTCATCACTTGAAGTCGCGTACCAGACTGCTTATTTCCTTATTTTGATTTCTTTTTGTTTAGGAATTGTTTTCTATAACTATGGTATGATAACCTCGATTTTAGGGGTTAGACATTATTGTTTACTTTTAGTTCTTGGTATTTTGTGTAATTAACTTGCAACTTTAGCAATTTGTTTTTTCAAATTTTGTTTTACAAGATTTTGACTTTGAAATTCAATTGGAGATTTCGGGTTTCTGCTACTCTAATCATAAGTTCATGAATTCTTTTTACCCAATTATGAATTATGTTCTTTTAAGCATGAGTAACTAAATCCACAACTAGGGTTGTGGGAACTATGAGCAATTAACAACGTATGAATAATAATTAAGTAATTCTTGAATAGTGTTTATGCATGTATTGGCAATTCTTCCGCTTAGAAGTCTTTTTAACTGTTGCAAGCGTTTGAACTTGCCTCGTTCCTACTTTTTGGACTAAGAAGGTAATGAATGAGAAAATAGTTAACAACAGAGATTTAGTGGATGCTATCTAATAGTCTAATGTCAATTGGTGCGAGGGTGAAAACTAAGTCATACATTGGTGTGATGTCTAATCTGAGGTAAAGGTAAGGGTTAGTAAAGCATGCACTCGTAGCCGGACCAAGGTGCGTAGTGAAATTCCCTATTTGGAGGACCAATCACTTAGGGATACCTAACTTACCAACTTTGCCTGTAAAATACTAAGAAAGGAATACTATTATTAGGATTACCACGTTAATAGCTTATGGGGAACACATACACCTTAGTTTCTCTCTCATATTGATAACTTAAATTTTGAATCTTGCTTACTTGTTACTCGATCAACAATCCGTTACTTGATTACAAAACCCCGTATTTTATTTACTTGTTTTGTTAATAGTTTGACTAAATAGATATAATAGTGAGTTAAGTTTAAGTCTGAACCATATTCCCCATGGGATTGACCCCAACGTACAAGTTGGGTTCTTTATTTGACAACGATCGCTTATACTTCTTTAGGGAGGTGTAATTTCAGCGTATCAAAACCCTAAGCAAAATAAATTGTTTCATTGCATGAGATTATTAACATGATGTCATTTCCAATTTTTCTTTAGTTTTCCCAACATGGATCGCAAGAGTAATACAATAAAGTAGTAGACATGCATACATACATATATCAAACAACACATAAACATCATCTATATATAAAAATACCATACATGACCTTATTATAAGTATATATTTATTCCCAGAAAATACCTCCATAGCCCGATAAATTAATAGTCTTACATTCATTTAGTTTTCCTTGATTACCACAAGTCTCAAAAAAGAGTCTTACATTCATTCAGTTTTCCTTAATTACCACAAGTCTTAAAAAAGGCTTTATCAATTTGTAACACTTAACCTTAAAGTTACCACTAAACCACCTTAACTAGAAGCTCAACGCGAACATTAAAGAATTGAATAGCCACCCCTTAGTTATTATATTATCTCAGTCCTTAACAATAATAAATAACAACCTTTAATCATCTAGACTCTGTTTCTGAAGACCTATACATGCATTTCCATAAATCTACATTATATAACACAATAAAAATGAGTGTAGCTACTCATTGCATAGAAAATCTAGCCTACCTGGGTGCCACTAACATTACTTGATGAACCTTCCTCATGAGCTTCCAACTCGGTAAGAGGAAATTGTATTCAACGAGTAGTAGAATTCCTTGGGTTTCCACCTCCCACATGTTGTAGCTTCTTCCCTCCATTTCTCCCATTCCTTGGGTTCCTTTGGAGTGTTTTTGGAGCATCCCTCTTCTATTTTCTCCTTTGCAATGTGGGAGAGAAATAAAAAGAAGTTGCATTAACAAGGGTCTGAATTCCCATCATCCCACTAGAGAGGTTGTGTAGGCACTATAGTGGCACCACCATAGAGGGAAGCCTCCCGCTATGATGAACAGAGGATAGCCACTCAATTCAAAATAGGCTAAATTTGTGTCTGCTCAAATTTTTAAATTTTGCACAGAATTTTTAGAATTTTAGGACTCCATAGGGGATGCCCTTAAGTGATAATGGATCGGGTTGTTACTATAGATATACCAATTAACCCATCGTTTGTCCTTGAATGACTATCTAGTCTGAAAGAAGATAGAAAGATTACTTATGTTTGTAGCACTATTTGTGACCAAGTCAAGGATGCACTCCACTCTACGTAAGTGGTATAGTGCTACCATAACCCACTCACCCAATAATACAAAAATATAAAATTTGAACACGTGAAGCCACAAAAATTTTTTTATCCTTCCCTATGAATGTGACCTCAATAAACGATATAACGTCATTGTAGCGACTAATCGACAATCAAAAACGCTACATGAGGGAGGGGAATTGTAACACACGAAAAACTACTAGGTGAAACTAGAGCCTTACATAAGAGTATTAGAGTTTGATGTGTGGGTTAATGTTGTAAAATGGCTTCCCGTACTTAGGATGAGGGGTTTAGGGGTTAAACTTCAAGGTACGACTCCCCAAAGACCAACTAAGGGTCCTTGAGGATGACCCTAAAGCCTAACCCAAAATCTACTCAAAATTGCCCAATGTTGGTGACCTATGGATGGGACCTACAGAGCGTAGGCCCATCCACGTCTCACGAGGGTGTCTCGTGGGTTGAGACCCCAAATCAGGAGCTTCAGACATGGACCTACGGACCTCAAGATGGCTAGTAGACCCACCCACGGTCTGTGGGTCATGGGCATAGGTCATGACATGCAGATCTGTCCAAGTTGGGCTAAAGGTAAGGTTAGTTAAGTAATTTTCTTTTTAGTTAGTTTAATGTAGGGTTGTTTAATATTGTTTTAATAGACCTATATAAGGTTTTTTAAGCCATTAACTAACCCTTATACTCCATAAATCCCAAACCCAAAATCACAACCAACTTTAACCCCCAAAATCTTCTCTCTAAGAGGAGGAAGAGGAGGAAGAGGAGGAAGAGGAAGAGGAAGAGGAAGAGGAAGAGGAGGAGGAGGAGGAGGAGGAGAAGGAGGAGTAGAAGAAGAAGGAGGAGGAGGAGGAGGAGGAGGAGGAGGAGGAGGAGGAGGAGAAGGAGGAGTAGAAGAAGAAGAAGGAGGAGGAGGAGGAAGAGGAGGAGGAGGAGGAGAAGGAGGAGGAGGAGGAGGAGGAGAAGGAGCATAAGAAGAAGAAGGAGGAGGAGGAGGAAGAGGAGGAGGAGGAGCAGGAAGAGGAGGAGGAGAAGAAGAAGAAGAAGAAGAAGAAGAAGAAGAAGAAGAAGAAGAAGAAGAAGAAAAAGAAGAAGAAGAAAATCAATCAAGTTAGGGCTTGAGGAAGGAGGCCTTTTGACATGAAATTTGTTGGATTTCTACACTTAAGGTATGGTAGTCTTTGATTCATGGATAGCTTTCTTCCATGGAGTCCTCAAACTATCAATTCTAAAGTTAGAAAGTCTCCAAAACCTAGAGTTTTTACTCCAAGTCTTGGATTCTTTCTCAAAATATTTTTATGATTTAATTATCTTATTATCATTAAATTGCTGTTTAGTGTGGTTTTATGATATAATATCCCACGAATCCATGAATTACCTTAATTTCTCAAATTGGATCTTAAAGTGTGGGTATTGATTGATATTAGTAGACTGTCATAGAACCATGACTATAATGAATTGATTACTTGAATTATTTATTACTTGAGGAATTTCTATAATATTGATGTTGAATTTCCTCCAAGAACCCATGAACCCCCATGTCCCCAATTGGTGATTTTGTGATGTGGATGAATTGTGGTGAGAGGAACATTATGAGATTTTGTTGTATTAGTTGAGTTATTTAAATCAAGCTACCATCCATGTCTAATGTAGAAATTCTAGATAGGTTGGCTGAATGTAATCTATTGTCCTTGAAGGGAAAAACACGAGAATTAGCTATGTGTATGAGACTTGCGGGTATGCAATTAGATTGCTTTGAGAGTAAAGTGAATATACTATAATATAATTGTTCTGTTGATTGGATGATTATCCTCATGTACATAGTTAGGTATGAATATCATACAATGTGAAAGGTTTGTCACATATAGTTATTCTAAGGTTTGAAGACTAGTCACACCCATTGAATCTAGGAGCTTTAGCATGAGTTTGTCGGATTCAGTGTCAAGACATTGTTGCATAATTATTAATTTAAGTCAAGACTTAATATAAAACCAATGGGAATGATGCTTAGCACTGAGTGGATAATGATACGAGATGGAAGCCCTCACGATAGTAGAGATTGGGTTTCTAGGAACTATCTATTGGGATGGAAGCCCTCACGTTAGTAGAGGCCGTGTTTTCAAGTAGCAATCCCCTTATCCCATCAACTATGTGCCCACGTAGGTTACTTAGCTATTGGATCCACTTAAGCTAAGAGTTTGGTTCTACTTTACGCAAGTAGGAGAACCCTTTTTTAGTGTGACGTTGACATTGAATTCCATGATTAAGCTCTCTTGGTCTATGTCGGTTAAATCTAATTCCCACAAGGTCAAGTTTAGGATTAACTATGTCTATTCAAGAAATACTACTTAGTGTGGGTAGGGGTATGGGACTTCCTGCATGCATTGCACAAGTAGGCTTTGAGAGTAGTTGTGGTAGGTTTCTATTTTGTCATGATTATTCATGTGAATGTTCTTGCTACTAGATGGCAATTGCATTTGATGTTAGTGCAACTTGTAATGTTGTAGGCTATTTGAATTGTTGCCATGGGTTGCTTTCCTTGATATGGTTGACTAAAATTGAATGTGTCCTTGTCTATGAGAAATAGGCTAAGGATGAGATTAACAGATGGAAACATGAATGAGGATCTAAAGTGACTTGCTTAGTATGGGTGGGATATTGGGATCTTACCTATGCATTGCACAAGCTTGCCTTGATGTGGCCCATGAAGTGTTGCTTTCATAACATGCTAAAACTATATTGTATTGACTATGTATATGTTCCTAATGATATTTCTTATACTCTCTAGTTGTGATTGTTGTCTACCATTCTATAGTCTATATCTCTTCATGATGTCGTTTATGCTTATGACTTGTGTTTTTCACACTATCTTCAAAATGATAGCTTAAATTAGTAAAGTGCATGCATTAAACTAAAATGTACCTTTTATCATATTATCAAAGGTTTTTATTCATGACTATCATACTTGGTGCATTTTTGTACTAACCCATATTTCTTCTACATTTTTCACAAAATGTAGGATTGGGCAATAAGGACTTCTATCCTTGTAGCTAGGATTATAGTAGATCTAGAAGAAGAAGCTTGTTAAGACCTCATAGCTTTCGAGGGCTTGGAGTTGGTGGGAGTGACTCCGGTAGAGAAGGCGGAGTTGGCTTCTTTTCAACTCCATGGGGTTGCTCAAGTTTTGTTTAATCAATGGAAAGGGGCTAGACCGGTAGGAAGAGGTCCCATAGAGTGGGAAGTATTCAAGAGTGCATTTCTAGATAGTTTCTTCCCTTTAGAGAGGAGAGAAGCTTTGGTGCTTGAGTTCATTAATCTTAGGCAAGTTGATATGAGTGTTAAGGAATATGCATTGAGGTTCACCCAATTGTCTAAGTATGTTCCAATTCTAGTGTCTGATCCTATGTCGGGAATGAGTAAGTTTGTGTCGGGTTTGTCCAATCTAGTGGAAATAGAATGTCGTATGGTCATGCTTGATCATGATATGGATGTTTTTGCCTTGCGATTTATGCCTTCCAAATTGAGGAAGAGAAACTTGAATAAGGGTTGAGGGAGAGAAAGAGGTTGAGGATTGAGGATGAAAATTCTTCTCTTGGAAGGTTCTTCGGACAAGGTCCTTCTAGGCTTACCCCAAGATTTAGTAAAGAGAGGGTGTCTAACCCTAAGCCTCAAAGAAGGAGAGATAGTAAATATTTGTTGCCGAAACCTACTTGTGCTAGGTGTGGAAAGAGACATGAGGGTATATGTTTGGCTGGTACAAAGGGTTGTTATGGTTGTGGTAAGAGTGACCACAAGATAAGGGATTACCCGATGCTTAAGGAAAAAGGGAGAGAGGCAAAACAAGATGCTCTTAGTCGTTCAAGTGCTAGTTCTCTAAAGTAAACTAGGTCCTTTGCTCTCCAAGCTAGAGGTGAACAAGAGTGTCCTCCAAATATTGCTCCCAGTATGTGTTTTATGCTTATTTAGATTCCGGTGTTTCTTGTCTTTCATGACTTGATGGGCTTTCATGTTGTCTTGGGATTAAATGGGTTTCAGTATGGTTATGTGTGTTTATTGGTAGGACCCAACTTAGTCATGATGAGTTTTAGGGTGTGTTAGAGGATTTGATGAATAGTGTGTTTAAGTGATGCTTAGAGGTGTTGAGTGAGTAGACTCCTCTAAAAGAGGGTAGAAGTGTAATTCACCATGGTTTAGAATCATCTTGTGTGATAAAACTGAAAGCTTAGTGATAACTTGGGCCGACCTTAGAGTTGAAAGAAATGGTTCTTAGAAAAGTCCATATAGGCTTACTCCCAATGAGGAGATAATATGCTTAGATGGAAAAATGGTTAGGTGTTCTTGATGTTCACGATTTGGAATGTCTTAAAATTCTCACCTTGAGAAGTGTAAAGAGTTTACCCCCAGTGTGGTAGGCTTGTATGAGATCTTGAGTGGTGTCGGTAAGGTTTCTTGTGAGAAAGAGTACTTAAACCTCTCTAATTTAGAAGTACCGGTAGAAGTCTTAGAACGACAAGTTAAGAAATAGAAGGATGTGGAAGTTGCTTTCATGAAAGTGTGAAGGAGTGGTCATCGTGTGAGGGTTGTAGGTGAGGGTGCTACTTCGGAGGCCAAGGGGCAATGAGATGTCCCAATATGCTTATATTTCCTTCTATTCCTCATTTAGCTTGAGATGATAAGTTTCTCTTAACTTGATTCATGATTGCGGAGCCTTGGATGTTGTATGTGTTCCATAATTTCCTTGTATTATGCATGTTCTTGATGAAATTCTTGTTTAGAAAGACAATGAGTTTTCATGATTTATCTCCCTCATGTTGATGTGCATTTAGTATGAGTTGCCTATATGCTTCGGGAGATGAATTTTCGAGCATGCTTTAATGTTCCTTTTAGACTAAGTGCATAAGTGGCTTCATCATGATATGATGAGCATGCTTTGAGTTGGAAAAGATAGTTCCTCCTATGAAATTCAGCAATGTTGAAGTTTTCATGCATAATGAATTGTTAGATGTAGTTCCTACTTCCTTGTGTTACATTGAGTATATTGAGATGGAGTTGATGTTTCCTCATTTTAATTGTGCATTATTTAGATGTTTCATGCATGATGGGCTGCTAGTCTTGAGGCTTAATTCCGTAAGGTGTCTAGATTGTCATTCGAGAACGAATGTTCCCAAGGGAGAGATAATGTAACACCCAGAAAACTAGTAGGTTA
This sequence comes from Solanum bulbocastanum, assembly GCA_037074985.1. Classification (NCBI taxonomy): domain Eukaryota; kingdom Viridiplantae; phylum Streptophyta; class Magnoliopsida; order Solanales; family Solanaceae; genus Solanum; species Solanum bulbocastanum. The sequence continues at coordinate 25,392,285 of CM073603.1, read as the reverse complement.
AACTAGAGCCTTACGTGAGAGTTTTAGAGTTTGATGTGTGCATTCATGTTGTGAAATGGCTTCCCGTACTTAGGATAAGGGGTTTAGGGGTTAAATGTCAAGGTACGACTCCCCAAGGACCAACCAAGGATCCTTGAGGAGGACTCTAAAGGCTAACCCCAAATCTGCCCAAAACTGCCCAAAGTTAGTGACCTATGGATGGGACCTACGGGGCGTAGGTCCATCCACGCCTCGTAGGGTTATCTCATGGGTCAAGACCCCAAATGGGCAAATGCAGACATGGACCTACGGAGCTGCAAGACGGACAATAGACCCACCCACGGTCCGTGGCTCATGGGCGTAGGTCATGACCTGCAGGCCTGTCCAAGTTCGGCCAAAGGTAAGGTTAGTTAAGTAATTTCCTTTTTAGTTAGTTTAATGTAGGGTCATTTTATACTGTTTTAATAGACCTATATAAGGGGTTTCAAGCCATTAACTAACCCTTATACTTTATAAATCCCAAACCCAAAATCATAACCAATTTTACCCCCCAAAATCTTCTCCCTAGAACTCCAAGGAAGAAGAAGAAGAAGATCAAGTTAGGGATTGAAGAAGGAGGCTTTTTGACACGAATTTGTTGGATTTCTTCACTTAACGTATGTTGGTCTTTGATTTATGGATAGCTTTCTTCCATAGAGTCCTCAAACTCTCAATTCTAAAGTTAGAAAGTCTTCAAAACCTAGGCTTTTCACTACAAGTCATGGATTCTTTCTAAAAACATTTTTATGATTTAATTATCTTATATTATGATTGAATTACTGTTTTATGGTGGTTTTATGAAAAAATTTCCCATGAATCCATGAATTATCCTAATTTCTCAAATTGGATCTTAAAGTGTGGGTATTGATTGATATTAGTAGAATGTTTTAGAATCATGAATACAATGAATTGATTACTTGAATTATGTATTACTTGAGAAATTGCTATGATTTTGATGTTGAATTTCCTCCAAGAACCCACGAACCCCCATGTCCCCAATTGGTGACTTTGTGATGTGGGTGAATTGTGGTGAGAGGAACATTATGAGATTTTGTTGTATTAGTTGAGTTATTTGAATCATGCTACCATCCATGTCTAATGTGGAAATTCTAGATAGGTTGGTTGAATATGATCTATAGTCCTTGGAGGGCAAAACATGAGAATTATATTTGTGTATGAGACTTGTGGGTATGCAATTAGATTGCTTTGAGAATAAAGTGAATATACTATAATCTAATTGTTGTGTTGATTGGATGATTATACTCATGTACACAGTTAGGTATGAATATCACACAATGTGAAAGGTTTGTCACATATAGTTATTCTAAGGTTTGAAGAGTAGCCTCACCTATTAAATCTAGGAGCTTTAGCATGAGTTTGTTGGATTGAATGTCAAGAAATTCTTCCATAATTATCAATTTAAGTCAAGACTTAATATAAACTCAATGGGAATGATGCTTATCACTGAGTAGATAGTGATATGAGATGGAAGCCCTTACAATAGTAGCGTTCAGGTTTCTAGGAACAATCTCTTGGAATGGTAGCCCTCACGTTAGTAGAGGCCGTGTTTTATAGTAGCAATCCCCTTATCCTATAAACTATGTGCCCACATAGGTTACATAGCTATTGGATCCACTTAAGCTAAGAGTTTAGTTATACCGTAGGCAAGTAGGACAATCCCTTTTCAGTGTGGGGTAGACACCCGATTCCATGATTGAGCTCTCATGGTCTATGTCTACTAAAGCAAATTACCACAAGGTCAAGTTTAGGATGAACTATGGCTATTCAAGAAGTAGTACTTAGTGTGGGTGGGGGTATGGGACTTCATCCATGCATTGCACAAGTAGGCTTTGAGAGTAGCTATGTTAGGTTTCTCTTTTGTCATGATTATTCATGTAGTGCATGTGCTTCTAACTAGATGGAAATTACATTTGATGTTAGTACTACTTGTAATATTGTAGGCTATTTGGATTGTTGCCATGGGTTGCTTTCCTTGATGTGGTTGACTATAAGTGAATGCTTCCTAGTCTATAAGAAATAAGCTAAGGATGAGATTAAAAGATGGTAATTATGAATGAGGATCTAAAGTGACTTGCTTAGTATGGGTGGGATTATGGGATCTTTCCTATGCATTGTACAAGCTTGCCTTGAGGTGGCTCATGAAGTGTTGCTTTCATGAAATGCTAAAACTAGATTGTATTGACTATGTATATGTTCCTAACGATATTTCTTATACTCACTAGTTGTGATTGTTGTCTACCATGATGTAATCTATATCTCTCATGATGTCGTTTATGCTCATGACTTGTGTTTTTCATACTATCTTCAAAATGATGGCTTAAATTTGTAAAGTGCATGCATTCAACTAAAATGTCCCTTTTATCATGTTCTCAAAGGTTTTTATGCATGGCTATCATACTTAGTGCATTTTTGTACTAACCCATATTTCTTCTACATTTTTCACAAAGTGTAGGATTGGGCGATAAGGACTTCTATCCTCGTAGCTAGGATCAGAGTAGATCTGGACGAAGAAGCTTGTTAAGTCCTCATAGCATTCGAGGGCTTGACCATTATATCCTTAAAGTCTTCTTTATGTTTTAGACTTTTGTATGGTCTACGTCCCAAATATTTATTCAAGTGTTGTAGATGGTTTGAGACATAGTGTTGTAGACTTTCGCTTGTTTTTATGATAAACTTCGATTGTAAAAGAAAAAGTTTTAAATTTCCGCACCATTTTTTATTATCTTATGTTATGATATCCTATTAGGCTTGTATGAGGCTTTAAGGAGTCTTGTACACCGTGTCACATCTAGGGGGTACTCATGGGTCGTGACAGAAATGGGATTTTATGCCCATTTCTATCATTTCACTCCCAAAAATCTGTCAATTATCTCTTATTAGTACACCTAGATTTGCCAAACTAAGGTATATGTCGTGCTCCTTAATCTTTTTACTTCAATAGTGTAGTAATAGTGAATGCATGCTAAGATTTCATAGAGTAATATACGGTTTAAGTTAATAGTTGAATTTGGAAAATAACTGAATTGATTATTAAAATTCCCAAAGCATGGGGCTTCCTTTACGTTTACAACGCTGCCACAACATTCTTAGCTTAAGGATCACAAGAAATAAGGTTGAAAATGGGTCCAAAATGGTGGGAGAAGTTGAAGGGTTATTCTTGGTGGAAACTTAGATTTGGGCATGATTTAGAGTTGAAATGCCCAGAATTTTCATATTTAGGTAATGAGGTCAATTTAAGAACACTATGTAGAATATTTGTATAAAACGGAATTTTTGGCCGAGGGAGCCATTGATGCCCCCCTAGACGTCTAAAATCATGAAGTCCATCATAACAACTTTGCATCTCACTATTGCAATGTCACTATAGTAGGCAACCGCCAGCTATGGTGTTCTTCACAAGCGCAATAGTGCCCCTCCTACTACTATAGTGCCGCCCTGGCTGCTATAGCTGAAGGGAGAAAGTACTGTAGCCTCGCAAGCTGCCCAAAAATACATTTTATCTTTGCACACACTTTTTAGGATGAATTTGTGTTTCCTGACCCACATTTCTTATGCTATAGGTTATAAAATTGCAAGAATTAAGGGCCCTGATAGACCTTATGAGATATTTCTTGATGCAACTAGGAAGGCACAATTTTGTGAGATACGACAAATTGGTTTTTGTCTTGAGAGGGATTTTAAAATGAGGAGAGTGGCTGAATAGGCTAGCGCCTTCTACAACTAGATTTAATAGTTTGGATGGGGTCATTTAATGGTGGCTCCTCCCTTCTCATAATGTGGGCAGTGTTGGAGTTTTATGTAGATGACTACAGTTGTATTGGATTCGCCAAACCCTACCATGTGTATTTGAGAAGTGGAATTCCCTGTGGATTCTTGGTCCTTGAATCAGGTGTTAAAAGTGCCAGAGGTTCCACATAAGGCCTATAAGGCCAAGCTGAGGGAGATGAACATGACCTAGTTGCAGAACATGCTCGAGGAACAAAACTACTAGAAAGAGGTCAGCTAATTCAGTATAGGGGGTTTTACCAATCACTACTGTTTGCCTGGTGCCTGGAGATGGCTAGCACTGGTAGATCGGAGGATTCGTCTGTTAGGAAACCTCTATGACGTGACTTATCCTTAGGCCATGGTGGTAGCCTACACCATAATTGGGATAATTGTTAATGTGGGGGGAGGTACAGAGTGTGCCATAGTGGAAGGATTTCTACGGTGGCTGGAAAAAGCCCCTATTTCTTCCTGGCCTAGTATTTGTGATTTGTAGATAGGAAGGGGTGACCTTGGATGATACAGACTATGGGGTGGAAAAGGACAGTCTGTTCAACCCCTTAATGGTGAAGAAGATGCCCTACCATGCACCCCAAGAAGAGGAAGATCGGTTAGGCGGGAACCATTCGAGTCGTAGTGGGTTCAGAGGAGGACATGGATGATGATGAGAGCCCTACCGCCCCTACTGCTGACTCTTAGACCTTGCTATCTAGCAGCCGCCCGGATGAGGATCTAAGTTTGCTTAGGAGGTTTGTGGAGACCGCTTCAGCAGGACCCTCAGCCCTATAGGCTCATTCCCAAAATATAGTAGCGCTCCAAAAGGAGCTTGATACTTCAGGTGGAGACAGATCTCCTAGGACCGTCTATTGGCCCTCATGTGGAAGACAACGATGGTCATGTTACAATGCATGGCCCTAGAGTAGGAGCTTCCCAATTGTAGCCGGAGGACATGGAGGAGTCCCCTTTATGAACTAGCCCAAGGCTGGATATCCCCTGCATGATGGTGATAAAGGAGTACAATCTTGCCCCGTTTCGGCATAAGAAATATTTAGTGCTTTCTTTTTTTTTTTTGGTAGAACATGGATGCTTGTTTTTGGAATTTTATAATTCCTGTATTTATGCTAGGATGCTTGGAATGAATTTCAGTTGTTTTTCTACATTGATATGAATCGAATAAGTGATAAAATTGGCTTTTGAAGAGAAGGCAAAATAGGGGAAATAAAAGAGTTGACTCACTGATTGTCCCCACTATAGAGCCTAAGCATCGCTATGGTGACATCTCCTGTGGAGAGAAACCTTTCGCCATAGCGTGAGTGCTATAGCGAGCTAGCTCCACTATGGCATCCCTAACAAGCATTAATCAAATTTTTTGAAATTCAACAATGTTTCCCCATCCCATATATGTACCAACTCTTTGAACACCTTACCATTAACAATGCAAGCACAAGACCATTTCCAGACACAAATGTCACAGTCATTCGAATCATAAGCTCATTGCAGGATCTAGGATCTTACGCAACACACATAATCATGCACTTATACCACATTATCAGTGAATGAATATAAAATAATATTGGAGAAGACATCGTATTATCACATACTTGCTATCCCATGGTTCCTAACAATTACCGAGTGTCCTGAAACTAGAGTTTCCCCACAGTCACAATTTATCCTTTTTTCCTTAGCGTCTTATCAATGGGAAGCCCATGCTAGTTTAACATGACACTTAAAATCATTAACAAAACCATACAATTTTAGGAGTAGACTACACCATAACATGCTCAGTAAATCACATAACACTTTCAACCATTCAGGCAATTATACTTCACACGTAGACAATTATTCAAAAAATACAATGAATATGATGCAACACCTCAAAAATTGAAAAAGGTCAAGTTTTTTAGGGAAAGTGCTAAAACCTTCACTGAAGCAGGTTTTACGTGTCCTACCTACGGATCGTAGGAAGTTATACAGGCCGTAGGAAGGAATTTATAGACCTTTAGTTGGGTTTTTAGAAATTTAACTTTTTGAAGTTTGACCAGTGAGTGAACATGATGGGTTGTCATTTGGACTATGGGTCGTATATGAGTTCCGTAGAAGGATCCCAAAAGTGGAGAAATTTTGGACTTGAACGTGTGTTCTAAGGATAGGGTCTACGGACCGTTGAAAGATCTTGTTGAATGTAAGGTGAATTTAAGTTTTTTTTAGCTGGTTCTATTGTTGAATAGTACAGGCCATAGGAGTTCCTACAGACCATAGGTCCAAATAGTAGGTCCGTCTGGAAATTATTTTTGAAGGGTATTTGGGTTTTTTCCTATGAATTTAATGCCTATACTATATTGTTTTGATCATAATTTAAAGTCCTATAACTACTCATTGTATTCCGAAATCTACCCAAAGTTCAAGCCTCAAGTCTCCTTTTTCCTCTATTTCTTTTGGGATTAGATCATCAAGGTATATGAGATTTTTCAATGGGTTTCATTCACCCATTGAGTCCCAAAATATTTCATTTCTCCAATTCAATTTCATCAATACTGATTAGATTTTCATCCAATTCTCTATGGGTCAATTTGTTATGATTCAATCACTTGATTTGATCATATTAAGAATGATTTGATTCAATTACATATTTTCCAATTGATTGCATATGGAACCAAACATTATTCATGATTTTGAATATGAATTTATGAAGATATGAGTTTATGAAGAAAACTAAGAACTTATGAATGGTGATTTATAAAAGTGTATGCATGATTTAGAAATATATGTTTTATGATGTAAAGGTTGCTTTTAATAAGAGCATCAATGAAATTGTGAAAGGTTTTCTCACATATTAAGAAATCATGATTTGGTGAAAGGTTTTATCACACATGTATGATTCATGATTTAAGGAGCTACTCTATGACGATTTAAACTTGGATTAGTAACTTAATTATGATTTTCCATTTATGATGTTATGTTTAAGAAATGACTATTCCATTGGAATTTAGTTTAGCACTAAGAGAACTTTGAGGTAGAGGCTTAAATAGGGCAGTCTCCAGTAGCAACCTCTACTTTCAAACTATGTGGCCCTATAGGATTGTCTTAAATGACCTAGCTAGTAGATCCTCCAATAGCGTATGAATCATGATACGAAGTTCTACTTTGTCAAGTAGACTCTCCCTTGTCGATATGGGAGTTACATCGAATTCCATGTTATAGCTTGGATTGTTTATTACCGGCTAAAGCTAATATCCCACAAAATGAACTAAATTTACTTCAAAGGTTTTATAAAGCATTCACTATGATTTTAAGATGTATTGATCATGTTTATGATTCTTCTTTGAAGGTTTTACTATGTTTTCACTTGGTCATGCATATCATGTTTTTCCTATATGTCCTCTTATGATCATATTTTCATGTTTTTTATGCATATCCCTCGTACTTTGTATATCTTCCATATATGAATGCATACTTGTACCTACATGATTTAATAATGTAGGGTCCGACACTTCTCTTCCTCCTCCTCATGTCTAGCTGCTTGATCGATTGTTGAAGACTTGGTGAGTCCTCATGTTCCTAGATTTACTTTATTTTTCTTATGTTTTAGTTTTTAAACATTGTACGTGGTGTAACGGTTACATCCCAACTTCTTCATTTGCTGTAGTAGAATGTCTTGTCAGGACTATGAGTAGATTTCTCCTTTTATTTCAAACTTTGTCATTATATGGATTCTCTACTTTTTATATTACTTATATGATTAATAGGATACCATGTCAAAATTCAAAGTTCTCCTCTCCATTTAAATGTTTATTCCAAAAAGTGCCAAATTTATGCCTTATCTGGTTTGCTCTAATCGTTTCCATACACTATATTATATATCATGTATTTTTTCCAACTATATGAATTTTACTGTAAGCAAAGTTATGAAAAAAAAAAAACAGAAACAAAAAAGAGTTTGTGTCTTTTTTGATGACTAATTTTCATAAAATAGGCTTTATATATATATATATATATATATATTATACATATATATATATATATCTGTATGTATAAAATATTTCATCCTAATTGAAAGTTGCACGGATACAATATTTGATTGTAACTGTATGTGTGTGGTCAACTATAAATGCATATGTATGTGTTTTTGTCATGACAAAAATGCCGATGTCATGATTGTTCACACCCGGAGAACCTCAAAATTTATGCGTAAGCCAAAAGAAAAACTCATACAAGACTACCAAAGGGAAGCCAGGCTACAACCGATAAGAAAACAACAAACAAGTTCCCAACACCTAGTACTATAAGTATAGGGAGTATCTAATACATTTCTATATTTTAAAATACATCTCAAGTCTTCAAAAGGTAATTAAAGATAGATGAAGTCCAATGGTGATCCGAAAATTAGGATCTTACCACAACTCTGAATGAGAATAAATCACTAGATTCGATCAACCGTTATGAAAATTACCCTGACTAGGATCTGAAGAAAAAATATAATACAAGTATGGGATGAGTACAATCCACATGTACTTAGTAGGTTAGACCGACTGATTATAAGCAACTAATCATACTTAAGAAATAAACTATGAAACGGTTCCGCATGCACGCAGAAAAATCCCATTTTGGCATCGTTGCCGCCAATTTATATAGTATTAAGTGAATCAAATAAATATATAAGGTTATGACTAATACATAACAAAGCTGACCAATGCAATGTAATGAGATGAAATGATGTGGTAGAACCAATTTCGTCGAAAAACCTGTCGTATACACCTTGCCGAGCATTAGCTTCCAGATAAGGACCATGCGAGACTAACAATCCATATACCAATCTCAATACCTCATCAACTTGCCACCTAGATCGTGGTCAAGGATAAAAGTAAGGTGTTTAGATTTATTTTCTCAAAATATTGTATTTCTCCACTTTCTCATATTTCCATGAACAATGATATGTTTAATGAGGATGAATCCATAAAAACACATACAACGCAAAGACATTACCATTTCATCAAGGTTTTTGAATAGCATAAATTTATCAAACTCAAAAAGTCATGAGACACATCCTCAAATGATAGGGATGGTGAAGGAATCCATTTGAAATCACTTTTTACCACTTAGAAAACATTTCTTTCATCTTATGATGTTCAAATATCAACTCTAGCTCATAACTTAGGCATCTCAATTTCAAATATAATGATAGACCAAACAACCCGTCACTCAGGAAATTACTCAAATATCATAGGTTATCAGCAACAATGTAACATCCCAAAATTTTCTAATTTAAGACTCGAACCATTCTTCTTTTACTTGTAGGGTCATCGTAGGTGATTCTGATATTTCCCATAGGTGTAGAGGTAAATTATTTAGTGTGAGAATGATTTTGGATATCAATTAAGGTCACTAGAATCTCCTAGCACAAAGTAGAGTTGAAAGTTTCCTTATTGATGTAAGATTCTACTTGGGTCAACTTCAAATGGCCATGTCTCTTATAATATAAAGAGTTACATGACCCATAAACTATCAAATTAAAGGTATTTGAATATTCTTTCCAACGCCGCCAATTTTGCAACAATCCAAGGTTTGAGTAAAAAGTTATTACCATTTTAGTAACTTGATACAGTGTTGTGACGAAGCCGACGGGAAAACATTAAAAAGGGTCTTTTTTTATTTTTACCTATAATAAAACTCTAAACAAATTTCTTAACTAATTAAAGACCCAAAACAATTAGATTTTCATCGCTTAACTCATTATTTTCTTCTCTCTTAAACACTAAGGCAAACCCTTAAGAAAAAATCAAAGTAGAAGACTCCATTCAAGATTCGTTCAATCTTTTTCAAGATAATTCTCCAAGGTAAGTCTTTCTCCAAGAATTCCACTTTTTCCAACTCAAATTCCTCCATAAAATTATGAATCACTAATGAAAATCATAATTCTGGGTCATGGAGATTTCAAGAAACTAATTCAAGAATCTCAAGAAAGGTTTTCTTCATTGTTCTCCTTCAAGCTAGGGTTTCAAGGCTTCTAATCAAGTTCTTTTTCAAGATTCTTCAAGAACCTTGTTTTTCCATGTATTTAAGACTATCATAGTGCTGGACTAGTTCTTCCTCACGCCCTACATCTACTTTCAAATCATTAAAAGAGTAGTCTAGGATTCTATCCCTAGATTTGAGTATTCTTTAAATAGGTTAATTTGAATTTTTGAGTTCCTCTTTCTTTTTGAAATTCTATTCCTAATTATTCAATTGTTGTATGTTATGCATTAAAATTTTTGAGTTGATTTGTTCATGTCTATATTTTAGTATGAACCCTATGAATTGAGTATTTTTGAGAGGAGAAATATCATTAAGTTATGAGTTTTTAGTTCTTGAGTCCTTGAGTTCCTCAGTATTGAGTTTTGAGTTCTGAGTTTCCTTATTGCTATTAAGATCCCTGAGTTGAGTCGTTCATGTGCATAATTCCACATGAACCCTATGATTTGATTTATAAATTTTGAAAAGCTTTTTAAATTCAATACTTGAGTTCTTAAACTGAGTGTTGAGAAAGGAAAGATCAATTTTGAGAAAAGAGTTTCTAAAACATGATTAGTATGACAATCGAGTATGTCATCAATGTATAAGCAGTATGGTATCTATATATACCATCAATGTTTATGCAATATAACTTCCCGAGTCATCAATGATCATATTAAAATATGATTTTGATATGTTTTTAAGAAAGAGTTTTCAAGTATGAATTGAGTAAGAGTATGAGGGGACTATGTATTCCCAGAGGTATTAATTTTACATTGATAAAAGAAAAATTGAGATTTCTAAATGATTTATGGATTCAAAAGATATTTCAAGAGCAGTTACCCCTTTTAAGAGGGTAGTTTGAGAAATTATCTCAAAATAGATGAAGAGTTATGTTTTTAAACATATGAGCATGATTATATATTATTAGGAGTAGTATTGAGCACTGATATGGGGATGAGTTTAGACAACTCAGAGTCCTCATAAACCATGTATGCCAACATGGGTAAAGGATCATACTTTTTAGATGATTCCTTATTGCTTTTTAAGCATAGCTTAGTGGATCAACTTATTTGAGGTATTATATACCCCCCCCCCCTCCGCAAGGTATAGGACAGTTCTAGCAACGTGGGCAAGACGTTGTATCATCACGTAGCTCATAGTGATGGTTGCCAATTAGAATATCTCCCAAGAAAGTGTATTTTTATATATCACTTATTATGTTGAGTTCAAAGATGAGACAATATTTTGTAAAGTTTTAAATGATTTAACTCATTTATTTCTTTATATTCAACTTGAGTATATTGTTATCTATACCAGCCCTTTCTTTCAGTTATTTGTTTTTCAGCTATATTACATACTCATACATTCAATGTATTGATATCATTCGATTGTATCTTTTAATGATGCAGATACAAGTTATTAGGATCATCAACAAGAGTCTGTTGGGATCATTTCATTCGCTCGTTCACTTATGAGTGAGACCTCATTACTTTCGGAGTACTCCAATTTTATGAGTTGTTAGTAGTAGTTCTTTTGAAGAGTCATCGGTCTTGTCCCAACACTCATCTTTGTATAGTAGAGGCTTCATAGATAGATAATTTTAGATAGTTTTAGTTTTCAGATGTTTTATTTAAACTTATGTTTCATATTCAGTATATTTAGCAAAGTTTTGAGATTCTAGTAAACTATTTTTTTAACATTTCTTTCAATTTGATGCTTATGTATGCTTGAGTTAGTCTTTCACTTGTAGTCAACTAGGATGAGGGTTTTCTTGGAGACAAATAATGGTTCTCAAGTGTCGGCCACGTCCAGGGTGTAGGCTCGGGTCTTGATAAACAATTAAGAGTATTAACACGAGCCTCCACACAAGCTAAGTCTCACTGATATGCTTCACACACACTAAACCAAAAATGTCAATACTTACCTACCTCTAAAACTCATACCATAACTAATTTTACAGTTGACTTCAAAGAAAGTTTAATTACTTATCTAAGTCTAAACGAGGAATAGCCAAACCTACCTTGAAGGCTGAACTTCACATGAGCAACTCTATCGGAGCACTTCCTCAACTACACGATTACCAAAATGATCCCCAACTATCAAGAATAAAAAAGAGCCCAATGTTACCCATATTATTGGACTATTACTGGGGTAAAATAGTCCAAAAATCACTTTAGAAAACGAAAGGGTAAAATCAAATTTATTATTGAAAATCAAGTTCTACAAGCCAAGAGAAGTTCATGGTTGAAAAATCATTAAAAACAAGCAAATAATAAGCTCTAATTCAAGAAAATAACAAATTTCCAACTTAGGGGAAAAAACCCCCAAAACCCATATTGAACTCAAGATTTAGAAGTGTTTTGAATGATAAAAGTACAAAGAATCAATAAGGAATTGGTAAGGAAAGCTTACCCACATGAGTTTTCATAAAACTGCTCCCAATTATCACCGCCCCAAAGCTCCAACAGATTAAAAATGATGGAAATGAGAAAAATTTGAAGAATCCTAAATATAAGTTTTGTCTAGGAAAAAATTTGGTCATCGCGATCACGAGTCACTTATTATCGTGATCGTGAAGGACATGAAGTTCACATCCTGAAGGCTAAGGAGAAAATTTTACCACAATCGCAAGCTTATAGGCCACAATCACAAAGGCCACTGAGAGAAACATCGTGATCGTTAGCCTATGGGCCGTGCTCGCAAAAGTCAAAATAATATACACCAGAAACTAAAACCAAGCAGCCCATTACAAGGAAAATTCCTCAGAATGGACCCTCTGAAATTATTAAGAGTCCGATAAAAATAAACTGCACACGCTACCCTACTAAAATCGGCATTCCCGACTTAATGGAATATTCAAATTTATTAAAAGAGGTCAAATGACAGAATTATCCTTCCTGATCACTCTTAAGGCATAAAACTCAACTTCTTACCCAAATGTCCAAAACTCCACATAAGGCTTTGGAAACCTGAACATCAATCTTACTAACTCAAGCTTGATGTTCCAAACGTGATAGAACTAATGGAATCTCGATCCTATGTTTGAAACTCAAAATATTAAGCAAAGTCAACCGTACCAAGAATTCTCAACTCTAAAGGGTCAAATCACCCAAAACACACCTGATCACATTGGGGACCACACCAACCCTTCCCTCAACACAAACTAATTATGATAAACTCTTAAGGGAAGGGAAAAATGGTTAGTTTCACAATTAAAAGCAAATTCACAAAAAATGGGATATTACAATTTTCAAAGCAGAAAATGTATTCATGTGTGGTCAACTATATGTGTATGTATATATGAGCAATATCAACGGGCTAAGGTTTTTAGATACACAAGTACATGTATAATTTACTATATGCTATAAAATTGCTTAGTATGGCCATGTTATATGTGTCACACCCCGAGCCTACACCTTAGACATGGCCAGCACTCGAAAACCATTTTTGATCTCCAAGAAAACTTTGTTTGGCTGACTACTTAGCAATAGACTCACTCAAGTAATAATAGGCTTAAAACAAAATTTGATCTCAAAATAAAACTCAACTCAAATATTTGAAAGTATTCATTGTAATAGTTATAATAGTGTGCAAAATATCTTTAAAGGAAATAAGGTACTGAGAGACTCCTCGATTCTATCTGTCTATGAATTATCAAATATTTAAGATAATTATCGAGACAAGACCCATGACGCCTTAAAACAACTAAACTAAACGTAAATGTGAAGTCCTCCAAAATGTAAGGAGGCTCACCAAAAACTAGCTGGAGTATAGAGTGATCTCAATGAAGCGCCTGTTGACAATCCTGAACACATATATCAGCATCATAAAAAGATACAAGTCGAATGACATCAGTAAATTTGAATGTACAAATATGTAATATAGCCGAAGCGAAAGAACTGAATGAAAGGACTACAATAGATAAAATATACTCAAGCTAATTGTAATGAAATAAAGAAGTTAAATCATTTAAAGATTTACAAAATACGTACTCATCTCTAAACTCAACATAATAAGTGATATATTAACTCTATTGGGAGATTTTTTAATTGACAACCCTCACTATGAGCTAAGTGATGATACATCGTCTCGTCTTCGCTTCCAGAACTATCTTATACTGTGCAAGGGTATAGAACCTCTCAACTAAGTAGATCCACCAAGCTCTACTCGAAGGAACTAAGGATTCATCTAAAATGTATGATGGTGTACCCTTGTTGGCTAAACATGTTTTATGGGGATGTGAGTTGTCTGAACTATCCCCCATATCGATGCTCAATAATACTCCCAATAAAATATATAATCTTGCTCAAATTTATAAAACATATTGTTTTTCTGGTTTGAGATAATTGCTTAAACTATCATTTTAAAAGACGTATCTGCTCTTAAATACCTCTGACCTCATTTCTCATTTAGGAAACAATGTTTTTCTTTGCTCAAAGTAAATATGCTTTCTCTGGGTTGAGATAATTACTCATAAAGGCCCTTTAAGAGGTAACTTATGTGTAACCAATCTTTCTAAAAACTCTTTTAGTTTTCTTAAAATAGTTCTCTCTTTCTTCGTGTAAAAATGAAAACATTTATGAAATACTTAGATCCTTTACTCCTTCTCAATTCTTGGTTAAAACTCTTTCTCAAAAACTTAATTTAAAACAAAAATGTTGGCTTTAAAATATTCTTAAAATTCATAATTCAAAATAACAGTTCATGCTCAAATATAAACATGAACAACTCTGCTCAAGGATCTCAATAACAATACTCGAAACTAAAGAACTCAGAACTCAATGATACTACTCATCTCAAGATTACTCAACTAATAGGGCTCATGCAAAAATATAGACATGAACTAATCAATTCAAGAATCTTAATGCATAACATATAGCAATTCAATAATTAGGAATAGAATTTAAAAAAGAATCAAGAACTCAGAACACAACATCAACTCATCTCAAGAATACTCAAATCTAATGATAGAACCCTAGATTACTGTTTTATTTATTTTAAAGTAGATTTAGAGTGTGAAGATGAACTATTACAATACTATGATAGCCTTACATCCCCGAAGCATAAAGTTTTTGGTAAAATCGACGAAATTTGAAGAACACTTGAAAACCAAGATTTTCTCCTCTTGGTACCTTGCTCTAATAACATGAAGTCTTAATGAATGTAAAAGAACTGATTAACACTTTCTAAGTCCTTAACTAGGTGAAAACATCATGGTTGAGCATTAGAATAAAGGTGACTACGACATAGGGAGAATACCAAAACGACCGCAACTTAAAACTATCGTAGTTCCTTAAAAGGAAAGCTTCACGGACTGATTACGGATCCACAGTCTGTGAAACACTTCACTAGCCATATAGCTATCCGTGAAACTTCGACAGTCTGATAGGGCCTTACTAAAACACGCATAACTTTTTACTCCGAACTTAAAATGGAGCAAACTTGGTGGCACTGGAAAGAGCACTCACATAATTTTAATTTGTTAGGTCATGGGTTGTTATTTCTTATGTTCTAATAGATGGTCATTTGAAGTTGACCCAAATAAAATCTCATATTGAAACTTTATCGCTAAGAAACTTTTCAACTCAACTTTGTGCTAGGGAATTCTAGTGACCTTAATTTGTATCCAAAATAATTCCCATATTTAAGGAATTGACCTTAACTTTAAAGCTAATGGGTGACCTATAAGGAACCCTTAACAGTCCATACAAGTCACCACATGCCGCCTTGCGTCCCATTTGGGTGACTCAAATCTTGGCAGTCGTGGATGGTTGGGCTAGCTCCTCTAAACGGGTTGTGGACCCCTAAACAGATTGTTTAGGGTTCTATGGAGGGTCCATGGTCCATTTTGAGTTCGTAGACTTGTTCATTGTCCCTCTTAGCCTTTTTTGAAGTTTAAGGTGTTACACAAAAGATTTAAATTTTTAGATTAGAGTTGCGAGGTTTTATTAGAATGATTTGGCTCTTAGCTTTGAAACATACAAGGTGTTATAATCATACAATATTTTCAAAGTATCACTATAAAAATACTATATAGGGCGAAAGTACGAATTTCAATAATTCTTCCTTTTTATTTTATTTGTTATAATAACAGAGGAAAAGGATTGTTTTAAATGGAGCAGAACATTCAGGGGGACATGTGTTGATGATAAAATGTGCACTTACTTGAGAAGATACAAACGATGTTGTTGCACAAAGCCATGTTGTTTTAATAATTATCTACCATAATTTAGTATTTTTCTAAGTTATGTGTTTAATTATAAGGGTTAACGAAAATATATATAGTTAATTCACCTCTAACCTTATGTCTCTTTTGATGATATATTATGGAATAACATTTTGGAGCTTCTACAACTATATGCTACCTCTTTGGGTGTGTTAACGAAAATAAGTGGGTCACTTACTTACTTTCTTTTATTCGATAGGTATGTGAAAAATATTATCCTAATGTATTTTTATATAATTTATATAAATTATAATGGAAGTGAGGTTGGGTTTGGGTAGGGGAGTGGGTGGGGGATTCAAGGATTAGGTGAGGATGAGGTGTGTTGGAGGGTGAGGAGGACATAATCATGTGGATGCCACTTGTTTTACCTACATACATTAGAAGAGTTTTTCTCTTATTTTTTCCTTTTTCATCTTTAAGGAACCTTCTTTCCAAATCATTCTTACTAATCCTTTTTATAGGTTCCCCACTCAGTGTCCGGAGCCTACATTGGAGAATTGCAGGGCCCATTCGGAGGGTGACACTTCCATCAAGATTTTATGCTTACCCAGTGCTTGAACTGGATATCTCTAGTTAAGGATAGAATAGTCTCACCATTGCACTATAATCCACGTTGGTGACATTCTTACCTATCGAATATGAAAAAGTTGAAAAATAGTTTTTGAAAAATGTTTTCCTCCATACCTAAACTATCACATATTAATTAGAGAAACACACCTTAGTGATGTGTGTAACACACTAATCTCTTTTTTATTTGTTTTTAAAAAAAACTTGCCACATGACAATCCACATGGACAAAAAATTTCACCTTGACACAAAGAAAATAAAGTATTAATACTAGTTAAAGTCAAAGATTAAAGTATCACTATTCTAAAAAAGAAATTAATTCTTTTAAATTTTAAAATTTAATAATATTTCTTTAATTGATGAATATCTTTATATAAATAATATTTTGACTAAATTAATTAGGTTTGACTAAACCATAGACAACTTTTCTAACTCATTGAGCCATATCTTCATGTATTTATTTTCATCGCATCTCCATTTAATTTATACTATTAATGCAATTGTCAACATATGTAAAATAAAAAATAATAATTATTCTACACATAAAAAGGCAAAATAAATTAATTGTGTGGTAGAAAGTCTATTATGAGTTGATTGTTTAATTGACCTTTGACGAAAAATTACGAGAAAAAGATATCCTATATTTACTTTATAAACTATCTTTTTATTATTATTATTATTATTATTATTATTATTATTATTATTTATTATTATTATTATTATTATTATTATTATTATTATTATTATTATTATTATTATTATTATTATTATTATTATTATTATTATTATTATTATTATTATTATTATTATTATTATTATTATATAGAATCTCTCCAAAAAAGTCTCCTAATTTCTTTTGTCTATCTTAGTTAGTTTCTAGAGCCTAATTTCTTCTAGAAGAGCTTATTGAATACTGGGGATACACCTATACTAGGTAAATTTTTTATAAGGATAGTGTTTGACAAGCCTCAAGCTTTGTTTAATTTCATACAAGTACCTGTAGAGAAGGTATTTTCAGTAAGATTTTCATTCATCTTTGATGTATGTGACAAGATATATTCAATTCTGAATCAATTATTATGTCTGATTTAGCTTCTTTATGTAATAAATCTATTATATTTGAATTATTATTAGAAGTACATCACCCTAAATATACAAAAATTAAAGAATTATGTATATTCATATGTAAAGTGACCAAAAGGACAAATATCAAGTAACTATAAATTATATATGATTATTCATATATAATAAGGATTAAAATTATATTTTATTAATATATAAGGAATGAATTTTAAAAAAGGAAAAAAAATAAAGCTTGAAAAAAAAATGTGAACACTATTTCTCAATAATCACGACTTTCTAGAAGCAGAACTCAAAATCCAAAGTAGCTTACAAAAAACACCTAATCCAAAGTGCGTGTGTCTATATATATATATATATAGAGAGAGAGAGAGAGGGAGAGAGAGATTTCCCAACAAACACCAAATTCTTCAGCAAAATTAAAAGGAAAGTGAGTTTTCATACTTCCACATTCTATTTATTTTTTTCTTGTTTCTTCTCTTTTGTTGTGTTGTTTCGTGATGATTTTTTCTCTAAAATGTATTCATGTTTTGATAAAGCATATATTTTTCTTTTTTTTTTTTTCTGAAACTTTTTGGAGTTTTCTAGCATTCTACCTAGCCAAATTTTTTTCAATATTGATTGTTCCTTCATTTAAATCAGCTTGAGAAGAGAGATACGTTGAATTCCGTATCATATTGCTCTTACGATGAAAGACAGTGAATATGTCATGGTGAGTTTGATATTTTCCAAATTCAAGTTTTTTTTTAATATTTCACCTTTTTATTCACTTTTTCTTCTACACTTTGACCTAGCAAGTGTTACTGCTTTAGAAAAATGATTGTTTATTTCTCCTACCATGAATTTGAAATCATTTTTCATTTGTTTCTTTTATCTCTCCTTCGATAGTACGGCAAATCTCTCTTGATATATGTATGAAACAATTTTATGTAATCATCATCATACTATACAAAAAGTTGGTAGTCCCAAATTTAAAGTTGAAATAAGAAAATATTCTTGAAATCTTGAAGGATCATTTAACCATTCATAAAAAAAATTACCTTCCTTTATTTGATTAATTCTAACTTAACAATAAAATATATATATTTTATGTTAGGAGTCTTTTACTTTTTGGTGTCTTTTTACTATTTGGCTTTAGTATTCAGTTAATAAAGTTCCTGTTGCTATGAGATTCTTATTTGTTAAGTTTTTTGGGTCATTAGAGTTTGTTGGACTTAGGAAACTTAGATTTTGCCTGAGTTAGTTGTGTAAGGCTACATATACACTAGTTTGTTTCAATAAAAAAAGATCTATATTTCCTCTCATATTCTTTTTCATAGTCTTTCCTTCATTCTTAACATTTGGCATCAGTGCCCTGTTACGGGGTTAGAAGCAATAGTCTTCAAGGTATTTTTTTCACAGTTCCAACATGACATTATAGAGTTCCTTTGTCCAACCAGTAGTACCAAAGTTTGATGGGTACTGTGATCATTGGGTAATGCTCATGGAGAATTTTTTGCTTTCAAAGGAATATTGGGGCCTTGTGGAGAGTGGGATTCCTGCAGCACCAGAAGCTATGACAGATGCACAACGGAAGAATGTTGATGATCAAAAGTTGAAAGACTTGAAAGTAAAGAAGTATTTGTTTCAGGCATTAGATAGTCCAGTCCTAGAGATGATTCTAAAAAAGAGAACATCAAAGGATATATTGGACTCTATGAAGCAGAAATATGAGGTTAATACATGAGTTAAGCGTGCACAATTGCAATCTCTTCACAAAGAGTTTGAAACTCTTCACATGAAGCCTGGGGAAATAGTGAATGACTATTTTGGTCAAACCCTCACCATAGCTAATAAGTTAAAAGCAAATGGTGAAGGGAGATACAGGAGTTGTGGAAAAGATCTTGAGATGCATGACTGCCAAGTTTAATTATGTTATATGTTCTATTGAGGAGTCTAAGGATACGAGCATGTTGGCCTTTGATGAACTTCGAAGAAGCCTACTTTTGCATGAACAACGATTGATCCCATTAATTGAGGATGAACAAGCCTTAAAAATTTCCCATGGATAACTATCTGGTGGGAGGGGTCTAAGCTTTGGAATAAGAGGTTGTGGAAGGGGTAGGGGCAAATTTGATAAGGCTACAGCAGAGTGTTACAACTATTGTAAACTTGGGCATTTTCAATGGGAATGTCCACAAAAGGGAAAAGAGGAAAATTATGTAGAAACTCAAGAAGATATGTTGTTGATGGCTTATGTTGATAATGCTGACAAAGAGAATACAATATATCTTGACTCAGGATACAACAATCATATGTGTGGAAATAGGGAATACTTCTTCTATTTTGATGGAAGCTTTAAAGATTCGGTGAAGTTGAATAACAATTTAAGCTTGAGTGTAGTAGGAAAGGGAAATATAAGGCTTCAGGTGAAGGAAACAACATAGGTCATCACAAGTGTGTTTTATGTACCAGATTTAAAAAATAATTTGCTAAGTATTGGACAACTTCAAGAAAAGGGGCTTTCCATTTTGTTTCAACGAGACGATTGTAAGGTTTATCATCTTGATAACGGTTTATTATGGAGAAAACAATAGCTTTAAAGCAGATGTTGTTATGCATGCTATATCATGGCCCACATCATCTGCTTGTTTCAATACCATCAGAGAAGACATGGTCCAACTTTGGCATTGTTGGTATGGATACTTAAGCTTTAAATGCCTAATCAACAAAAATGGATGGTGTACGGTTTACCTCAACTCAATTCTCCTTTGAAGCTATGCAAAAACTGTTTGGTGGGAAAGCAACAACGTGATCCATTTCCAAAGAAGAGCAATTGGAGAGCTTCACAGATACTACAACTAATACATGCTGATATTTGTGGTCCAATCAAGCCCATCTCTAATAGAAAAAAAGGTATTTACTTAGTGTCATTGATGACTTTAGCAAAAAATTATGGGTTTATTTTTGGCTGAAAAGTCTAAAGCCTTTGTTGTGTTCCAAAAGGTGTAAGGCCCATGTTGAAAAAGAGACAAATTCTTTCATTAGGGGTTTTCGTACAAATCGGGGAGGAGAATTTACATCACATGAATTCTCTAATTTTTGTGGTGAGAATCGAATAAAAAGACAATTGACAACTACTTACACGCCGCAACAAAATAGAGTTGGGGTGCAGAATAATAGAACCATTATGAATATGGTTCATAGCAGGCTATCAGAGAAGAAAGTTCCCAAGACTTTCTAGCATAAAGCAGTAAATTGGATAGTCCATGTCTTGAACTGGAGGCCCAGAGGAAGCATGGAGTGGAGTTAAATTCTCAGTTGAGTACTTTAGAGTTTTTGGCTGCATTGCTCATGTTCATGTGTCTGATCATACTAGATCAAAGTTAGATAATAAGAGTGTGTATTGTATTTTGATGGGAATCAGTGAGGAATCAAAAGCTTATAGACTTTACGATCCAATTTCACAAAGGATCATTATAAGCAGGGATGTTGTGTTTGAAGAAAATCGAAGCTGGGATTGGGATAAGAGTCATGAAGAAACATTTGTGTTAGATTTGGAATGGAATGATAGTGGAAATGAAGTAGTTCTTGCAGCTGTAATACAAGAAGATGATGAATCTAGTTCCGAAGAAACATAGAGTAATTTTCCATCTGATCATTTTCCTGCAAACCATCAATCTTCTATTATGTCACATGGGAGAATTAGGACACAACCAGTTTGGATGCGAGACTATGAAACAAACGAAGGCATCTCTGAAGAAGAAAATGATATGGTTATGTTTATAGAAATTAGTACAAATCCTATTTACTTTTAAGATGCGGGAAGAAATGAAAAGTGGAGAAATGCCATGAATGCAGAAATAGAAGAAATAGAAAGAAATGACAGTTGGGAATTGATGGATTTGCCTGAAGGAGAAAAAAAGATTGGAGTTGAATGGGTTTATAAGAATAAATTTAACAAAAATGGAGAAGTAAATAAATATAGGGCTAGGCCTGTAGTGAAGGGGTATTCCCAACAACATGGGATTGATTACACAGAAATATTTGCACCTGTGGCGTGTTTGGAGACAATTTGGTTGGTGATTGCACTTGCAGCAATAAGAGGATGGCATTTGTACCAGCTAGATGGAAATTCTGCATTTTTACATGGGGAGCTACATGAAATTTTTTTTGTGGAACAACCTTATGGTTATGTGCTGAAGGGGAATGGGCAGAAGGTGTTTAAGCTAAAGAAGGAATTTTACGGGCTTAAGCAAGCGCCACGAGCTTGGTACAGTCACATAGAGGCCTACTTCATGGAGCAAGGTTTTGACAAATGTGACTATGAGCATACATGGTTCATCAAGACAAAGATAAATGGCAACATATTAATTGTAAGTTTATATGTTGATGATCTCATTTTTACTGGCAATGATGAATTCTTTTTTGCAAAATTTAAAAGTTCTATGAAGGATGAATTTGACATGACAGACCTTGGAAAGATGAGATGTTTTCTTGGTCTGGAGATTTCTCAAAGATCAGATGGAATTTTTATCGGTCAGAAGAAGTATGCATGGGAGATACTGCAAAACTTTGGGATAGATAAAAGCAATTTTGTCCATAATCTAATTGTTCCAGGCTTTAAGCTCACAGCGGATGAGGGTGAACTCAAGGTGGATAAAATTTACTATAAGCAGATTGTAGGTAACCTCATGTATCTAACATCAACTCGGGCAGATGTGATGTTTATCATGATCTTTATTAGTAGGTATATGGAGAATCCTAATGAGCTTCATTTACATGTGGCAAAAAGGGTGTTGAGGTACTTAAAGGGTACAACTAAGTTTGGGATCTTTTATAGAAAGGTAGGAGATGATGGACTTGTTGCTTACAGACAATGATTATGCTGGAAAGTTGGGAGACATGAAGAGCACATCTGGCTATGTGCTTTTATTAAACTCTGGGGCAGTATCTTGGTCTTCAAAAAAACAAACAGTTGTTAGTTTATCTACTACAGAGGCAGAGTTTATTATTCCTGCCTCATGTGCATGCCAAGCAGTTTGGTTGAAGAGAGTTTTGTAAAAGTTTAATCCTTATCAAGGCAAGACATCTACTATTCTTTGTGATAATAGTTCTACAATTAAGCTTTTGAAGAATCCAATTATGCATGGTCGTAGAAAGCACATAGATGTACGTTTTCACTTCCTACGAGAATTGACAAAAATGGGCAATGTGGAACTTTTTTATTCTACTACACATGAACAATTGGCTGATGTGATGACTAAACCTCTCAAGTTGAATATTTTCCTTAAGTTGCAAGAACTATTAGGAGTTTGCTTCAAGTCTAATGTAAATTGATGCTCATATATTTAGTTGAAGGGAAGAATTGTTAGGATTCTTTCACTGTTAAGTGTCTTTTTACTATTTAGCTTTCGTATTTGGTTGATAAAGTTCCTATTGTTATGGGATTCTTATCTGTTAAGTTGTTTGGGTCATTAGAGTTTGTTGGACTCAGGAAACGTAGATTTAGACTGAGTTAGTTGTGTAAGGCTACATGTACACTAGTTTGTTTCAATAAAAAAAGATCGATCTTTCCTCTCATATTCTTTTTCGCAGTCTTCCCTTCATTCTTAACATTCTAACAAATACATAGAACAATATGAAAATTGCACTATAAATCATCTAATGATGAAAGGATAAAATGATGCACTTTGGTTTCTCCTTATTAAATATTTTCCTATGGACAAGTTGAGAATGCTTAGATTTCATTTCTTTTGAGTAATGTCTATTTAATGTTTCGAAATTGCTTTCATCTTTCAACACTTATTATTGTGTTAACTCTTAGGTCTACATTCATATGACCAACTCAAGTTAATTTATCCAAGTATTTTTGTTGAATTTTACTTTAGTTACTGCAATAATTTTTAAAATAATAGATTATCTAGGTTTAAGATAAATTTGAAATTTAAATTTTTATTCGGTTGTTTTAGTTGTTGAGAAATTCTAGAATTTTTTAAATTTTGAATTGCATATTATCTGCATACCATGTGGTCAAATTGGCTATTTAAACCCCTCCTATGCTTAATAAGATTATTGACAGTATTTCAATCAATTTTTTTTTGCTCCTCCATTTTTAAAAACACCAACAATGGTATCAAGAACTTTATTGATCTTATGGGATCTGTGAGTTCTTCCAAAGAACTAACATATCATTTTAACTAGTAATGGGCCACTTTTAACCCAAAAAAGCTATTTTCAGCCAATTTTAACCCTATTATCAGCCCATGCTTTTTTTAATGCACAAACGATTTTCAACCACTATTTTACGCTAAAAAATGGCAAACAAAAGTCTCTTTTTGAACAATCGATAACTATTAAATTTGGTCGGTGAGAATAAAACCATAATTTGAAACTTATGTGATATGTGATGAAAAATAAATACTTACAATAACATTTTGCAAATCCTACAAAAGGTCAGAGTAAAACACTTTCAGAAGAGATTTTAGACACAACAAGGTTATTGAAGGAGTTTTTAAGCATATGGCCAAAAGAAGAAAAAGAAAAAAAATTTAAAGTTAAATAACAATGAACAAAATTCAACATCAACTGTTAAAGTAGAAATTGAAAAGGAGCATTTTTTTCTATTGCAGTAAGTAAAGCAATGGAGAAGTGTTGAATTTTACTTTAGTTACTACAATAATTATTAATAAAATAAATTTTCTAGGTTTAGGATAACTTTGAAATTTAAATTTCTATTAGGTTGTTTTAGTTGTTGAGAAATTCTAGTTCTTTTTTTTTTTTTTTTTTTTTTTTTTTTTTTTTTTTTTTTTTGGAATTTTGAATTGCAAATTTTATGCATATTATGTGCTCAAATTGACTATTTAAATCCCTTCTATGCCTAATAATGTTATTGAGAGTATTTCAATCAATTCCTTTTGTTGCCCCATTTTTTACAAACACCAACAATTCTTAGCTTTACGAATTATATATCAAAAAACCTTCTTATCCCTTCTCTGAAAACATGGAGAATCCTAGGACTTGAAATTTGAATAGTGATATTTGTTTGAAACGATCCCGTCGTTCTAGCAAATTGTGCTTCTTCAATTCCTAGAGGTTGGAGGATTCATACTTATGAAATATTTTCTAAATCAATTTATCAATATATTTTTTCAACATAGATTAAAATTCAACGAACAAGTTTGCAATTGATGAGTATACAAAATCATAATTCTGAAAAGGTAGTGTAACCTTTGCTTAAAGTTTTGAATTATCTCTACAATTCTAAAAGAGGTTCTAGTGATACTAACAACTTCATCCTTATATCTTCACCAAGGAAAGTTCATCCTAAAATAATCCTCATGATTTCATGAAAAGAATTTGGCTATGCACATGCTAACATTACCATACTTGCTGATGGTAAGATAAATTCAACACCAACTTCACCAAATCCATTTTATTTATCTGCTGTTTTCCAAACACTTCACAAAATTGAAGAAAACAAGCTAGTTAGTTCCATGAACAAGAAGAGAAACAATGAAGAAAATGATTCATTAATTTTTATTTGGATTTTAGTACAATTGGGAGAGGATGTTGGATAACTCAAGATTTTTTTGTAGAAGATACATGACTGAAAATGACATAACAGAAAGACCTTTGAAAAAAGTTTGTTTTGACTATGGCGGTTAGTTTCTTGAACAAACAGAGGGATGAATATTGTAACTTTTTGGATAGTAAAAAGATATTTTTGTTCATTAATATCTCACATGGATGTAACCTACCTAGGTTTAGCCTATAGGTCAGAGGTATTTTAACCCCAAAACTCCTCGCAAACACACATTCCTTGTCTTCATAGTGGAATTAATTTTTGTTAGATTCACTAGATTTTGAATGAATGACATGATAGCTAGGTTTAATGATTTATGGGATATTTTCATATTTGTATGACTAAATGCTCAATCTAAGTTTGGCATAGGCAAAATAACTATAATTGAAAAAAAGTTATTTTTTCACTAATTTTTACTTGTACTGGGAAATAAAACTGTTATCCTATTGTTATTTTTCTAAAAATAAAAACAAGTTCGTTTATTCATTTTCCATGTTTTCTTAATTGGTAAAGGAATTTCATACATAATATGTTCTAACTTTTTTTTTTTTTTTATTATTATTATAAGGAGAAAGCTTCATATAATAGTTCTACCCTTAATTAATTGAATTGTTTGTTCCCATTTTAAGACTTTGCTTGTCAACTTGAAATCCATTAGTACTATAAAGGAAATGTTTTACTTTTAAGTAACCATGAACTCTTAAAATTTAAATATATACCTCGATTGATCTTATCTTTTGTTTGATTCCACAGATCTTTGGAATGAAAATTGAAAAGATAAGGAAATCTCCCATGAAGATTGTGCAAAACCAAAAGTCCGATGTAGAAAATGACGAGGAAAAGGGAGAAAATCTATTGCTGAACAAAAAATCTGATGAAGACACTAACACAAAAAAACAAAAAGGATCTATACGACTTTGTTGAGAAGATAATACTTGACAAAGAACAGCAAAAAGACATCGATGGTAATTAATTAGAAATTATTCTTATGGAGTTATGTTAATTTCAATTTTTATCTTTTTGGATGGTGTATGTTAGTAAATGGGGTGGTGGTGGTGGGGTATAGATGTATAAGAGGCATATCTTAAATTTAACATCAGCAAGTATTGTGTCCCATTTTTGTACATGATTTTTTTTTTCTTTTTTTTTTTTTTTTAAAACATGTTTTGTTTATACATTAGAATGATTTTTTTAGTTAGTTTTCAAAACATTACTTTTTAAAGTGTCATTAATTTTTTCTCTAAATGCCTACGTAACATAAATCTAATTCCCAAATGTTAAACTTCATATAGAGGAAGCTTCCAAACCTAGAGCAACTATAGATAACATGGATGACAATCCCAAGATTGTTGTATCTTCTAAATCTAAATGTGTCCATGAATCAACTTTGGATGTAAGTGTATTTTTCTTCATCTTTTGCTCTATGTATACTTAAGTAACCTACATAGACTTAAGATTATGTGTCTGCAGCCTACTAAGGAAGATGCCCGGATCTCCCTTAAACAAAATGATATTGTGCAAAGCCAATTGCATGAAAAACGTCAAAAGGTATTACAATAAACTGTAAGTTCAAACTTTCTACACCTACTTTGGATAGTTAAGAAGACTAATTATGTACAAGGACTCATTTATTTTCGTTATATTTGAGAATTCTGAATCTGAATTCACATATGAATATTAAGATGTGTGTTGGAATCATGACCTCCATAATTCTTCTAAGAATTGTTTATGGGTTATTCGATCCTTAGAATGTTTAGTAGTTCAAAGTAAGTACATTTGTAGTTGCTCAGGAATTTCACTTTCAAACTTTTATCAACTTAATAAAACTTCAAACTACAAATGATTACAAACTAATGTAACCTAAGGAATTATAAACTCTAATACCAGATTCAGAACACAAACCCCTAAGTTTATGTCCCAGATCTTCAAGTTGCCCCTAACTCAAACATCCAACTACACTAAGTTTCGTAGCAGACAAATTACGAAAACTTTAACAAAAGACTCAAACTAAACAAAATAGAATACTTCAATTTTGTTCTTCGTAGAACTTCAACAATACTTCAATTTGAACTCTATCATAATCAAACTATGTTTTTCCTGTTTCTCTCTATGTAAGTGCACAAACTTCTTTGGAGAAAACCTTGCTGTATTAATATAACAAGAGTCCCTTCCTACTTAAACTCTACTTCAGCAAACTTGTAGTGATTTATTTTCCTCGTGTGACTTGGAATTCTTGTCGTGGTTCCTTTTCCTTATTGACTTGGAGTATTGTATTATTCCCACCACCTCAACATTATTCTTTCTCTCTATGCCCAGTTAGGATTTGGTATTTTTGTGATCATATTTGTGGACTTGTTCTTTGCATCTGTCACTTGTAAGAACATATCTCTGTCTAGCAAATTCCCCCTTTTTGACGATGAAAAACCCATGAATCTATGTGTGCATTTCAACCTACTGAAAGATGTTATACAATCATAGAACTCGAAGTAACATGTTATAAGACAAGGAAATAATCATACATGGCACCATCCCCCTTTTGATATCATAAAAATATATCAATAAATCATAGAAGTAATTAATACTCAGGGTTTCAAAGCAATCACTAACACTATCAAGGCAAAAAAAAAATGGAATTAAAACCAAGTACATTAACAGTCAACCATATAAATAAGCATAGGGCCAATAGATCCATTTTCTAGAGTGTATACACCATCACCTGAACAAATGCAAAAAAAAAAAAAAAAAAAGGATGTAAGCAAAAAAAAGATACACTAGGAACACATGGCATGGAAAGGCTAGGGAGGAGTGGATGCGGAAGGAGAGGTAGGGGAAGATCCTTTTTCAGCAAGTCATACACTCCTCTAAGATTAACATAATTTGTGGATTTTTCAGCTAATAGAGTTGCTTGATCTAAAGCAAGGCCAGCCTTCAGATGCACATTCTCTTCCTCCAAACCAGAATGTTCAAAACCATAAGAGATATGCAACTGATTTGTTGCTGCCACATAAGACGCCCCTAGTGTAACAATCTCTGCTTCCTTAGTAGCCAATGATGCCCAAGGCCTCTGAAGTGGTGCATTAATTTCCCCTAGGAGGAGCAGGTATTGCAACCTAATTCACCTTACCCAAAACATCCTTAGTGGTCTGATACTGCCACACCTTAACTGGAACCCCAAAGTGATCAAAAATCATTCCCAACCAAAACCTGTACCCCAAAACATGAGAGTTTTATCCTAAACACAAATGCCATACATATGGCGCAAGATAAGACTAGGAAAATTGATAGAACCCTATAAATAAGAATATCCATAAGTGTTAAATCCATGAAATTGGCCACAGTTCATTTTTGTTGTCATGACAATATAACCTTATGAATAATATTAAACAGTGGCTTATGAAGTGGTAACATTGTGCCCTTGTCTACTTTGGTATGAAATTCAAAGGTGGGATCATTCGCAAAATGGCTAGAGATCTCTAGGGAAGATGGTAACTCATCTAATATGGGATAATCCCTCTTTACATAGTGACACCAACCTATAGTAGGAATCTCCAAATTTTGTGCCATACATTCAGGAGTGAGAGTAAATGAGACACCATGAACCGTACTAGTATTACAGGTAAACGAGCCAGACGTATTGATGTATAATAATCGAGTTTCTTCTTTTCCTACACGATGACACATATTGTCTTGAAGGAACAAGTTAGTCCAAACCTGTGCATTTAGAAGATCCAGAAGGGTACACATCTTAGAACCACCAAATCCAGTAATAACCCTACTATGGAGAATAATGTGTTGCTTAAAGTGTATGAACCGAGAAGTCTTGACATCTATGGTATCCTCAACATTATCACTTAAATCAACACTAAATTCATCCCTCTTCATTTCCCCTTGTGATTCATCCCCAGAGATTTAAAAGTAGAAAAAACACTCTCACAACTAGCAGAGTCAGTAGACTCATCAATTTAACTGATGAGGATAGTACCTTTGGAATGAGTAGGTTGAGAAGCCCATTTTACAATATGACTAGATGAAGCCAGACCTTTACCCTTCTTAGCCTGTATTAACTCAACAAGTTCATCAGGTGTTTCTATAGGATCGTTGTGAGAGATAAATGGGGTTTTTGAGGACCTAGATTAGTTAGTTTAAAAGGTGAGGAGACCTTCATCAAGAGCTCTTTTGAATGAGTGGGTAATACAAACAAGGATAAACATAAAAACTTAGTAGGAAGAGTCACTTGAGGCTAATCTATTGGCACAAGCACAGGCTTTCTAGTAGCCTTCCATAATCTTGACCTTAGTCGTTTAGGGTCCAAATGGGCAATGCGCAAGTACCCTTAGAAGTTATATTAAATACCTCAAATTATGGTAATACAAAAATTCTCCCTTAGTAGATGCACCAAAGATGAGCTTAGCGGGTGAACCAGGTTCAGTCATAGGGTCCTATTGTGTTCCTCCTAAACACCCTCAATTACCTAAAGAACCCTAGATCCCCCTAAGATGGATTTGTACTATGTGGAAAAATATCGAGATGATATATTCTTGTGGAGTCCAGAAACATAATTCTGAGCATATTAGATGTGCAAACTTGTTCCTCGAACATTACATATGTCAAAACTTGCTGAGAGGATGGAGAGGGTGAGGATATTGTAGTAGTGATGGGTTTAGGGGGGGTGAGGAATCTGTGTTTGATGGAGTTTCCATGTTGAGAGGAGTGTGATGGTTTAGTTTACTAGTGGAGGGATTGAGATTATAGTTAGATGTGTGTGTATTTAGTGGTGGTGGAAGACAGATTGGTTGGTTATACGAGAAGTCCAAGAATGTGAAGAGTTTCACTTGTAAGTTGTAGTAAGTTGCCAAATAATGTGATGTTTATCAGCTTTTTGAAAATGACGGTGCAGTTTTTGGGTATGGTGGTTGCAATTTTTATAGTGACACGTGGAAGGGACAAGTTACTGCTTATAGTTTTTGAGTTTATTCATTTTTTATCAAGAGTTGAATATATACTTGTATTTTAGGACCTGTCGGATCCCATATTTTGATATTTATACGTCTTTAGCTTAAAAAAATTACTTTGGTATAGTTTCTCAAATGCTTTAAAATTGGTATAGGCATTATACAATTTAATTCGATATTTTGTGACTTATGAATAGTATTCTTTCGCAGTCATGGAGGGTGAATTAGGCAATTTTAATCATCCATAGTTTCAATTTGTTCCTTTCAAAGTGTTCTCTTGCTAATGCCTTGGTGAAGATATCTGCGATTTGTTTTTCCGTAGTGCAAAATTCATGGAGCTAACCCTTTTCTACATTGTCCCTTAAAAAAGTGATGTCAAATGTCAATGTATTTTGTTCTTTTATGTTGAACTGGGTTATTGGTCATGTTTATTGCACTAAGTATTGTCACAAAAAATTGGAGCACATCTAGTGTTCAACCCAAAGTTTTTGAGTTGTTGTTTGATCCATAGAAGTTGAGCATAACATGATGCAACAAAATATTCAGCTTCGACAGTGGATAGAGCTAAAAAAAATGTTTCCTTGTTGCCCAAGAGATTAGACATGACCCTAAGAAGTGAGCCATACATGTAGTACTCTTCTTGTCCACTAAGTTTCCTGCATATTTTTGCATCAACATATCCTACTAGTTCAAAATTGCTTCCATTTGGGTACTAGAGTCCCAAGTTAATGGTTCCTTTTAGGTAGCGTAGAATCCTTTTAACAACTTCTAAATGATGTTCCTTAGGTTTATATTGAAATCGAACACATGACCCCACACTAAACAAATGTCTGGCCTGCTAGATTTAGGATACATAAGTGACCCAATCATTCCTCTATAGAGCTTTTAATCGATGATTAAACCTATTCCCTCCAGATCTAACTTGGTAGTTGTGGCAATTGGGGTATTGATTGTTTTTGCATCCTCTATTTTGAACCTTATGAGTAGTTCTTTGGCATACTTATGTTGGTGAATTAGGGTACCTGAGGATGTTTGTTTGATTTGAAGTGCTAGGAAATAGTTTAGCTCTCCGATCATGCTCATTCCAAACTCATTGCACATTAGAAATACAAATTCGTATGCAAGTGTTTTATTTTTGGCTCCCAAGATGATGTTGTCCACGTATACCTGTATAAACAACAAGTCCTTTCCTTTATGCTTGAGAAAAAGAGTGTTTTTAGTTTTGCCTCTTGTGTACCCATGACATAAGATAAATTTTTACAATCTATCTTACCATGCCCTAGGTGCCTGTTTTAACCCATAGAGAGATCTGTCAAGCTTATAGATATGTCTAGGATAGTCATTATTTTCAAATATAGGTAGTTGTTTAACAAACACTTCCTTAGAATGAACTTTTTACATCCATCTGATAGAATGTAAATTCCATGTGGACAACAAATGCTATAAGTAGTCTTATTGCATGTGATCTTGCCACTAGGGCAAAAGTTTCATCATATTCTATGCCCTTTTCTTGATTGTAACCTTGGACCACCTATTTTGATTTGTTTCTTTTTATGGTACCATGTTTATCCAATTTGTTTCTAAACAATCACTTAGTTCCAATAATGGTTCTGTTTGGGGGTCTTGACACTAGGTGCCAGACTTTACTTCTTTCAAATTAATTCAATTCCTCATCTAAAGATATAAACCTGTCATCATCTTGCAAGGCCTCACTAATTTTCTTTGGTTCCATCATAGAAAGGAATGCAGTGAAAGCACAATGATTTTTAGTCCTGATCTGATGGTTATGTTGGATTTGAGATTAGTGAGTATGTTATCTATTGGATGTGATCCTTGGTACTTGTAACCCTTTACTACCAACTCCTGTTGTTCTAAGTCATGATTATGAATCGACTCTCTTTGATTTTTCTCAGATGTTTCTTCTGAGTTTTCTTTATTTTCCCCATGAAATAGAGTAGTGTTTACATCATTGGGTGAAGAACCTAGTTCATTTACTTGTTCTTGTTCATTCTAGACATATAATCTTAATAGTTCATCCTGAAGACTTTGGTTAGCTATAACATTTGTTTCATCAAATACTACATGTACTCTCTCTTCTACACACATTAATCATTATGAATCAATCATTTACACATGAAGTTTCTTAGGTGAGATATCTTAGGTTTTATGACTTTTAGTAATTCATCGGGAGTTTTATCTAGCATGGATCTAGACATACACCTATTTATAGTATATCATGCAGTATTCATGACTTCAGCCCAAAATTGATTAGTTATGTTGCTAGCAATCATCATAGTTCTAACCATTTCTTGAAGGGTTCTATTTTTCCTTTTTTCTACTCCAGTTTGTTGAGGAGTTCTAGGAGCAGAGAAAATGTGGTCAACCCCATGGGAATCATAATATTGAACAATGTTAGAGTTCTCAAATTTAGTTCCATTATCAGATCTGATAGCTACCAGTTGTTTGTCAAGTTTCTTTTGAAATTTTCTTATTAATATACAAAAGGCTTCAAATGCATCATCCTTTGAAGAAATAAAAAGTGTCCAAGTGTACCTTGTAAACTTATCTACTAGTACAAACACATATTTTTCCACTTCTACTTCTAACCCTCATAGGACCACATAGATCCATGTGTACCAATTCTAAGGATCTGGTCGATCATATAACCTGTTTAGCTTTAAAGGATGATTTTAGCTGTTTTCCTCGAGTACATGCTTCACAAAACCTTTCTTCTTTAAACTTAGTTTTAGGAAGTCCTATTACTAAATCTTTAGAAATAAGTTTGTTTAATTAATTGTACTTGACTAGCATGACCTAGGCATTTATGCCATAGTGAAGGATCTCTGTCCATTACACTTAGACATATAAGATTTTCAGCATGTACCTTTGTAGTATCTACAATATATACATGCTTATATCTTTGTCTAGTTAAGACAATTTCCTTTGTTTCGAGATTTATTACTTCAACTCCTATGGAAGAGAAAATTACCTTGTTTCCTTTATCACAAAGTTATGATATGCTGAGCAAGTCGTGATTCAAGACTTCCACATGATACACATTTTTGATTGAGTGTTCACTAGTCTTACCTATTTTTCCAATGCCTTTAATATGACATTTTTGTCCACTGCCAAATACTACTATTCCATGTTTTTTTTCTTCAAGTGAGAAATTTTGATTTATCTCCAGTCATGTGCCTTGAGAAAGTGTTGTCCATATACCAATATTGCTTTCTTCCCCTCACCTTTTCCTAAAAAACTCAAGGGTTAGATGATTAACTTGGGTCCTTTATTTTGATCAAAATGGTGAATAATGTCCTTGTTTATCCAGTTAGGTAGTTTTGTTTTCTTTAGTACATACTTGTTCCTTTGATGTGTGTTAGTTTTAATATTTTCGGTAGGATTATTCTGGTTGTAGGACAGGTGCTTCTAGAGTGACCCATGTTACCATAAAGTGTGCAGAATGCAAGATTCCCATTCATAGATTGGTTATCAAAACCTATTCTAGCTTTTGTTTTACGGGTGTTAGTTCCTAGATAGGTTACAATCATGGAAAACTTACTCCATTTATTTACTTGTTCAAGCTAATATTTGATTCTAGCTAATTCAAGATTCAATCCCCTAGAATTTTCCTTTTTTGAGAATAATTCGTCTTTATGTCTTTTGACATCTTGTTTACGTAGGGATTGATCACTTTCCTTATCTTTTTCCTTACCAAAGACTCTTAATTTTAAGATGTTAGTTTTTAGGGAAAGGTTACAAGAATCAAGTTGATGAGTCATATCAAGAAGGGCTTTGTTCTTTTCTTTAAACTTAGTATTGAGTTTTACAACAACAATGTACTCAAACTTTAGACTATTCATAGCGACTACCAACTGATTCTTTCTAGTGTTCAGTTCTTGTGTGGTAATTATGAGAGTGAGCATTAAAGAGGATAATTTCTTCTCTTGTTTATATTTGAGATCAGAAGTGTTTACCTTCTCTTCCTCAGTGTCGGAATCATATTCAGGTTCTGAATCTTCTATGGCCATAAGTGCAATGTCATCATACTCCTCAAAGTTATCTGTATTTATTCCCCAACAAGCATACATAGCTTGATTTTTCCTTTCCATAATTTTTCCTTTTGTTTCCCAGTTCTCTTTTCTCCTTTCCTACCCTTTATTTTCTCCACTCAACTTTCCACATAGGACAATCCTTGACTTGATGGTCTGTTTCACCACATTTATAAGATCCTCCATTTTGACCCTTTTTTGTGTTATTCTCCTTGGTAGGAGAAGGTTTCTTTCCATAGTTCATGCCTTTCTTGAAGAGTTTCTTGAAATTTCTTCTTATCAAGGCTATATCACCATCATCATCTAGATCAGAATAATAATTCTCATCAGTTGCCTTGAGAGCAAGACTCTTATCTTTATTACCTTCATTCTTTTGGCACTTCCGACATTCATCTCATATGCTTTTAGATTTCCCATCTAAGGTCATATATCTTAAATCTTTGGCCTCTCTTATTGCAGTAACATTGATTTCCCATGATCTAGGTAGAGTTCGAAGAACCTTATCTACATATTCCTCTGTAGTGTATATTTTTCCTAAGGACATTAATTCCTTGAGCACTCTAGTGAATCTAGTGATCATATCCTGAAGTGACTATCCATTTTTAATTTGGAAGGACTCATATTCAGTGCATAGTCTAGTGATTCTGAACTTTTGAAATTGGGTAGTACCTTTTTGTGCATTTACAAGTGTATCCCATATTAGTTTAGCAGTGGTATAACAGAGATGTTGTTGAACTCGAAAGGTCCTAGCATCTTGTAGTCAGCTTCTCCTTATTGAGCCCTAACTTTAGGAATGTCTTTTCCTTCTCTATCCTTGATTTTAGGCATTAAAGGTCCATTAGTGACTCTCATCCATAGTTCATAGTCTTCAACTTGAATGAAGTCTTCCATTCTTTCCTTCCACTAAAAGTAATATTTATTGTCCATTAAACAAGAGTGGCCTATTTATGTGTTTTCCTTGATCGTGTCCAAGAGGAGGTGCAAAATTCATAGTGATCTTACCTTGACTTATTAGTAGTTCAAAGTAAGTACATTTGTAATTTCCCAACAGTTTCACTTTCAAACTTTTATTAACTCAATAAAACTTCAAACTATATATAATTACAAACCAATGTAGCCTAAGGAATTATAAACTCTAATTCCTAGACTAAGAACACAAATGCCCAAGTTCATGCTCTCCCTGATCTTCAAGTTGCCCCCAACTAAAAGATCCAAAATCACTAAATTTCACAGAAAATAAATTACAACAACTTTAACAAAACACTCAAACTAAACATAATAGAATTCTTCAATTATATTCTTCACAGCACTTCAACAAAACTTCAATTGGAACTTTCTCACAAGAAGACTATGTTTTACTCGTATCTCTCTATGTAAGTGCACAACCTTTTTTGGAGACAACCTTGTTCTATTTATAGAACAAGAGTCCCTTCATACTTAAACTCTACTTCATAAAACTTGTAGTAATTCCTTTTCCTCATGAGACCTGAAATACTTGTAGTGGTTCCTTTTCCTCATGGAACTTGGAGTACTGTATTATTTCCACCATCTCCACATTATTCTTTCTTTCTATTTCCAGTTGGGATTTGGTTTTCTGCGATCATGCTTGTGGAACTTGTTCCTTGCACCTGCTACTTGTCAAAACCTATCTATGTCTAACAATGTAAATTAAGATCTAGATGTACTAATTTGAATGTTCATTTGAAATTCAGATAGTCTATGAATCTGAACACCAAATGATTAAGTTTTTTTTTTTTTTTTTTTTAATATCTAAATGTGCATATGAAATTACACTGTATCAATAAAAATTCTAAAATCTCATTTCAGCAAAATAACTCTTTTTGATAGAAAATAATAACAGAAAAACAATATTTTATATAAAAAATTTATTAACTAAAATACAAATAAAAAACTTATATATTAATATGAAAATATACCACAACAAGATAACATGAATTCTTTAAATAATTAAGTTCATGTCCATCAAAATCTCCAAATAACTCAAAAGCTAAAGTTGGCTTTGTCAACTATAATTTCCTGTGTGCAAGTGAAAGACTCTTTGTGTTCTTGGTCCCTGATATGTTTTTAACAATTTGTTGTTATATTAACATATGTTTGAACTCCGTAAACATGGATTATTTCAAAAATAAAACCACTAAGTAGGGAAAAAGACTTATTTTTCATGAGATTGATTACATATATAGAGGCAACCTTTTGCTCAAACTATTTATTTTAGTCATCAATGAGTTTGCAAAGAGAGATTTAAATTGAATTCACACATATTAAAAGGTAAAGTTGTTTTCTTTAAAATCATAAATGGGATATCATAAAACACAGTAGCAGTTGAAGAGGAGAGAAAAATGGTATGTGGTTGAGAAGAAAAGTAAGTGGCATGAAGAATAACGAGCCTCTGAACGGTGTTAAAATTTTGTTATAGATCTAATTCATTCACATTTTTTTAGACCCATTATGAGGTTTAAAAGGAAAGAAAACAAATGCACTTAATGTACAAAGTTTGAATCATTCAGATTTAAATCTTAAGAACAGATGCACTTAATGGTTGATTTGAATGATTAAGATTCAGACCTCCATTAAGTGTAAACAAATGAGGCCAAAACCATTTCATAGTTTTCAACGTGAAGGCTCCTTTAGCAGCAACATCTCTTGATTCTACTTTTAAATTCTTCATCATTGAAAAA
Source organism: Solanum bulbocastanum (assembly GCA_037074985.1). Taxonomy (NCBI): domain Eukaryota; kingdom Viridiplantae; phylum Streptophyta; class Magnoliopsida; order Solanales; family Solanaceae; genus Solanum; species Solanum bulbocastanum. The sequence continues at coordinate 25,355,350 of CM073603.1, read as the reverse complement.
TATTTGTTGTATTAATCTTTAATCAGTGATCTATTTGCTGGAGTTAACCGGACTTCTACATAGATTCATTGGATTATTCTGCTATTTTTTCTTATTCTTAATTTTAGATGACTCTCAGAGGTAACAGTCGTCCACCAGCTACACAACCTCCTACAAATGCTTCTGCACAGTGGTAAGATCCTCCAAATATTGGAAAGTATGATGAACTCCAGAGATTGATTATTATTCCGAATGGATTGGGGTAATCATTCATGTAATTTTTTTAATAGTTCTGTTAATAAGTTGAGCCTTGTGTAAAATAAGAACTGCAATATAGACTACTTTAGCTACATTATTATATTTTGAAGTTTGACCATATTTAGAAGTAAGATTTGTTAAAGTATTATTCTATTAGGTCATACAACCAATAATATAGTTTGCAAAACAATAAATATCTCATTCAGCAAACATGCTAGTTTCAAAATTATTTAAAAAGATACTAGTTTTATCCTTCTATTCATTTATTTTCATTTTGCAGTAGCTTCTGTATCATCACAATTTTAAATATAATGTAGGTTTTATCCTTTTATTTAGTCCATGAAGGCTATGGTTGAATCAATGTGTTCATGTTATCACGAGCCATAGAGGTACTGGAAAGATGTTCCATTGAACATTAAAGAGAGAATGCTTGATGACTTCAAGGTAAAAATGAATTAATTATCTATTTGAAGTGTTTAATAACTCCTTGGTCTGAAACAAGTTCATCAATCTAAACGCAGGACCTAGATATTTGTGATGTATATATTGTTTAAAGAGAAACACATCTTATATTGGACATTTATTCAATCTAAAAATTCAATTATATGCAGATGAAGTGTGCATGGTCTCCCGAGCACAAGGCAAAGATACAAGAAATTTTTTTCAGAAAATGTTCTCGTAGGTTGAGTGATTTGCTTTGGTATGCCTGAAAACATGATAAGAGGCCAATGTGGATTGGTGAAGATATATGGAAAGAACTGAATGAGTACTGGGCCTCTCCAGAGTTCAAAAAGAACACAGTGGGAAAGGGAAAGGAAGCCCAAACTTCTATTCTACCCTGTTCTCCTCAACCTTCTGATAAGGAGGAGTAAGGTAATTTTAAATTAGCTTAAATTGAGATTTCAAATTAGGATCTTTCATCATTTTATGGTGTATAGTTGAATGGACCAAATGCTTAAGAGTTTCTGAAGTTTGGTAAAATTTTGCATGATTAATGTTGTATAAGTATAAGATCTACATTTAGAAAATTCCTTATTTGCCTTAAAACCATTACTTACTATAATAAAATAGAACATGTAAAGAGTGGAGTAGATACACATTATTCATATAGCTTAACCCTTTTTAAGGTATATCCGGCTAAAAGATTAACATGATAATAAACATTTACTACAATAAGTCATATATATGTGTATATATAAAACTGCCGCAAAAGTTATAATGCAATTACGAAAGTGTAATTATAAATTTAATAAATTAGGCGGCAAGGCTGACCATATGCTGAAAATGCAAATAATTAATGCAATTAATTAATTAAAAGTAGGTGGCGGTGCCAACCATAACTAACTAACTAACGATATATGTATGTATGTGTGTGTGTATATATATATATATATATATATATATATATATAATACATTTTCATTCTCTGTATTGTAATGTTATTGTGATTGTATTATAAATGCATATTACCTAGCATGTTGGGTTATTCAACCAAAATACTGTCTCTTCTCCTTACCTGTTTTCTACTAAATGACTCTAATGACTCTTTTTTCTTATCACAACAACTACCCTAAAATTAAAATATCTATAATTATGTAATCTTCAAAATCATAAATTATTTCAACACATTTTCGGCTCAAGAGTCCATGTTAAGTCTTGATTTGTTTAGCTAAACTATTTAATTTGAGATTATTTCTATCCTAAAGTTGCATTTCATCGCATCTTCAAGGTTTGTGTTGATTCCATTGCTTTACGTTCATGCACTATCTCATTCTATTGTTTGTATTTTGATTTTCATGTCAAACTACATTTGGCCCTTTTGAGGGGATTATACATCAAACTACATGTAGTACCTCACATGGTTATATGTCAATTTAAGTATCTCCTACAGTCAGTCTTTTAGTTATTGCAGGACTGTGTAATTATGTATTTCAATTTAGTACATCTCAGTTCTATGTTATTTTACTTGTTTTTGCATCAACATGTCTTATAAATTCATCATGCTCAATTATTACACTTATCATCGTTATCTTACATACTCAGCATATTCAAATTACTAACTATATACTTTCTACCAAAATTGTTTAATTATATAGGTTCCGGCACTCAGTATCCAACTTGCAGTTAATTATTAGTACTATCTCCAGTGAGCAACATCCGAGTTGGTAAGTGCCCATGATTTTGAGGACAACACTTATATCTCCTTTCAGTCATTTAATTTCAATTTCAGACAATTGGAGTTAGCTAGGGGTTTGTCCTAGCAACTCATCTTAGTAGAGGTTTTAAGACAAGTCAATTTAAATTCAACTATATGTACTCAGATATTCATCTATTGATATTTCTAGACTCTTTTAGTTCCTCATTTAGTTATCTTCTATTTATACTTCTTTCTTATCTTTGTTTCATGCTAGTCCACAAGGTTTACTTGGGGTCATTTGTGGGTCCAAGCACCATGTCACAACTAGGGGTAATCTCGAGTCGGGACAATGATTTTCAACAATTAGTTGTTGTCTTTAGTACATCCAAAAATACTAATGGCATTAGTCGCTTGATTCAACATCTAAAACTTTTGGCAGATTTATTAAATTATATAATACGATATTTAATGTCATTGATTCATCATTCTATTTCCAATTTGAAGGGGTAAAGATTACGATAATACTCAATTTATGTCCATATTCCATGATAAGAGAATTATTCACCAATTTTATCACCCATATACCCCCACCCCACCCCCCAAATAAAAAATGGTCATGTTGAGCACAAACATCACCACCTCAATAATGTCATTTATTGCTTACTTTCCATGAACTAGCCCTTGCATCATTTTGGCCTGAAGCTCTAGTTTATGCTACTTATATTACTAATAGGATACCATGTCAAAATTCTAAGTTCTCCTCACTATTTAAATGTTTATTCCAAAAAAAAACCCAATTTATGCATTATCTGTTTTGCTCTAATCGTTTCCATGCACTATATTATATGTCAGGTATATTTGCCAGCTATATGAATTTTACTATAAGCGAAGTTTTAAAAATAAAGAGAAACAAAAGGAAGTTTGTGTCTTTTTTTTATGAATATTTTTTCATAAATAGAGAGATTTTGATGTTTCGCTATATATATATATAATATTTGTACTATACAATATCTCATCCTAACTGAAAGTTGCACGGTTACAATATTTGATTGTAGTATGTGTGTGGCCAATTGTATATGTATATGTATGTGTTTTTGTCTCGACGCAAAATCTGAGGTCATGATGGCGCACACCCGGAGAACCTCAAATAATATGTTTAAGCCAAAGGAAACAACTAATACGAGACTTCCAAAGGGAATTCAAGCTACAACCGCTAAGAAAACAACAAAGAAGTTCGCAAAACATAGTAGCATTAGTATAGAGAGCATCTAATACATTTCTAGATTCTAAAATACATATCAAGTCTTTAAAAGGTAATTAAAGAATATAAATGATGGATGAAGACCAATGGCGATCCAAAAAAATGATCTCACCACAACTCCGAATGAGAAGAAATTGTTAGATCTGATCAACCGCTATGAAGATCACCCTTACTAGGATTTGCAGAAAAAATATAATAGAAGTATGGGGTGAGTAAAATCCAAATGTACTCAGTAGGTTAGACCGACTGATATTAAGCAACTAATAATAGTTAAGAAATAAACTATGAAACGCTTCCACCTGCACGCAGAAAAATCCTATTTCGGAATCGGTGACGCCAATTTATAGAGTACAAAGTAAATAAGATAAACATATAAGGTTATTATTAATACTCATATCAATAGATAATTAAGTTACACAACACAACAAAGTTGGCCAATGCAATGCAATGGGATGACATGAAGTGGTAGAACCAATTTCGTCGCACAACCTATCGTATATACCTTGCCAAACTTTAGCTTCCAGATAAGGACCATGGAGGACTCATAATCCATATACCAATCTCAAAATCTCATCAACTTTCCACCTAGCTCGTGGTCAAAGATAAAAGTAAGGTGTTTCATTTTCTTTCTCAAAAAATAGCATTTATCTACTTTCTAATATTTCCATGAACATAATATGATGAATGAGGATGAATCCTTAAAAACACATAAAACATAAAGGAATTATCATTTCATCAAGGATTTTTAATGGCATGAAGGTCTCAAACTCAAAAAGTAATGAAACACATCCTCCAATGATAGGGATGGGAAGGAATCCACTTGAAATCAGTCTTTACCACTTAGAAAACATTTCTTTCATTTTATGATGTTCAAATATCAACTCAAGCCCCTAAATCAGGCATCTTAATGTCAAATATAAAGATAGACCAAACAACCCCTCACTCAGGCAATTATATAAATATCACAAATTATCAACAATAATTAAGAGTATTCACACGAGCCTCCAGACAAGCTAAGCATCACCAATAGGCATCACACGAACTAAACATGAAGGTCAACACTTACCTATCTCTAAAACTCATACCACAAATCATTTCATAGTTAACTTCCAAAGAATGATTAATTACTCATCTCAGTCTAAACTTGGGATAGCCAAACCTACCTTGAAGGCTAAACCTCACTTGAGAAACTTTATCAGGGCACTTCCTCAACCACACGATAACCAAAATGATCCCCAACTATCACTTATCAAAAAGAGCCCAATGATACCCATATTGATAGGATTAGAACTTGGGTAAAATAGTCCAAAAATCACTACAAAAATCAAAAGGGTAAAATTGTATTTTTAATTAAAAATCAAGTTCTACAAGCCAAGAGAAGTTTATGGTTGAAAAACCCATTAAAACAAGAAAATAATATGCTCCAATTAAAGAAAATACCAATGTTCCAACTTATCTATGCAACCTCTAATGTTTAAGATAGGTATCGAGACAAGACCCACTACTCCTCAAAACGCTTCCTGAACTTTCCTATGTTGTACCGGGGTATACAACCTCTCTACTAAGTGGATCCACTAAGATCTACCTGAAGGCACTAAGAATTCATCTAAAAATTTTGATGTCGTACCCATGTTGGCAAGATATTATTTTTGGGGATTGTGGGTTGTCTAAACTCTTCCACATATCAGTGCTCAATAATACTCCCAATAATATATATACTCATGCTCAAATGTATAAACATGCTCTTCCTCTGGTTTGAGATAATTGCTCAAACTATCTTCTTAAAAGAGGTCTCTACTTTAAAATATCTCTTAACTCAATTCTCATTAGGGAAACAATGTTTCTCTTTGCTCAAACTAAATATTCTTTCTATGGGTTGAGATAATTACTCAAAAAGGCCTCTTTAGGAGGTAACTTCTCTGTACTCAATCTTTCTGAAAGCTCTTTTACTTTTCTCAAAATAATGCTCTCTTTCTTAGTGTAAAAATAAAACATTTAGGAAATACATAGTTCCTTTATACTCTTGCTCATTTCTTGGTTAAAACTCCTTTTACTTTTTCTCAAACTCCTTTTACTTTCTTAAAAACCTAGTTTAAAACCAAAATATTGGCTTCAAAAGATTCTCAAAATTCGTAATCAAAATAAGGGTTCATGCTGAAATATAGACATGAACAACTCAACTCAAGGATCTCAATAACAATATAGAAAAACTCAATATTGAGAACTCAATGATACTACTAATCTCAAGAATACTCAAATAATAGGGCTCATGCTGAAATATAGACATGAACGAATCAACTCGAGAATCTCTATACATAACTTATAACAATTCAATAATTAAGAATAGAATTTCAAAAAGAATCAAAAACTCAGAACTCAACATCAACTCATCTAAAGAATACTCAAATCTAATGATAGAACCATTGATTAATTTTTATTGATTTGAAAGTAGATGTAGGGTGTGAGGATGACATATTCAATACTATGATAGCCTTATATACTTGGAAGAATAAAGTTCTTGGCGAAATCGATGAAATTTGAAGAACGCTTGATTCTAGCTTTTCTCCTCTTGGTACCTTGATCTAATAATATGAATTGTTAATGAATGCAAAAGAACTGATTAACACTTTCTAAGCCATTAACTAGGTTAAAATGGCATGGTTGAGGCATAGATAAAGCGTTAAAACAACATAGGGAGAATACCAAAACGACCCCAACTTTAAAATTGTTGGATTGCCCTAAAAGGAAGGTTTCATGCACTTTTTAGGGCTCTATGATCTGTGAAACACTTTACTAGCCTTATAGCCATCCATGAAACTTCAACTGTCTAACATTTTCTAACTAAAATAAGCATAACTTTTTAGTCCCTACTCGAAATGGAGCAAACTTGGTGGCGTTCAAAAGAGGACTTGTAGAACTTTAATTTGATAGGTCCTCGGCTACATAATTTCTTATGTTTCGAGAGATATGGTCATTTGAATATGACCCAAGTAAAATCTCATATTGAAACTCAAATATTAAGAAAGTTTTCAACTGAACTTTGTGCTAGGGGATTTTAATGACCTTATTCGTATCCAAAATCATTCCCGCATTTAAAGAATTGATCTTAACCTTATAGCTGGCAGGTGACCTGTAAGGACCCTTAAACAGGACATATAAGTCACCATAGGCCGTCTTGGATCCCGTCCAAGTTACTCAAATTCTAGCAGCCGTGGACAGTTGGGCTACCTCCCCTAAAAAGGTTGTAGACCCCTAAACGGATGGTTTAGGGTTACGTGAAGGGTCCATGGTCCATTTTGAGTTCGTGGACTTGTCCGTTAGCCCTCTTTGGCCTTTCTTAAAGATTAAAGTGTTACACGAACGATTCAAATTTTAAGAGTATAGTTGCGAGGTTTTATTAAAATGATTTGATTCTTAGCTTTGAAATTTTCGGGGTGTTACATTATATAATATTTTCAAAGTATCACTATAAACAATACTATATAGGCCGAAAGTACTAATTTCGATAATTTTTGCTTTTTATTTTATTTATTATGAAAACAAAGGAAAAAGATTGTTTTAAATAGAGAAGAACATGGAGACATGTCTTGATGAAAAAATGTGCACTTATTTGAGAAGATAAAAACGATGCTATTGCACAAAACCATGTCTTTCTAATAATTATCTACCATAATTAGTATTTTTCTAAATTATGTGTTTAATTATAAGGGTTAACGAATATATATATGTATATATATATATATATATATATATATATATATATATATATATATATATATATATATATATATATATATAGTTAATTAGCCTCTAACCTTATGCATCTTTTGATGATATATTATTGAATATCATTTTGGAGTTTCTGGAACTACATTCCACCTCTTTAGGTGTGTTCCAAACCAACAAAAATAATTGGGTTACATACTTATTTTCTTTTATTCGATAGGTATTTAAAAAAATAGTATCCTAATGTAATTTTATATAATCTAGATAGATACTAATGGAATTGAAGTTGGGTCCGGGTAGGCGGGTGGATGGGGAATACAAGGCTGAAGTGAGGATGAGGTGTGTTGGAGGGTGAGTGTCACGACCCGAGCTTACACCCTAGACGTGGCCGGCACTCAAAAACCATTGTTGGTGCCCAAGCGAACTCTCATCCAAGCTGGCTACAACCGGAAGACTAACTCAAGCATACATAAGCTTAAAACTAAATTAAATTCATTGAACTCCAATAGTGAACTTTATGAAAGTTTGAACAATACTCAAAAGAAAGTAAATATAGAAAACTTTTCAACTCTGTCTATCTATGAAGCCTATACTATAACAGAAAGATATTGGGACAAGACCCACGACATCTCCAAACTACTAACTATAAGGTAAAGGTAAAGTTGTAACATCTCCCAACTAGAAAGAACTAGAAGGAAGTTTAAAATCTGGAAATGGTTAATTTTTTGAAGAATTTAAAAATCTGAAATTTGGTAAAGGTGTTAAAGTGAGTTTTTGGCAACTTCAAACGGCCAGAATTCCTAGATAAAGATGATTTAGGTGTGATTCCATTAATTCTTGGAATTCCCTTGGAATGATCTTTTCAATGCCACCAAGTTTGAGTAATTTTGAGTTCGTATGATGAAGTTATGCCCTTCGGAATTTGGGCTGCTTAAATAAGGAAATGTCCAATCTAGATTTTAAAGGGGTATTTTAGTCTTTTCCTTTCCTTATTATTTTAATCCATTTTTAGGAGATTAATTGGGGTAAAACCAAATTTTAGTCAGTTTAGAAAAGTTAGAGTTCACGCTAGGGCGTGGAGAAAAGAGAAGGAAGTTCAAGATTCATCAAGATTCATCGAGATTAGCTTGTGGATTTCGTCGGGAGTGATCCCTACAAGGTATGTGAGATCACATAGCATTGGTTTAGTTCACCCACACGCCAATCATAATTCAATTTCAGTGAAGTTATTAGATTTGAAAGTAAATCCTTGAGTTCTTGAAGAAATTCATTTGAATTCTTATGTGTTGTGTTGTTGGAGTTTTCTTGATATTGATTCATGTTGTTAGTTGTGTTTTTTGAGTAGAATTTGATGTATATTGAGGGTACAAATGATTCTAAGTGCTTAGGGAAAGGACCATTGAAGTTTAGAGGGTTTAGAGATGAAAAACGAGCAAGAAAAATCGAGAATTTTCTAGGCAAGGGCTTGGGACTCCGTGCCTCCCAGAGTGCTACAAAAGTTCCTCTAAACTTTGGGCTCTGGGGCGACGCACGCCCCGCACCTCTCAGAGCGCCAAGGCCACCAGTTCCTTCCGTTTCTTCCCCAACCTTTCGTATTAGTTCCTTAGCAATGTACCTATATTTTCTAGTTGATTCAAACACTCTAAGGTACATCTAAACATCATGAAATCATCCATAAACATGAGATCATGAACCTTGAATCCATAATCCAATTCAAGGAAAGTTAAGAGTCAAGTCAAGAGGAGTAAGAGTCAAGTCAAGAGAAGTTCTTAGAGTTTTCCAAATGTTTTAACTTTGTTTTAAGACTTAAAGTTCAAGTTGAGTAAAGAGTATAGATTGAAGTTCATTTCTTCAAAAAGTATATGGGGACTAAGTATGCCCAAAGAGATTTAAAATGTTTTCACATTTAAATAAGAATGGAAACTGAGATTTCCAAAGAGCCTTCGGGCTAGTTTTTAGAAAATAGTAATCGCTCTCTAAATGAAGCAAGAGGGGAAACTTTGATTTCCAAGATAGCCTTTGGGCTAAGTTTTTTTGAGCACTAATCTCAAATCACAGAAGAAGTATGTTTTTAAACATAAGAGCTAGTATATTTTGGGAGTAGTATTGAGCACCAAATTGGGGACAAGCATGAGTTCAGATAATTCACGTCTCCATAAAACCATGTAGTCACCATGGGTAGAAAAGGGTCATACTTTTAGATGAACCCTTTTCATAATAGACTAATGGATCCAATTAGATGTTCAGGTCCTATACCTCTGGCTGGGTATAGGATGCGCTGGTAGCATGAGGTAGATCGTTATATCATCACTATAGCTCTTATGTGACGGTTGTCGGTTAGAGAAACTCCCCACATAGTTTATTGTATTTTTATATAAATCAGTTTATTGTATTTTTACATACATTTCAGAGTTATGTTGTATCCTTGTACATACACAGAGTTGACGTCATGTTTTTAAATAGCTTTTCTTTATATTGCACTTGTTTCAAACTACTTTATATTGAAATGAGTTCAGTTAAGTATTCATGAGTTGAGAAAAGCCAAGGTAAGTGTTTTTTTCAGCCTTTGAAGCCTACGTTGTTTAGCATTCCAACTCGCATATTTTTACATTCAATGTACTGATGCCAGTTGGCCTGCATTATCTTATGATGCAGATACAAGTAACTAGGATCGGCATCTAATGAATGGTTGATCCAGTGAGCAGTTCAGAGTCTGTTAGTGAGCCTTTTTACATTTCAGAGGACTTATTTTCATTTTTTTCAGTTTAGTATTAGTTCATTAGGATGTCATAGGCAAGTACCGACATCCATCTCATTTTTTTAGAGGCTTCATAGACAGACAATCAGTTATTTAATTCAGTTGTCCTTACTTTTCGTTTCATATGTTAAAGACTTGAGTTTTCCTTAATGGCCAGTTAAATGTTCTTTTATGATAGTTTAGTTCTTCATAAATGTTTATGTGATGAGTTAAGTCTTTCCCTAAGTTAGTAAGCCAGGCCAAGTGTCCGCTTGAGGCTAGCAATGGTCTTCGAGTGCCAGTCCCACCCAGGGTGTAGGCTCAGGGTGTGACAAAAGTCCTCCAGAATATAAGAAGTATCACCAAAGCTGACAAGAATATCACATGACCTTAACGAAACACTTGTTGATGATCCTGAAAACAAGTATCCTCATGCAGGCCAAATGGCTTAGTACATGGAATGTATGAGCATGTAAGGGGAATTCTAAAGCATAAACATAAGCTTGAACTTGATAGAAAGGAAACATACTTACCTCTTCTCAACTCACTCAACTAAAATCAACACAAGAATAAGATACTCAACTCAAAAATATGATGCTCAAGGAAAAGGTACTCAACTTAAGATACTAAAGGATAAAGCAACAAAAAAAGATGTAACATATGAAAAACTTTTAAAACAATAGATAGCAATTAAATGTATTGAAAAGTACAGTAATAACTTAGTTTGATTAAAAAAATATAATATAACTCAGTGGGAGATTCTCTAACCAGCAACCATCACTATGAGCTATGTAATGATACATCGTCTCGCCCACACTGCAAGAACTATCCTATAATTTGCCGCGGTATAGAACCTACTTCTAAGTGGATCCACAAGTTTATGCTAAAAAACATTAAGGATTCATCTAAAAAGTATGATCCTTTCTACCCACGTTGGCTATATGGTTTATGGGGGTTGTGAGTTGTCTGAACTCTCCCACATATCAATGCTCAATACTACTCCCAAAATATAACTAGCTCATATGTTTAAAACATAACTCTTTCTGTGTTTTGATTTTATTACTTAAAAAACTTTCTCTTAAAAGAGATGGTATTCAAACTGCTCAAAACTCTTTCAAAAATCTCAGTTTCGTCTCATCTTAAATTTTAAAACATTTACTTTAGGGAATACTTAGTCCCCATATATCATTTTAAAGAAAATGAACTCAGCTCTACTATTCCTCAACTCAGTGCTCAAGTTTTTAAAACAAGTTTTAATACAATTTGTAAAAAGACTTCTTAAAATAGGGTTAATGCTGAATCATAGATGTGGATGACTCAATTCAAAGTCTTCAGTAAACATGTATAGAACTCAATACTTGGAACTCAACAACTCTAGAACTCACGGAGTCAATGATAATACTCATCTCAAGAATGCTCACTCGAAGGGTTCATGCGGAATTATGTGCATGAACTACTCAACTTAAGGACTCAATAATACCTCTAATCTCAAGACTGCTCGACTCATAGGGTTCATGCGAAATTATGGGCATGAACTACTCAATTCAAGGACCTTCATGGGTAACATGTAGTAGCCCCATGACTAGGAATCTAATCCCAAAATGATAAGGAACTCAATACTCAAGACTTAGAACTTGCAGATACTACTCCTCTCAAAGATACTCAATTGATAAATTTCATGCGAAATTTATGGGCATGAACGACTCAAATCAAGGGTCTAAATAAAAATATAAAACTCATGTCTACGACTCTTCTCATTCTCATACTTATTTCCTCAAGACTTAGTTTAAAACTCAAGTGTTAGCAATGAAAAACTTTTCAAGATTTATAACTTAAAATAGGGTTCCTGCCGAGTTATAGACATGAACAAATCAACTCAAGGATCTCAATAAAAATATAGAAACTCAATAATTAGGAATAGAATTTTTAAAAGAAACATGAACTCAAGAACTCAAAATCAACTTATCTCAAGAATACAAATCTAGGGGTAGAATTCTAGATTTCTCTTTTACTGATTTGAAAGTTGATGTAGGCGTGAGGACGAACTAGTGCAAGACTATGATAGCCTTACATACGTAGAAGAACAAGGTTCTTGAAGACATCTTGAAGAAGAACTTGATAAGAAGCCTTGAAACCCTAGCTTGAAGGTAAATGATCAAGAAAACCTTTCTTGATATTCTTGAATTAATTTCTTGAAATATCTGTGGCCAAGAATTATGATTTTCATTAATGACTCATAATTGTACGGAGGAATTTGAGTTGAAAAAATGGAATTCTTGGAGAAAGACTTACCTTTAAGAATCTTGAAAAAGATTGAAAGAATCTTGAATGGAGTCTTCTACTTTGATTTTTCCTTAGCATTTTGCTCTAGGGGTTGCGAGAGAAGAGAATTATAGATTAAAATATGAAAATCAGATTGTTTTGAGCCTTTTACTAGTAAATAAGTTTGTTTAGGGTTTTCTTGGAGGTAAAAAGACAAAAAAGACCCCATTGTAATGTTTTTCCGTTGGCTAATTCGTAAGAGCAATGTATCAAGTTACTAGAATGGTCATAACATTTTACTCAAAAATTGGATTGACACGAAATAGGTGGTGTTAAAAAGTATATTTGAATACCTTTAATTTGATAGGCTATGGGCCACATAACTCTTTATATTTTATGAGATATGGTCGTTTGAAGTTGACCCGAGGGGAATCTTACATCAGAACTTAATCAATAAGCAAACTTCAAGAACTCATCAAGAAACTAAATTGCTCAATATTTATGGGTAGATTCACAAAAGAAACTCATGATTGGCATGTGGGTGAATGAATCCAACACTATGGAAACTTACACACATCGAAGAACTATGTTCTTGGCAAAATCTTGAATTTCTTGAACAACACTTGAAACTTTAAACTTTTTCTCCTCTTGAATCTTCTCCCTAAAACCCCAAACGCTTTTGGGGATGAATGAAATTGATCCTAATCAGTTTAGACCCTTAATTGAGTGTAATTCAAGTTTAGAATAAGTGAGGGTAAGGAAAAGACTAAAATACCCTCCTATTTTTGGGTAACTTTCCTTAAATGAGCATCCTGACTTCAAAGAGGCATGTCTCCCTCATACGAGCTCGAAAATTAGCTAACTCAATGGCATTGGAAAGAGGACTCAGAGATCTTTCATTTGATATCTTGTGGGTCTCCTAAATCATCATGTACTGAAAGTTATGGTCATTTTAAGTTGACCCAAAGCTTAGAAGAACCTAGGAATGACTTGAATGAATTCTCTTTAATTCTGTTTGGAACTTAAGTTGCTATATCTAGTGACCTGATCTTAATACTTAATAAATTTTAAATTCCTTGGTAAACTCTTACTCACTACGAAGGATAGTTCGAGTCTTAGTTCAAAACTTTTCTGGGGTATTACAATATCTCCCCCTTGGGATCATTCATCCTCAAATGATGGTTGGACTGGGTATGGAATAGGATTACTCTTTTCATCTATGCCATACCAACTAGAATTTTCCTGCATTACTATTCGGAACAACCTAAGGGCTCTCATTTAGCTATTTCTCATAGTAAAACCTCAATCTCCTCTTCCTACTCATTTATAACCTTAGATGGAATCATCACACCATCATTATCACGATAAGAACATTAACCTTCTTTTTCTCACATCACTCCACTACTAAAAGGACCTCCAAAAAGATATCTCCCTTAATTCGTTGGAACTCATAACTAACTTATTCTTGAACACTTGACTTGACTTCTCATCTTGTCTTCTCCCCCTTAGGTCTAAAGCTAACACTTAAAGGCTATGGAATTCTTCGAACATCTCTAACTGGTCTACATCCTCTTTTACTCTATCACTCGAGAGAATCTTATCTTATGATTACCGAACTCTTCATAAGTAGGTAAGACTTCTTTCTAAAGTGTTTATGTTAACTCTTCTGATTACATACCCTCTCGGTACACCTCATAATGCTCTTTTTAATCTTGTGACTTAGCCACACTTAACTGCCCTTATCAAGAGGTTTAGGGTATATTACTTGTACCACTCATATTATTGCAGCTAATCACCTCAATTCCTCTCATACTCTTTGTCAGGTCTTCTAGTTCAAATCTCAAGACAACATCATCACCGTCATGTTGTCATTCTTTTTATCAAGACACTCATGTCAAATTCAAGCTTAATGTTTATTACTAAACCCAACTATCAATATGATTACTCGTTTACTATACTAACTTACAAATACTAAATGCAAATTTAGAAACACTCGTCCACTAGGACCTTATGACAAATAGTCAATCCTTACCTCTTACTCTCTATACTCACAACTTACCATCATATTTGACTTCGCAACTTAAGTACTACTTACTCAGTTATTGTGCATTACCTCTCAAATAGTTATATCATCCTCTGAATACCATGGGGGCTCCCTCTTCAAAATTCATAAGCCTAGCTTGGGACTACCACCTCATGAGTACTCTGCTCTATTATTCAACATATGAATTTAGTCTCTCTAACACGATGGCACATTGACATCAACTCTATTCTGGTTAAAAACAAATATACTCTATCTCATCATGACTAGTAATTGTTCCTCTTCCTTCTATCTAGAACTCTCTACAACATTATTATTCCTTAGATTACTCATAAGGGAAAGTCATCACTTATAATTGACCGGGTTTATGGTTGCAATCACATAATCTGGCCCATCACTATCTTCTTTCCTTAGATTAATGAACCTCTGCATAATTTCCTCTAATTCTGGGCATTTTCAATGCTACTGTTCATAATCTCATAAATCATATTATCTTTTAGGGAAAAAAATACTATCCAAGTTCTAAACATACCATCCTCTTAAAGGTCTTAGCTGAATAAGGTTTAGGGAAGACTGTACAACTCGCTTTTAGCTCAAACGCATGATTCATATGAACATGAGTGCATTTTTCTGAAACTCAACACTTAACTCACTCATGGGCTTCTCTCAATCCCCTCTAGAGTCACATGACTTCATCAAGACTTTTGGTAAGTGCAACTCATCTATAAAGGACTGACTTTTCTTTTCAACCACCTCTAGTATGACGCGTAGTCGAATAAATATGAGAAACACACGAGTATGAATAAATCTTTATGACATAGCTCTATTACATTATTAAGATTATGAAAGAAGTGCGATAGTTCCTAAATGTTGCAGCCTCATAATTATAAATGTGGCAAACTTCACACAGATAACTAGGACTCTACAGACATGGCTCATAAACACCCTAGGACTCTTGAACTCTGTACTCTGATACCAAGTTTGTCACATCCTGAGCCTACACCCTGGACGTGGCCGGCACTAGAGAACTATTGATGGTCCCCAAGCAAATCCTCATCCTGGCTGGCTACAAGCGGAAGACTAACTCAAGCATACATAACCTTAAAATTGAATTAAATTCATTGAACTGCAGTAGTGAAATTTAACAAAGTCTGAACAATAATTAAAAGAAAGTAATTATAGAAAACTCTTCAACTCTGTCTATCTATGAAACCTTTATTGTTACAGAAATATATCGGGACAAGACCCACGATATCTCAAAACTACTAACTGTAAGGTAAAGGTAAATTCCTCCAAAATATAAAAGGCTCACCAAAGCTGACTATAATATTGTATGACCTCAACAAAATGCCTGTTGATGATCCTGAAAACCTATATTTGCATCATGAAATGATGCAAGCCAAATGGATCAGTACAATGAATGTACGAGCATGTAAAGGGAATTCTAAAGCCTAAACATAAGCTTGAACTTGATAAAATGGAAACATACTTACCTCTTCTCAACTTACTCAACTAAACTCAACTCAAGAATAAGATACTCAACTCAAAGATATGATACTCAACTTAAAGGTACTCAACTCAAGATACTCAAGGATAAAGCAACAAAAAAAAATATGCAATATATGGAAAACTTTTAAAACAATAGATAGCAACTCAATGTATTGAAGAATACAATAATAACTCAGTTTGTAAATAAAAATACAACATAACTCTGTGGAAGATTCTCTAACCGACAACCATCATTATGAGCTATGTGATAGTACATCATCTTGCGCACGCTGTCAAAACTGTCTTATACTTTGCCAGGTATAGAACCTATTACTAAGTGAATCCACTAGTCTATGTTAAAAATAATTAGGGAATCATCTAAAAGCTATGATCCTTTCTACCCACGCTGGCGACATGGTTTGTGGGGGCTGTGAGTTGTCTGAACTCTACCCCATATCGGTGCTTAATACTACTCCCCAAATATAACTAGCTCATACGTTTAAAAACATAACTCTTTCTGTGTTTTGAGATTATTACTCAAAAATCTTTCTCCTAAAAGAGATGGTACTCAAACTGCTCAAAACTCTTTCCGAAATCTCAATTTCCTCTCATCTTAAATATAAAAACATTTAATCTTGGGAATACTTAGTTCCCATATATCACTTTAAAGAAAATGAACTCAACTATATTCTTCCTCAACTCAGTGTTCAAGTTTTTAAAACAAGTTTTAAAACAATTTGTAAAAAGACTTCTTAAATAAGGGTTCATGCCGAATCATGGACATGAACGACTAAATTCAAGGTTTCAAATAACTATGGATAGAACTCAATACTTGTAACTCAACAACTCAACAACTCAAGAAGTCAATATTACTACTCATTTCAAGAATGCTCGACTCAGAGGGTTCGTGCGAAATTTTGGGCATGAACTACTCAACTCAAGGGCACAATGATACCTCTCATCTCAAGATTGCTCGACTCATAGGGTTCATGTGGAATTATGGGCGAACTACTCAACTCAAGGACCTTCATGGGTAACATGTAGTCTCCCCATGATTAGAAATATAATCTCAATATGATTAGGAACTCAATACTCAAGACTTGGAGCTTGAAGATACTACTCCTCTCAAAGATGAGTCAATTGATGAAGTTTATACAGAATTTATAGGCATGAACGACTCGACTCAAGTGTCTCAATATGGAACTCATGTATACAAATCTTCTCATTCTTATACTTATTTCCTCAAAACTCAGTTTAAAACTCAAGTGTTGACTTTGAAAAACCTCTCAAGATTCATAACTCAAAATAGGGTTCATATTGAATTATAGACATGAACAAATCAACTCAAGGATCTCAATAAAAATATAGAAACTCAATAATTAGGAATAGAATTTTTAAAAGAAACATGAACTCAAGAACGTAAAATACACTTGTCTAAAGAATACTCAAATCTAGGAGTAGAATTCTAGATTTCTCTTTTACCGATTTGGAAGTTGATGTAGGGCCTGAGGATGAAAAAGTCCAACACTACGATATCCTTACCTACCTGGAACAACAAGGCTCTTGAAGAATCTTGAAGAAGAACATGATTAGAAGCCTAGAAACCCTGGCTTGAATGTAAACGATCAAGAAAACCTTTCTTGAGATTCTTGAATTAGTTTCTTGAAATCTCTATGGTAAAGAATTATGATTTTCATTAGTGATTTATAATTGTATGGATTAATTTGAGTTGAAAAAAATTAAATTCTCGGTGAAAGACTTAACTTGAAGAAGAATCTTAAAAAAGATTGAAAGAATTTGATTGGTGTCTTCTACTTTGATTTTTCCTTAGGGTTTTGCCCTAGGGTTTGAGAGAGAAGAGAATAATGGATAAAAAGATGAAAATCTGATTGTTTTGAGCCTATTAGTCAAGAAATTTGTTCAGGGTTTTCTTGGATGTAAAAAGACAACAAAGACCCCTTTTTAATGTTTACCTGTTCGCTAATTCGTAACATCATTATATCAGGTTACTAGAATGGTCATAACCTTTTACTCAGAAATTGGATTGACGCGAAATTGGTGGCATTGGAAAGTAGATTCAATTACCTTTAATTTGATGTTATGGGCCATGCAACTCTTTATCGAAGAGATATTGTCAGTTGATGTTTGCCCAAGTAGAAACTTACATCAAAATTTAATCGATAAAGAAAATTTAAGAACACTTATAAATAACTCATCAAGAAATTAAATTGCTCAATTTTTATAGATAAATTCACAAAAGAAACTCATGATTGGCGTGTTGGTGAACAAACCCAACATTATGGAAGCTTACATACCTCAAAGAACTAGGTTCTTGGTGAAATCTTGAATTTCTTGAACTAACGCTTGAAACTTTGAACTTTTTCTCCTCTTGAATCTTCTTTATAAAACCCTAAATGCTTTTGGGGATGAATGAAACTAATTATAATCAGTTTAGACCCTTAATTGGATGTTTTTTGCGTTTAGAATAAGTGGGGGTAAAGAAAAGACTAAAGTACCCTCCTATTTTCAGATAACTTTCCTTAAATGGACAACCTAACTTCAAAAAGGCATTCTCCCTCATACTAGATTGAAAATTAGCAAACTCGGTGGTGTTGGAAAGAGGACTCAGAGATCTTTCATTTGATATGTTATGGGTCTCCTAAATCATCCTGTACTGAAAGTTATGGTTGTTTTAAGTTGACCCAAAACTTAGAAGAACCTAGGAATGACTTGAATGAATTCTCTTTAATTCTTTTTGGAACTCAAGTTGCTATATCTAGTGATCTGACCTCATACTTAAGAAATTTTAAATTCCTTGGTAAAATCCTACTTACCATGAAGGATGCTTCGAATCTTAGTTTCAAAAACTTTCTGGGGTGTTACAGTGAGGAGGGCATAATCAATATGTGGAATGCTACTTGTTTTACCTACATACATTAGAAGAGTTTTTCTATTCTTTTTTTCTTTTTCATCTTTAAGGAGCCTTCTTTCCAAGTCATTCTTATGAATCCTTTTTTTAGTTTTCCCACTCGGTGTATGGAGCCTACATTGGAGAACTATAGGGCCCATTTGGGGGTGACACTCACAACAAGATTTTCTCCATACACAGTACTCGAACTTGAGACATTTAGTTAAGGATAAAACAGTCACAACATTGCACTATAATCCATGTTGGTGACGTTCTTACCTATCGAATATGAAAAAATTGAAAAATAGTTTTTGGAAAATGTATTCCTCTATATAAAAAGTTATCATTCTTTTGAATGTCATACCTAAAGTATTGGAGTGCAATTTAATACCTAAACTAACACATATTATTTAGAGAAACACACCTCAGTGGTGTGTTTAAGACACTTATCTCTTTTTTATTTTAAAACAACCTTGTCGCATGATATTCACCATGGATAAATAATTTCACCTTGACAAAATTAAATACACTATTAATATTAGTTAAAAGTCAAAGATTAAAGTATCACTATTCCAAAAAAGAAATTGATTCTTTCAAAATTTAAATATTTAATCATTTTTATTTTATTGATGAATTTCATTTTATAAATAAGATTTTGACTAAGTTAATTAGGTTTGACTTAACCATAGACAACTTTTCTAACTACTTGAACCATATCTTCATGTATTTATTTGTATCTCATCTCCCTTTAATTTATAATATAAATGCAATTGTTAGTATATTTAAATGAAAAAAGTAATTATTCTACACATGAAAAGGTAAAATGAATTAATTGTGTGGTAGAAAGTCTATTATGGGTTTGATTGTTTAACTAACCTTTGACAGAAAATTAGAAGAAAACATATGTCCTATATTTACTTTATAAACTGTATTTATTATTATTACTCAAGGACCTGGCAGTAATCCTCCCAATCATAGATCAAGCAAGTCAAGCATCCTTAAGCTAGCGATAGTCCGCCTACGAAAGAATCGAAATATACAAGAATTTTGGCATAGTTTTTCAGACTGCATGGTAAGCCTCTTACCCGAGCAAAGGGTCTCTCAGAATCTAATACATACATCTTATTGAGCCCATGTGTCTGACAGTTCTAACCGAGTATGAGGTGGCCTACTCATCAAACTCTTTTTTGGACTAAAAACCACCGCTGGCCAGACGAAGTCACTAAGACAAAGCCAATAAGAGTAGTGCTAGATTCGACTGTACCTCGATCTTGGAACCAAGTTGAAAAGCCATACTAAAATTCCTTTATATTTAAATAAAGCTTAGATCCATTCATGGTCTATATAGGAGAGAAGTTAGTTATTCGACATAGATAATCTTTTAGCCGGACAGAATCGTGGATAGGAGAAACATACTAAAATTTAAAGACTAAAAAAATAAATACCTTATAAAGGACGTTTGTCTTCAAGATCCCAAAACTCTGAAGAACTAAGATGATCAGAACAGTGCTTCGAAGAGATTACAAAGAGATGTACAAAACTTAGAACAAAAGAGAGAGCTTTAATTTTTTATGATGCCCTTCTCTCAAAATAAGCTAAGACTTATATATAAAAATAAAAAATACACAAGAAATCTATGTACAGTACAAAGGGGCCCTCATCTGGGTCCCTAAACAGTGTATCTACTGTTTCAACAGTACATTTACTATTGAGTGGGTCTCTCTTCACATGTCTTCACATGGCTTCACATGGCTTCACATGATTATGTTTCCTTCACATTTTTACTTTTTTCTAAGGTTTTCATTTGCTGCAAAAAAACTTTCGCATCTTGCAATTCAGTGGCTGACAGCATGTGATCTGACTCCGCCCGTTGTGATTTGTCCACATTGTTGCTAGTTTCAGTTTGCATTGAGGCATCCGACTTATCAATCTGGGTTATTTTCTGAAGTAAATTTTTTCTTACTTCTTCAAGATTATCTTGAATCATCTGTTCCTTGTCTCCTTCCTGATAGGAGATTCTTCTAGCAATATGCCGGACTGAGTTATCCTTAATAATATTATCTGGACGAATTGTTTTATAATCAAAACTTTTCTCTTTAATCGAGTCCAGGAGTTCTTGACCAATTAATTGTTTGGTCTTATGATCTTGTTTTAATAATTTATCCCAAAAATTATTTTAATACATCCTGTAAAGGCAAGGAATATTTTCTTCATTGAACCCCACTTCAAGTGTCCATTTATGTATCCATGGTATTGAAAATTCAATAAAGAAATAGATTTGATCTATTTTCTCTATCCAACATACGTGATCTTCTTGGTATAACCTGTTTTAAGTTTGGCGATACTTTTGCCTATTCCTTATATAAGTTTAGGAATGGTTCAGGTAGTATTTGAACCATTGGACCATGGTATGACCACCAGTTAATAAACCAATTTGGTATCGTTTAGCAAAAATTTTTGCACATACCTTTACAAACCAAGTGTGTTTGTGTTTGTCATTGTTACAATTTAGCACTATATCAAATGCTCGGATATAATCCCAATAAGTAAAACTCATTATGGTATTATTGAGACTTATCTGTCTTTCTTTCATAGCTAACATACCCCAATCTTCAACAGATATAATCTGTTTCATATTAAATTTAGAAAAGTTATAACTTTTCTCATGTGGATTATTACCTGTGCTGGAAAACTGCTGAAATTCTGCACTTCCTGTACTTATTAAGATTTCTTCATAATATGATCGAGTCTTATATGACTCTCCTGGAAAATATAATCCATTAACAAGGTATCGTTGGAATATCTTCCATGGTTCATCCTTCTGCTGTAAATCAGAGTTTTCTAATAGAAATATCATTTCCTTTTTTGGTAACTTTTCATAAGATTTGATATCATCAAAATCCTTTTCAATAATTGAAACAAAAGTTTTTTTTTTCTTTCCTTCAAGATAGGCCTGTATATGAGCATATAATGGGCTATCTTTTGGAATATCATCCAAATTAACCAATTGATATGAACTGGATGAAGAATCTTCTTGAGAAGAAGTTCTTTTATTAATTAACATTTTTTTCCCGTTTGTATAATCGGGAAATTTGATTCGGATCTGTATGATGATCTGGTTCCATATGAACCATAGTTTCCTCTGTTTGGGGCTGTTCTTCCCCTTCCTCTTCCTTTAATGTGAATCTAAGGTTGATCCATCCTGTAAACATAGTACCTTTTTGTTATCATTCAGAAAAATAGTTTGTCAGGTAATTATCATCTGAATAATATTCCATCTGAATATGAGGAAAATCTTCTATCAAGATTTTATCTACAATTTTTTTAATGATATGGTTTTTCATATCTCTAGGTAAATAAGTAAGAATGCTCAATATAGAAATGAGAGTTTCATCATTAAAAAAGGCTTGAAAAAACATAATTATTGAATGTATTCCCTGGATAAGAAATCAGGTAAAGAGTTATCAACTCCCTTTTTATATTGAATATCGAAATTGAAAGGGGCTAATTGCGCTTGCCACCTGGCGAATATCAATTTTGAGGCATCATGCTTAAAGTTTTTGTCAAACATGAATTTGACCGATTGAGCGTCAGTTTTTATCAAAAACTTCTAATTATATAAATCATCCTAAAATTTGAGAACGCATTTAACGATGGTTAACATTTCATGTGCTACGTCGCATACTTCTTCTGAGATTCATTCCATTTCCCATAATGAAATCTAATCAAATATTCTTTTTTATCATGAGGATTATTCTCTTTAATAATTCCTTCATATCCAATATTAGACACATACGTCTCAATTATCTTTTGTCAAGCAAGGTTGGCTAGTGCTAAGCAGGGCAGTGACTTCACTCACCGCTTAATATCTTTCACCAGATTGGTAAGAGTCTCATTCCAAAGAGAGTTATTATCTTTCTTCAGACTGTCAAATAATGGAGCCAAATCTCGAGAAAGATGTTTATAGAACAGAGAAATATAATTCATACTTCCCAGAAATCTCTGTAGTTGAGTCCTATTTGTAATAACATCAGGAAATTTGTCAGCAAAATCAATGGCCCTTTGAATGGGAGTAATCTTCCCTTGACAAATTTGATGTCCTAAAAATTGAACATCCATTTGGAATAAACTCATTTTGGTTTAGAAATAACTAAGTCATTTTGTATTACAACCTTTTAGAAAATATCAAGATGTTTGACATGTATTTCAAAAGTTTTCGAAAATACTAGAATGTCATCAATATAGACAATAATAAAATCCATATAAGGGTTGAAACTATCATTCATGATTTTTTGAAATTCAGAAGGGGCGTTTTTCAAACCAAAAGGCATGACATTCCACTCGTACTGTCCAAATGGGACATTAAAAGCAGTTATATAAGAATGTTCTTTGAAAATCTAAATTTTCCATATCCTGATTTTAAATCAAATTTTGAAAAAATATTAGCATCATATAATCTTGATAATAAATCCCTTTTGTTAGGAATAGGATACCTGATCCACTTTAAGTGTTTATTCAAAGGTTTGTAGCTAATCACCAATCTCGGAACACCTCATTCCCTTTCTGCCGTGTTATTAACATAGAAGGCTATGCAATACCAAAGAGACTTGGAAGGTTTTATCAAACCCTTTTGTAATAGATTATCAATCTCAGTTTTTTAGAAATCTACTAACTCAGTATTCATCTGACAGGACCGAGACTTAGTAGGGATATTATCTTCTACAAATCCTTCTTCGTAGGGAAGAGTTACAATATGCTTTTTTCTATCCCAGAAAGCGCTAGGATGCTCTGCACAAATATCGACCGCAATCTGCTTAGAAATCAATTTGATTTTTTCCTTTACCTTAGCAGATTTCACCAAATCTAAAATATTCATGCTGAATAACTCCAATTGTAATAATTCCTTATGACTCTGCTTCATCTTAATCAATGCATTAATATTTGTAGTTATCGGATCTAGGCATTTGCACAGAAATGTTAACCATCGTTAAACGGCCTGCGATTCATCATATTTCCCTTATCGATCCAATTTATGGTCCAGCCTGAGATTGTGCAGCTTCGTTACATACCATTGGTTCTGATGGAAACTCAGTGGTAGAAAAGGTAATAATTGACCCGCGAACTAATATTGTTCATGTAAAGGATGATGGTTCTGATAAGGATATTCCTTCAGCTTCTGAAATGGAGTTTGATTTAAACGATTCTTAATATTTCCACACCAAATTGATTTTAGTCCAGGTTCACTGGCAAGAAAACATATTCAAAAAGAACTTTTTCATGAAAAATGGAATCAGTTTAAAACTTGGTTCTTTGATACTTATAACAAGGAAGATCTTAATTGCATTTCTCAAGAGTTTTATGAAACATGTTCTTTGCATAATCAAATTATGTATTGTGTTCCTTGGTTTATAACCACTTATTTACCATTATATATTAACATTATAGAAAGAACTTATAAAGATGGGAGTGGTAATCTTTTGAAAGCTATCTACCCTCCTTAGTCATAGTTTGTTTTACTTAACAATACTAGTATTACTTTCTTAGCTTTTCAAAAATTCATTGAGGAAGACATTGCTTCAATCAGTATTACTAATAAACTTGTTACTCAAAACAATTATTTGAGTCTTTATGTTAAAGTGTTAGCTCTCTTGACAAAAAACTCGATGATTTAACTATTTTGATAAAAGATATATATGGCTGAAATAAATTTTGCTATGACTACTGATATTGGTTCTACTTCTAAAAAAACCTACGGTAGCTCCTACTTATGTTCAAAGACCTTTGGAAATTACAAATGTTAAACCTAGCTCTTTGAAAAATTTATAAGAACTTCTTGATAAGAAATTCTCCGATTTAGATATTGAAGAGCTTGCTACTAAAAAGCTTTCCGGATTAAAATTTGGGCCTATAGACTTATCACAAGATTTTGCTAATAAAATGAAAACTATTGTTTATTTTAAAAATCAAGTCCCTTCAGAGTTTAATAAACTCAGGGTTTATCCCAAGAAAAATAGCAGATATGCTATCAAGCCTAGTATGAATACATATTAGTATCATCGTCCAACTCCATAGGATGTTTTGACTAAAGAATGTGACTGGAATCAGACTAATACGTCTTATAGCAGTTTTGAAATTTATGAATGAAATCTTGATGGGTTGACAGATAGGCAATTAACGATTTTGGTACATCGAATGCTGATGTATGCAACTATTTGTAAAAGTGTTAAAAACACAGATAGAACAATCTGCAAAATGATTATTACAAGTTTTACTGGATAGCTTCGAGAATGCTGGGATAATTATCTAAGCACCGAAGAAAAGACTCTGGTCATTTTGGTCGTTAATGATATAGCCACAGATGAAGGAGTTGATAACCTAGGAATGGCTTTGGTATAAAACAGAGAAGATGTTGTTTATACTTTGGTTCTTACCATTCTAGAACATTTTAATGGTAGATTCACCAATCAACATGAGACAGTCAGAACTCTTCTCAACGGTCTTCGATGTAGGACTTTGGCACACTTTCGATGGTATAAAGATACCTATCTTAGTTGTCTAGGCATTTGCACGCAAGAAGGTTTGAACTTGTGCAATGAACTTAAAATGGCTAGACAGCTTAAGATTGATAAGATAAAAGAACGATCTCAATTGGGAGATTTCTGTGAACAATTTGGTTTACCCAATCCCACTGCCAAGGAGGATAAATATTATTGGTCTTCAAAAGAAGCAGATTCGCACAGAAAGAAAAGATCTTAGCGAAGGCATAGATCTAAAGGAGATCAAAAAGCTAGAAAAGGCTATCATAAATCTAATAGATTTACTAAAGATAGATTTGGAAGAGATCTTTCAAAGGTAAAATTCTACAAGTGTGGTAAACTTGGGCATATTGCTCCAAATTGCAAGTTAAACAAGTTGAAAACTTAAGAACTTGAAAATGATACGTACGGAAAAGTATACGGTTTGTTATACACTTCAGGATCTGAAGATGATTATGACTCAAGTTTGGATTCTAATGTAGAATTATTTGACTTCATTGATTATGATAATAATTGCATTAATGCTTGTGATACTTGTCAGGATCATGATTGCAATTGCGAAGATGATGAAATTTATAAACTTCAATCGCAATTTCAAGATTTTAATTTAAATACTATCACATCTAATAATGTGATTGAACTTTTAAAGGAAGTTAGTGATAGTAGGCTTCGTGAAAAAATTATTAATTTAGCTACTTCAAATGAAGCCAGTTTTTCAAAAGTTCTTGAAAAGAAAAAGAATGACTTTAATGATATGGAATATGAGGCACCTTATTCTTTAAAAGAAGTGGATGATCGTATTTTAAAGAAAAATACTTTTCTCGAAAAAGATTCCTCTCTCGACGATTTGAAAATCAAAGTTGAAAATTTGAAAAGGGAGATTAAATCTCTTAAACAAAAAAATTGATTTGTGATCACCGTATTACTCAAATTGAGATTAATAATATTGATGAAGATCGGTTTTCAAAAAATAAAGGAAAGAAAGTTGAAGATGAAAATCTCCAACTTGATAATTTTGATCTTAAACAAGATATGTTTTTGGGAATGATGCAGATTGTTACAGCTCATAAATGGTATATTAAATGTACTATTTTCATTGATAACAGTTTTTCAATTACTAACATTGCAATGATTGATAGTGGTGCAAATGTTAGTTGTATTCAGGAAGGTTTAGTACCGACTAAATACTTTCAAAAAAACTACGCATTTGGTGAAATCGGCCTCTGGCCATGCTCTAGATATAGAGTATAAGTTACCTAATGTGAAGATTTGTCAGAATAAAGTCTATATTCCTCACTTCTTCTTTTTGATTATGAATCAGTTAAACCCTCCAATTATACTTGGAACTTCTTTTATAAATGCAATTTATCCTTTCACAGGAATCGATGCAAAAGGATTCTCAGCAAAATACAAGGTAAAGGAAAAAATCAAATTTATTTCTAAGCAGATTGCAGCCGATATTTGTGCAGATCATCCTAGCGCTTTTTGGGATTGCAAAAAGCATACTGTGACTCTTTCCTACGAAGAAGGATTTGTAGAGGATGATAGCCCTACTAAGTCTCGGCCCTGCCAGATGAATACTGAGTTAGTAGATTTCTGCAAAACTGAGATTGATAATCTATTACAAAAGGGTTTGATAAAACCTTCTTAGTCTCCTTGGTCTTGCACAACCTTCTATGTTAATAACGCGGCTAAAAGGGAACGAGGTGTTCTGAGATTGGTGATTAACTACAAACCTTTAAATAAACACTTAAAGTGGATCAGGTATCCTATTCTTAACAAAAGAGATTTATTATCAAGATTATATGATGACATTATATTTTCAAAATTTGATTTAAAACCAGGATATTGGCAAATTCAGATTTTTAAAGAATATTCTTATAGAACTACTTTTAATGTCCCATTTGGACAATACTAGTGGAA